>SPJY01003964.1:772266-998818 GCA_005191435.1 Raddia distichophylla
GTGATTAATATTATATAAATGTTTTATTTTTAAAATTAAAATTTATATTGAATGCTATACTGGATAGCTTCCGCGATTACCTAGAAAAAATGTTGTACTTTAAATAAAATATCACATTTACAAACTAAGTTTTTTTTTCAAGATTAATGCTGAAAGTTTATTTTCAAAAGCTATACATGAAATGATACGATGCTATGATGTTTTTTAATATTTTAATATATTTAATCATGCCAAATTCGGTTTTGAAGTTTGGGATGCTACACCTACCTAGCACTGCCACTGCACGTGTTAACAACATTTGGGTGGCCTAGATATAGAGCATGTACAATGTTTGAGGCAGCAACCATTTTTAATTATGTTGTGTCAATTATAGATAGCACTAGATTCAAGTTATATGATGGTAGAGATAGTTGCATTTTTTAATGAAAACTTTTTCACACACAATGTTTTCTAATTCTCGAGTAGTGTCGACTCTTGCATTGGAGATGTCTAAATATCTATACATACTTTTTCTCTTTCAAATCATCGCACATTCTATATGAACAAAAAACTTACAAATGTTTATAGAAATCGATATGTGTCATTGTACATGCTCTCAGACCAGGGGCGGGCCCAGTAAGGCCCAAAGGTGTACAGATGTACACCTAAATATTTTTGCAAAAAAAAATTAGTTAGTACTTAGTAGGCCCAGCCCAAGCCAGTGAAGGCCACACCCAATTCACTAGCCCAGCCACCCCGGTGCCCAGCCAGCCCAGGCCCAGCGCCCAGTAGGCCAAGACTCCAGCAGCCCTCCCGGCCTTTCCTCTCGCAGTATCTCTCTGACTCTCTGTATCCATAGTCCAGACGACAAGACCTAAAGACCACGCGAGTCACGCGACGCCCTCGGCCCTCGCTTGCCCTTGCCGACCAACGCCTGTCGGCCGCCCGTCGCTCGCTAGGCGCCACTAGCCCTGCAGCCCAGCGCCTGCCGGCTCGCCGCCTCCCCTCAACGGCGCGACGCCGCGACGGCGTCGTGGGACTGCAGGAGCAGCGCGCCGCTAGTCCCCGGCCGGCTCCTCGGTTCCTGCAGTCCTGCTGTTCTCAAATCTCAAGGTAATTTAACCGTCTAACCCTAACCCTAATTCTCGGTTTAGATACTTAGCAAATAAAAATCTTAAATGATTGTTGTATATTTTAATGTCGCCGTTGCAAAAATTCTATTGTGATGTTGTTGTTGTGATTTTTCAAATCTCGTACATCCAACTTAAGAAACCTGTGCACGCCACTGTCTCAGACACGTTGCAGGACCGATGTGAGGATGTCCGAACCAAAGGTGGACCTTTAATAGGGCTAACATGAGCACTAGCAACGCACCCCCTCCCCCCACCCAACATTCCAACAACACCACCCAAACATATACGCACGTCATAATCTGCTATTGGTTTCGCTGTTTATGAGAATTTAGATTATAATATATTTGTTTGGCCCCTCCAAACTTGAATAATCTAACATTGGTCCTTTCTAATTTTGGATTCAGATCGGGCGCTGCTCGTTTATTTCGAGAACAGGCTTCTTCGGTAAAGAGGAATCAGACGATTGCCTTGCTTGCATGCATGGCCTAGCTGCAGACGGTAGATGCTTTCTCCAAGTTTAAGCACGTAATATCGACGTACGGTACCCCAGGTGGACATGGACAGTGTCACCTGCTGCGTATCGATCGGCGTCGTTCACGGGGAAAACATATGGGTGCCCAACTGAGGAACTGTTGGCCACGTCGCCTGCTGTAGCAGATCGAATGAATGTACTCGACAAGATGACGATCAGTGTTCACCATGATCTTACGAACATTCACAGCAACACGTTCCAGCTGGTGATAATGATGAGCTTACTGTTTACATCTCACCTTTAAGCAAAGAAATAGCTGCAACAGGAGAGGATGGATTTATGTTGCGTTGATGGTTCAACTGTGCAAACTAGCTAGGAATAGGATGCACGTAACAAATATGCAAAAAAAATACATACCTCCACCGACGTTTGATCTGAGCCGTCGAGCCCGCGATCCGAAGGCGAAGGTAATCACTACGCGGCTATTGAGGATCCCAGTTCCAAGTAGAAAAGATTCGCCTTGTACCGTACTTGTTGTCATGTGCTTATATATAGCAAGCAATAGGCAAACCCATCACTCACTCACAGAGTCAGGCTCCTGGCCTCCTGCTCGTGCCAGTACTACTCACTGTGAGTCTGCGTCGCAGGAGCCGCCACACAAGGGCACGGTGCAATGCCACCCTTACACAAGAAACCAGAGCTTCTCCTTGTGCTCGTCGCCATCGCCATGCTGGTCGGCGCCGCCGCTGCGTCGGACGGCGGCGACACGGCGCCCTTCTACCCCACGGCGGAGGCGGCCGCGGCGGCGCACTGCGAGGGGACGCTGTACCAGGAGCTGTGCCTGTCGACGCTCGCCGACATCCCGGACCTCCACAAGAAGCCCCTCCCAGACGTCATCTGCGCCACCGTGAACCGCACGGAGGCGGCCGTCTCCACCACGGCCACCAACTGCTCCTCCTACCTCCAGGACAAGTCCCTCTCGGAGCGCGACCGCGCCGCCATCGCCGACTGCATGGAGCTGCTCTCCACCACCATGGACGAGCTCCAGGCCACCACCTCCGACCTCGAGTCGCCGCCAGCCACCAACGCCTCCACCTCACTGGCCGAGCGGCGGCTCACCATGGACCACGTAATGACGGTGCTCTCCGCCGCCATTACCAACCAGTACACCTGCCTCGACGGCTTCGACTACCAGAACGGAGGCAAGGTGCGCCGCTACATCGAGCCCGCCGTCCACCACGTATCCCGCATGGTCAGCAACTCGCTCGCCATGGCCAAGAAGCTCCCAGGCGCTGGGTCGCCGTCGCCGGCGCCGGTGACGGAGACGGAGGCGGCGCAGCGGCAGCCATTCACGGGGTACGGGCAGATGGCAAAGGGATTCCCCCGGTGGGTGAGGCCCGGGGACCGGCGGCTACTGCAGGCGCCGGCGTCGGGCATAACCGCGGACGCGGTGGTGGCGAAGGACGGGAGCGGGAAGTACACGACGGTGTCGGCGGCGGTGGCGGCAGCGCCGACGAACTCGAAGAAGCGGTACGTGATCTACATCAAGGCTGGGGCGTACCTGGAGAACGTGGAGGTGGGGAAGAGCCACAAGAACCTCATGTTCATCGGCGACGGCATCGGCAAGACGGTGATCAAGGCCAGCCGCAACGTCGTCGACGGCTCCACCACCTTCCGCTCCGCCACCGTCGGTAAGCACCATAAGCACGCTCCTCCTCCCCATTGATTAACATGCTAATTGCTCGCTGCGTGAAGTGAAGTCACCTCACATATCAAACCCCATCGACAACCCACACGGTACGCCTAAGTACCAGCTGCAATTACTAGCTGTTCGCTGTAGTGAATATGTCCGTTCGTTAATGATTAGCTCGATCTCTTCACTGAAACTGTACATACATTAATCAAACTAGCAAGAATTGCATTGGTTTTCTAGAGAATTAACGCGCTTGCGTGCCAATGCATTACCATAGAGAGAACAGAACAACTTAGGTGCAAGTGCAACATGCCAACATCGGTAAAAAAATGTATAAAAGTAGGAGTTTTGCCGAGTTGCAGTTAATGGCACACATGATGACATGATTTTCTTCGCTGAATCCATGCCGTGCACGGAGCGTGGAGTGCCGAAATTGAATGCACTTATGTCAGACATGAGGTGAATAGGTGATCTCTTTAGAGCATCTCCAATAATGCAGCTAGCTGCTAGCTATAAACAAGTGCCATGTCATCTATAGATAACATATAGTTAGCTTCTCCACTAGGACTAGCTATAACATTGACTATAATATTGAATATGGGTCCACATGTAATAGATAGTAGGTGCATTGGAATCAGCTATAGACTAGCTGTAAGTTAGTAGTTAGCACACCCTCCTCTCCTCCACATAAGCAAAAGGCCGAGTTAGAATCCTTATAGCTAGCTGATATGGTACCATTGGAGATACTTTTACAGATCATGAGAGCCGCAGTTCTTGAGGATAAGGCCTTGTAGTTGCGTTGGTGTATCACTGTAGCAAATTTAAGACCACTAAAAAAATGACTAAAGATTATAAAAAATTTAAAAATAGTTTTAAGGTTTTTGGAAGGACTACTAAAAATCATGAAAAAATCGTTACAAATTATCGCAAACAAGGCCTAAGTAGCCCGCCCGTTGATGTACTTTCAAATACTACTATATATACTATAGCTAAAACGTTTAGATGATGGAGTAAACAACACTAGCTAGCTAGCACGATATAGGTTGGCTCCGGCATGTCCTCGCCTATATATGTTCAGTACTATTGTACTAGCAAACAAGATAAAGGAAAATGTGAAAACGTGAAGGGGGAAAAAACACAAAGCGGTCCAGACTCCACAGTAGTCAACAAGCTGATCCAACCAGCTCTGAGAACGGTCAGTGAGATCCATATATGCCCGGGCCCTGGCCCTGCTACCCATGAGCCAAATACCCGGTTGCTGTGTGAATTAATAGCACCAACCACAAGGCGTGAAGTGGTCCTTGATCTGTGGCACATCCGATCGACTGTTCTTGATTAATTGGGATTTGGGAGATACTACAAGCTATGCATGCATGCATGCAGTGCTGGAAAACATATCTAGTCGTGCATGGCTCTCTGATTGGCAATTTTTGGATATTCATTGGCTAGCTAGCTCGTGATGATTTGGATGTTGATTGGCTAGCTAGCGGCTAGCAGCGTGCCAAGAGGATGCGTCCATGTAGCAATGTACGTACGTACGACTCTGTCGGTATGGCATTTTCTGATGGATTTGTTGTCCTTAAACCTAATGCTAATTAATGCGCACATTGCCAACGCCACATGAACTAGCTAGTCCTGTGAGTACAGCAGTTATATAATCTGATCTGTTTTTTTAGTAAAATATATCCTCACCTGTGCATTCCACATTTATATTTCCATCCCTAGCTCAACACACTACTAGGGAACAAGCTTTCTCAAGCGGTTCAAAAAAAAGGATCAAACTGGAAAACATATCTAGTCGTGCATGGGGCTCTTTTTTTTTTTTAAAAAAAGGAGGCTTTTCCCATTTTCCATTGCATTTAGACAGGAAATACAACGGAAACCATGTCTCTCTGATCGGCAATTTTTGGATATTCATTGGCTAGCTAGCTCGTGATGATTTGGATGTTGATTGGCTAGCTAGCGGCTAGCAGCGTGCCAAGAGGATGCGTCCATGTAGCAATGTACGTACGTACGACTCTGTCGGTATGGCATTTTCTGATGGATTAGTTCTCCTTAAACCTAAAGCTAATGCGCGCCTTGCCAACGCCACATGAACTAGCTATAGTCCTGTGAATACAGCAGTTATATAATCTGATGTGTTTTTTAGTAAAATATATCCTGACCTGTGCATTCCACATATATATTTCCATCCCTAGCTCAACAGTGCTGCGATCTGGCCGTTCTTCAGATTCGAACTCGTTAATTGACATGCTGGTAGATTTGCTGGTCGCTAGCTGCATGCATGCATGCGTGACAAATTAAGCTGGGGCTCTTGGCTTCAGCTGCACCGTGCGATCCAGTCCAGATCACGCTAGCTTGCTTCCCGGCTTTTGTAGACGACGTCCATGCATAGTCAGTAGGGGGACTTCATACTAAGAGCATCACCAATTGTTTCTCTATATTTTCTCTCTAAAACACTATTAACATTCTCTTTATTCATCGTTCTAGAATTCTTTCACAATTTACACTGCACTTTAAAAGATTTTTCTTTTCATCCGTTCTTCTATATCTGTTATAGCATTTTCTATATCTATTATAGTGTTACAAAAAGTCTGCTTGGGAGTTGGGATGCTCTAGTTACTTCTTCGTGTCGGTGCAGCCAGGGCGTATATGAGTGGTAGATTGGCAATTTGGCAGGTCACGGACGGCGGACCCACACGCTTGTCAGTCTTTTTGCCGAGTGCGAAGGCCACCAATATTTAGAGCCTGATGAGTGAGATGAAGACGATGCGTGTGCATGCGTGCACTGATCTTTCTTTAGCCACATGCAGATGCATCTTCGTAGCTAGCTAGCCATCTCTACCATGCTTGTGTCGATGCATGCAGTTGGGTTCATATACTTTACTACTACCTCGTAGTTCGCTCTTGGCTGAATCTGAGGGAAGAAGAGCTACACATGCATGCATACATGCATTTACACGAACAAGACAAAATTACGGCAGAAATGTTGGCGTGCATGCGTGGTTAAATTCCATGTTTAAGGTGGTAGTGGTTAGCACGCGGTGGTAGGGACCCTGTGGCATTGCCCGCGCGCTTCGGGACAGAGTGATCTAGCTGTCCAATTATTCTCCCGGCCGGGTACGCACTACGTACTACCATCCGCGGCCATACAATATGACTCATCATGCATTGATCGTCTCGCATATCTATCATGCACTAGCCGTCGACCCTTAATTTTTGCGGATTATTGGCTAGTGCAAATGGAGTACAATGCTGAAATGCAACCACCTTTCTGGCTTTCTCCAACCAACTACACCATATAGGCATACATCCACTTGTATACCAGAGCTCAGCTCAGTACGGCCTGAAGACACAGTGTGCCTGTTAGAAAATGTACTATGTTTCATGTCAGCTGTTTATATAAGTTTTGCCATGTAGAACATATGATGATATAGATAGAGAGTAAGTGCATAGACTAAAGCACTGGAAATAGTTGCATATGTGAGGAGAAACGGTCTGTAAACTAAGGAAATGGTTGTTTTTAGTATCGTATAAGTTGTCTCCAAAGTCGAGTTACACAGGTATGAGTTATATTTAAGATTATATATATAACCGTAGCACGCTACGTGCCCTAGAGCGTAGTAATAGGATATAAAAGTAGCTGTGGTACTCCTTTACAAGGGTAAATTCCTTTCGTCAGTAAAAAATATGATATCAGCTGCCTCTTGGTTTCGTAGAGTCCCAAGCTAGTCAAAACATGTGACAATATAATTGAAGGTACGTAACGTAGCACGGAGCTACACGCACATCTCCATTTGATCCAAGGACGATGCATGCGGCCAAGAAGATCGGACGATGCCCGTGATCCCTTGTTCCTCGCAGCAGCAACCAGGAAAAACACACAGCATGTGCAGCGCGCAAGTACATAAGTACATGCATTGCCCCGCCTATGTCACGAACATTAAACCTCTTAGATTCATAGTTTGATTTAATTTTGTTGAATTAAACTGAAATTAATCATTTTGTATTTATCATTTATTATAACATACTGTAATTAATCAAATTGAACCGATCCAAGTCCGAATGAAGGCCTAGCTAGGCACGCACGCACCGAGAGACTGTTCCGAGCATGAGCTCGCTGTGTCCATCCGCGTCGCGTTCTCACGCGGTCACGCTGCAACGTGCTAGCTGTAGGCATGTAGCCTGTAACATGCATGTGGGTGCAGCTTTCCAAGCAGCGCCTGTCCGCCATTTCTTCAATGATCTGAGAGCACAAAACAGTGGCGCCATAGGCATCTTGCATGCATGGGATTATACAAATAATTAAATATTTCTCTTTGCTAATCCTGTCAAAGCACGTAGTATTTTCTATTTAAAAAAAGCTTTGGTGACGATGAAGGTCTACCACTCTAATTATCTCTACTACTTGAAGTTGGATAAAATTCAACTCCACATGTACCACCATCGCCAGTAATGCTAGGAGTTTGAGCCGGGCCATCCGAACACGATCCGAGCACGATTCGAAAAGGTAGAACGTAGCATGGCCGTGCCGGGCCTGAAAACTAGGCATGACGGGCCGTTCAGCCCGGCTCGACTGTTCGAGCAATGCGTGGTCGGTATGGTCCGAAATTAAGCACGAGTCAGTAGTTTGTGTTTTTAATGGTCTTCTGCTCTTTTGATGAATTTTTGTTCAACATGAAAGTTGTAGATAATGTACTTTTTAATTTGAGCAACGTATGAATTTATAAAAAAAATTATTTTCTTCGCTGCTGGCTTTACGGCCGACGACACCGCCCCTGGTAATTCGCCATTTTCGAGGTTTTCAGTTGCTCAGGTGAATTTCAGTTGAACACGAACAATTTGGAGACACATCTTTTTTATGTAAAAAAGTATTTTATTTGAACAATGTATGAATTTGTAAAACATAATCTTGCATGTTGTTTTGTCAGTCGTGCCGTACTCGGGCTGGCCCGACCCGAGGTGTCTTTGGGCCGTGCCGGGCCTAGATTTCTGCACTCTGTGTTGATTCGGCACGGGCCGAAGTTTTGACCGGGCCGTGCTAGCCCATTTTGCACCGGCCAGAGGCACGACACGGTCCAGTCCCAGCATTGATCATCGGTGCTCTTGGTCACTTTGTTCTACGTTATATTCTAAATTAGCCTTATGCAACATTAACATCTAATTATAATAGAAACATCGAAATACACTTTATATTATATTTATTTAAAATCCATTGTAACGGGTAGTCATATAAATCAAGTTCAATAAATTTTAAAAAATCACACGACATGCATATAATCCAATCTGATGTCACATGAATATAAATTTAGCTTGTTTAGCAACTAAATACCCTTTTGCACAGGCTCCGCTGCCCCCTTAAAATTAGCTAGTTATGCTCCTTGCTCATCACATGCGCGAGCCGTAGCACGCGATTAGTACATCGATTACTTTTCTGTACCAAAGGTAATTTTTCTGTACTTTTAACTTATGATTTATAAATGTAAAATTTACATATGCTTTTATACTCCGAACGGAGCAACACAAAGCTTCGAGTGGGTAATTTGATCGACAGCGTGCAAAAAAAATCATCATGTTGAATACGGGATACCTTTGGAGAAGTTGCACCACTTCTAGTAATTAAATCCAGCAAAGAGGAAGTGAATAGCTAGGGCGAGACCTGTGGGAATAGGACAAAAACAAATTAGGATAAGGCTGGAAGTGGGAGCTAGCTACTACTAACCAACATGTCCAATCCAGTACGAGATTCGATCCACAACAAAATTAGAACTGTATTATTCAAGGACCAAAATAAGAGTATTTAGGTAGGAGCATATATTGAGTATTTTAATGAGCATGTGGTTCGTTATCGGAATATCGGTACAATGGTACGACGTCCAGGGCCAGCTAGCCCGTGTCCACCTCGATGGATTCTTCGAAAGTAACATTCGCACGTACCTAAAAATAGTGCGTATCCATGTGAGATGCAGCGTCAACAATCCGCCAATCATTATACTCAACAATTAGGCTTGTAATACTAGTCAATTCTTTAAAAGTTCTTTTTGCAGCATAAAATTCTCTCACTAGTATTTCCGTTCATAAATGGAAATTAGGTTCCTCCATTTTTTAAGAAAAATAGTACAAACACCATATCAAAATCAGTCTAACCTTATATGTTTAGCCAGTTTTTTCATTTAACTCAGCACATAACTAATTTCAGCTCAGTCAGTTTATGGATTCAACTCAGCCACTCCGAACACAGTCTCATCGCCGCGTTGACAGTCAGTGGACAAACAGCTCAGCCCAAACCAGAAGCGACGGTTAACTGGGCCTAGATTTATAAAGCCTGTGAAATAGTATTGGGCTGGACCTATGTTCCGAAAGGACAGAACTTCATAACACAAAAAATACTACTTGTCCAGTAGTACGTACTTGGGGCACACGGCCCATTGAATTAATGATGTGTTGTGTGGGTGGCGATCTGCGCAGCCGTGGTGGGCAGCAACTTCCTGGCCCGCGACCTGACGATCGAGAACTCGGCGGGCCCGTCGAAGCACCAGGCGGTGGCGCTCCGGGTGGGCGCCGACCTGTCGGCGTTCTACCGGTGCAGCTTCGTGGGGTACCAGGACACGCTCTACACGCACTCGCTCCGCCAGTTCTTCCGGGAGTGCGACATCTACGGCACCATCGACTTCATCTTCGGCAACTCCGCCGCCGTGCTGCAGCGCTGCAACCTGTACGCGCGGCGGCCGCTCCCCAACCAGAGCAACATCTACACGGCGCAGGGGCGCGAGGACCCCAACCAGAACACCGGCATCGCCGTGCAGGGCTGCAAGGTGGCCGCCGCCGCCGACCTCGCCGCCGTGCAGTCCAGCTTCAGGACCTACCTCGGCCGCCCCTGGAAGCAGTACTCCCGCACCGTGTTCCTGCAGTCGGAGCTCGACTCCGTCGTCGACCCCGCCGGCTGGCTCGAGTGGAGCGGCAACTTCGCCCTCGACACCCTCTACTACGGCGAGTACCGCAACACGGGGCCCGGCGCCGCCACCTCCGGCCGCGTCAGGTGGAAGGGCTACCGCGTCATCACCAGCGCGTCCGAGGCCAGCGCCTTCACCGTCGGCTCCTTCATCGACGGCGACGTCTGGCTCGCCGGCACCTCCGTCCCCTTCACCACCGGCTTGTGAGACCCGACCCGTTCCTCGATCGATGGCGGTAATAATGCATGGGCGCATGGGCGGCGCAAGCTCACACGATCCGGCCCGTGTTGTTGTCGTCGATTCTTTTGGTTTCGGGCCCAAATTGTATCATCGTGTACACATGATTCTATCGGGATATATTGATATCTATGGTCCCGTACATACCCACCCCGTGACTCCGTGCATGTATGTAAGCCAGTTGCCCTTTCTTTTTTTTTTCGTGTTTACTATTGGTGGTGATTAATTCTGTGATTGGTAAATGTAAGGGTGTCAATATATCCGATAAAGATCGAGCCATTGAGCCAATAAAATGGTTGGTTTTGTTTCGGCTTTTTCCCTTCCGAGCTCTACTTTGGCACATCAATCACATGCTGATCGATTAGGATGATATTGTGTCAAAAGGTCAACTAATGCGCCATATATCCATTCTTTCTTTTTTTATAACAATTACTCCCTATTTTCACTGGTGAGATCAACGAAAAAAGAAACAAACCTTTTACCATATAGGGGTGAGACCGTGTTGGCTACGGTCAGATAGTAGCCCTTCTCAATGCTACCCCTAATGTTTCCTTTGATATATATACATGGAACTGTGCTGTGTCGAAATCGAGTAGTATATGGTTTCGGGTATTAATGAATGGATAAAAAATAAATTGATAGTGGCTATCTGGCTATATAGAATGCAAACCAAAAGTCGTAAGATACATAATACAAGTAGGATTTGACACTACTAGAAACGAACTTTTTGTCGTCGGCCATTTTAATTTGTGTCGTCGGCAATAGATCTGACGACAGTACATGCATTTGTGTCGTCGGCCCCTGTAATAGCCGACGACACAAGTGATGGGGAACGCGCAGGCTACGCTAGCCGAAAATCAAAATTTTCGCGCACACCCAGGATCAACATGTAAGTAGGGGACCATGGATCGTTACCGCGATCAGAAGAAGACTCGCGCACGTAGAGGAAGTAGTCGAACACGCCCCGATCAGTACGCCGACTGCTCGCCGTGGGGTCGCCCGTGCTCGGGGTGAGGTCGCCCGGCTCGCCGAGGGGTCGCCCGTGCTCGCCGAGAGGTCGCCCGTGGTCACCGAGGGGTCGCCCGTGCTCGCCGAGAGGTCGCCCGTGGTCACCGAGGGGTCGCCCGTGCTCGCCGAGAGGTCGCCCGTGGTCACCGAGGGGTCGCCCGTGCTCGCCGAGAGGTCGCCCGTGGTCACCGAGGGGTCGCCCGTGCTCGCCGAGAGGTCGCCCGTGGTCACCGAGGGGTCGCCCGTGCTCGCCGAGGGGTCGCCCGTGGTCACCGAGGGGTCGCCCGTGCTCGCCGAGGGGTCGCCCGTGGTCACCGAGGGGTCGCCCGTGCTCGCCGAGGGGTCGCCCGTGGTCACCGAGGGGTCGCCCGTGCTCGCCGAGGGGTCGCCCGTGGTCACCGAGGGGTCGCCCGTGCTCGCCGAGGGGTCGCCCGTGGTCACCGAGGGGTCGCCCGTGCTCGCCGAGGGGTCGCCCGTGGTCACCGAGGGGTCGCCCGTGCTCGCCGAGGGGTCGCCCGTGGTCACCGAGGGGTCGCCCGTGCTCGCCGAGGGGTCGCCCGTGGTCACCGAGGGGTCGCCCGTGCTCGCCGAGGGGTCGCCCGTGGTCACCGAGGGGTCGCCCGTGCTCGCCGAGGGGTCGCCCGTGGTCACCGAGGGGTCGCCCGTGCTCGCCGAGGGGTCGCCCGTGGTCACCGAGGGGTCGCCCGTGCTCGCCGAGGGGTCGCCCGTGGTCACCGAGGGGTCGCCCGTGCTCGCCGAGGGGTCGCCCGTGGTCACCGAGGGGTCGCCCGTGCTCGCCGAGGGGTCGCCCGTGGTCACCGAGGGGTCGCCCGTGCTCGCCGAGGGGTCGCCCGTGGTCACCGAGGGGTCGCCCGTGCTCGCCGAGGGGTCGCCCGTGGTCACCGAGGGGTCGCCCGTGCTCGCCGAGGGGTCGCCCGTGGTCACCGAGGGGTCGCCCGTGCTCGCCGAGGGGTCGCCCGTGGTCACCGAGGGGTCGCCCGTGCTCGCCGAGGGGTCGCCCGTGGTCACCGAGGGGTCGCCCGTGCTCGCCGAGGGGTCGCCCGTGGTCACCGAGGGGTCGCCCGTGCTCGCCGAGGGGTCGCCCGTGGTCACCGAGGGGTCGCCCGTGCTCGCCGAGGGGTCGCCCGTGGTCACCGAGGGGTCGCCCGTGCTCGCCGAGGGGTCGCCCGTGGTCACCGAGGGGTCGCCCGTGCTCGCCGAGGGGTCGCCCGTGGTCACCGAGGGGTCGCCCGTGCTCGCCGAGGGGTCGCCCGTGGTCACCGAGGGGTCGCCCGTGCTCGCCGAGGGGTCGCCCGTGGTCACCGAGGGGTCGCCCGTGCTCGCCGAGGGGTCGCCCGTGGTCACCGAGGGGTCGCCCGTGCTCGCCGAGGGGTCGCCCGTGGTCACCGAGGGGTCGCCCGTGCTCGCCGAGGGGTCGCCCGTGGTCACCGAGGGGTCGCCCGTGCTCGCCGAGGGGTCGCCCGTGGTCACCGAGGGGTCGCCCGTGCTCGCCGAGGGGTCGCCCGTGGTCACCGAGGGGTCGCCCGTGCTCGCCGAGGGGTCGCCCGTGGTCACCGAGGGGTCGCCCGTGCTCGCCGAGGGGTCGCCCGTGGTCACCGAGGGGTCGCCCGTGCTCGCCGAGGGGTCGCCCGTGGTCACCGAGGGGTCGCCCGTGCTCGCCGAGGGGTCGCCCGTGGTCACCGAGGGGTCGCCCGTGCTCGCCGAGGGGTCGCCCGTGGTCACCGAGGGGTCGCCCGTGCTCGCCGAGGGGTCGCCCGTGGTCACCGAGGGGTCGCCCGTGCTCGCCGAGGGGTCGCCCGTGGTCACCGAGGGGTCGCCCGTGCTCGCCGAGGGGTCGCCCGTGGTCACCGAGGGGTCGCCCGTGCTCGCCGAGGGGTCGCCCGTGGTCACCGAGGGGTCGCCCGTGCTCGCCGAGGGGTCGCCCGTGGTCACCGAGGGGTCGCCCGTGCTCGCCGAGGGGTCGCCCGTGGTCACCGAGGGGTCGCCCGTGCTCGCCGAGGGGTCGCCCGTGGTCACCGAGGGGTCGCCCGTGCTCGCCGAGGGGTCGCCCGTGGTCACCGAGGGGTCGCCCGTGCTCGCCGAGGGGTCGCCCGTGGTCACCGAGGGGTCGCCCGTGCTCGCCGAGGGGTCGCCCGTGGTCACCGAGGGGTCGCCCGTGCTCGCCGAGGGGTCGCCCGTGGTCACCGAGGGGTCGCCCGTGCTCGCCGAGGGGTCGCCCGTGGTCACCGAGGGGTCGCCCGTGCTCGCCGAGGGGTCGCCCGTGGTCACCGAGGGGTCGCCCGTGCTCGCCGAGGGGTCGCCCGTGGTCACCGAGGGGTCGCCCGTGCTCGCCGAGGGGTCGCCCGTGGTCACCGAGGGGTCGCCCGTGCTCGCCGAGGGGTCGCCCGTGGTCACCGAGGGGTCGCCCGTGCTCGCCGAGGGGTCGCCCGTGGTCACCGAGGGGTCGCCCGTGCTCGCCGAGGGGTCGCCCGTGGTCACCGAGGGGTCGCCCGTGCTCGCCGAGGGGTCGCCCGTGGTCACCGAGGGGTCGCCCGTGCTCGCCGAGGGGTCGCCCGTGGTCACCGAGGGGTCGCCCGTGCTCGCCGAGGGGTCGCCCGTGGTCACCGAGGGGTCGCCCGTGCTCGCCGAGGGGTCGCCCGTGGTCACCGAGGGGTCGCCCGTGCTCGCCGAGGGGTCGCCCGTGGTCACCGAGGGGTCGCCCGTGCTCGCCGAGGGGTCGCCCGTGGTCACCGAGGGGTCGCCCGTGCTCGCCGAGGGGTCGCCCGTGGTCACCGAGGGGTCGCCCGTGCTCGCCGAGGGGTCGCCCGTGGTCACCGAGGGGTCGCCCGTGCTCGCCGAGGGGTCGCCCCAACATGTCAGGATAAGATTGTAAGTGTCTTACCATCTACATGTATTATACTTTCTTTTTTATAATGTTTCAACCATCGATATTTTGTTTTTTGTAGGATTCCTATGTGGAAGCATACAAAGAGAAACATGGTCTAGAAAGCGCTCCTTTGCAAGCGCCGGTTGACCCTACGGTCATATACGACTCCTTTGGTGGGTTGGCACATGGTAGGTTAGGCTTCATGGACACAACACTGCCTAGAGACCAGTACAGAGACCATGTGAAGTCACGTCGAAGGGAGACAAGTTCTTCTACTGCAAGAGCTGCCCTAGCCCACAGCCAGGAGTTGGAGGCCGCCTTGAAAAAGCAACTGGAAAGAGATGAGGTGACACAACGACGACTGGATGAGATGGAGCGAAAGAGTCAGGAGGATGCTAATGTTAGCGACAGTGCATAATCAGAACATGATGTTATGGGCCGCTATACAGGTTACATCGTAATTTGTTTACCTATTTGCATTTGTTTCCAACTGCTAACAAACATGAATTTACATCCTATGTACAGGGCATGCAGTCGGGCGCCGGAACCTCACAGTCACCCGCATCTTCGCAGCACCACGCGTCGCTTCCTCCGTTTGTCTTCTAGCCAACACCGGGAGCACCATTACCACAAAGTGCAAATCCTACTGTGTTTGTCATGCCGGGGTCATTCCCAACATGGCGTTCACGACTGCGGCGATGCCACCTAACGCTTCTCCTGGGGTAAGTGTTCTACTTTTAATTGTCGCTTTAATCAAATTTGCATCCGAAACATTACCAAACATACAAAAATTGTATCATCAATAGGTGTCTGGCTCAGCTACTCCTGCGCCAGCTATGAACATACAGCTTGGGGATGAAACCACTGGGGACGGCACAGCGGACGCCACAAGATCGGTCGAGGAGCAATTCGTTGAGGGGATCATTGGCGACCCATTTGCGAGTTCTCAAAGTTAGATTTGGTTTATGTTGAACTTTGAGATGGCAGTGAAATTATGATTTGTCGACGTGTTCGTTCGCATATATATGTTGTGCACTATTGTTGTGATCTCGACGTTATCTTTTAAATTGGTTTGATGGACGTTGAATGTTAATTTCGTTAATTGTGTGGATGTTGGTGCAATGTGGTCGTCGTTTGTGATATATATTGTGCATCTGTTGTGGGAAATGTGGTTATATAATTCTAGGATATTGGGGGGGTTTTTGCAGGTTAAAAATGTGGTTATATAATCAAGTACTATATATGATCATATGAATATAGAATCGTGAATTCATAGATGGTATGATTTTTTTTCCCTGAAAAATAACTTGTGTAGTCGACCACTTAGAAGCCGACGACACAAACTCTACGTGCCACTTGCCCTTCAAGACCTTATGTCGTCGGCCATACAAATGGCTGACCACAAAAATCAACTTGTGTAGTCGGCCGCCCCATAGGCCGACGACACAAACTTCACTTGTGTCCTCGGTAATATTTAAAGCCGACGACATAAGTTGAATGCGGGCCCACAAGCCACGGTGCAATAGGTGGGCCATGTTTACTTTGTGTCAACGGTACATAGATGGCCGACGACACAAACTTATCTATGGGCCCGCTCGTCAGAACGGATTCCCGTCTGGCGGCCGTTAGCAGGGTGGTGGGAAATAGTTTGTGTAGTCGGTATTTGTGGAGCCGACGACACAAGTTGAGCCAAGCGGGCAGCGTCCAGTGGCTTTGTGTCGTCAGCTTTGTGCTTTGGCCGACGACACAAGTGATTTGTGTCGTTCGAGCCGTGTCGTCGGTGTTTGTGTCGTCAGCCAGCCGACGACAAATACCTATGTCGTCGGTATTTTGACTTGTGTGGTCGGTTTTGGCCGACTACACAAATAGATATCCTTGTAGTGTGAGCTATATGTTGTAGAGCTAGTGAGCTCGATGGGTATTTGATGCACTTATTAGAAACAAGCAAAGCGCGCCTATAGGCTATAGCTTACATGCGTATCATCCATTGTAACTTACCCCATATATAGCCTAGTTCCAAAGTTTGTTGGGACACAAGGCCACAACCAGCATGCCACAACCCAAAACGGCACAACCTATCCCAAGGTTACAACGCATCGATCGATCGAAAGGATAGGAGGGAGCAAGGATTGAAACTCCTACAGTCCTCTCATCCAGCGCCGCCAACCCCTATTGACTAACATAGGGACCTGAGCAATCATCCTTTTCTTCCTTAACCTTCCAAATGCCCTATAGATCTTCTTTGTATGTGTCTAGGCAGCGGCAGCGACAGAAGGGCATGGACAAGGGCTTGGTGTAGTGACACAATCTAGTCCCTAGCTCAAGTCTAGTCATGACGGCGGGTGGGTAGCAATGCACATTGGGGTTGGGGTCAGGGAAGCACCAGAGGCTGGGACCGACGGTGGCGAGTGGGGAGGGGTGGAAGGCCATTGACGCTGGTAGTGGGGATGCACTAAGGTGGTGGCTGACAACCACACGATGGTGGCGGTGAGGAGGAGTAGCTCGTGAGGATGTGGTTAGGAAATGTATTAGGACAGCGTGTGCATACATATGTGGGCTATGGAAGGTGGACATGTCGTAGTTACCATAGGCTTGGGCACTAAATCTAAGAAGCTAGGAGGACTGGGCTGCCATCTACTGCTATTAAAATGTCAGATATCTTGTTTTATTTATTAATCGAGTACTCGTATTCGCCTATGTCATACCCATATCCGCTATAGACCCCTAATAACTCATACATGGCTAATATAAGCAATCAAGGTTTTGCTTTTCCTTCTTCCATTGTCTGCTAAAGCTTTTTTGTGATGATTGGCTAAGTTTACCATTCTTCTTTTAGTGATGTTCTAGATTCTCATAATGGACCTTTGCAGTGAATTTCTTCATCATAAAAAGCACAAAATCTACAATGCAATCGCCAAGCTACGTACCCTGAAGTTTCTATGGTTCATGCATGTGAATAGCATGGTCGTCCGTGTGTCAGAAGCTTGGTTTATATACCTAGAGTGAACCGTCCATAACCGGGTGATGAGCATGATCACGCACGGGCAATGAATGATTTGCTGTTGTCACTTGCAGCCGCCACATGTCAATCACGTGAGAAAGGTCATCGCCACGAGTCCATCTGGCTATATTGTAAAAGGGATATTTGGGAACAAAACGTCTTTATTCAAAAATTGAACTGAATGTGGCAACGTATCGGGTAAAAACAAATTAGGCATGTATGGTATTTGTATCTATGTTTATAAGACGGATAAAGATTAGGTTGAGACAATTTTTAAACTGGACTAATGATCGATTTTAAATATTCTCGATATATATAAAATTTTAGATATTCTCGATTAGAAAGGTGATTATTACTCATCCATAGCATCTTAATCATCGTGATACTAGCCGGATGTCCCAGCTTCCATACGAGAAAAGCCAAATTCATCGCTCAGATCATAGGCTTTGGTTTCGTCGAGGGGCACTGCCAATTGGGTCATGTTGGTGCAATGTACCACCACGTGCAAAATATTGTGAGCAAATGCACTGATAGATCATAAGTGGAGGTCATCGTTCGCTCGAAAAGAGGAAAGTGGAGGTGATCATGCGCTATATTTTGATTCTACACACCAAGATGATATTGAGGGGCATTGTGGGTAATTTATTGTAGAAAACAGATGGCATAAGGGTAATTTCTCTGCCACTCATCCTCACTGATAGATCATACTTATGTATCAAAGGCCTTACAGGTAGGGGTGAAAACGGATCGGATATTTTCGGATACGGATCGGAACTCGGATATTTTTTAGTCGGATATGAATTCAGATACGGGATGACCATATCCGTTGGACTTGGATTCGGATTCGGATATCCGAGAATCAAATTAGTCGAATATCTGAGCCCATCCCACTAGCACCAGGCCACCAGACCAAGGCCCCAAGCCCAAATGGAATTTCCCTTTTATTTTCGTATCTATCTACTATCTATATATATAAAGCAGAGTTAAAAAGAGCCACCACATTAATCCTAAAATCCTAGAAATTCTCATGTTAATCATAGAAAAAAGAAAAAATTTACATCGTTGAATATGGATATTATTATGTAAATCTAGCGGTCAATATTAACCTCTATAACAAACTACTGAAGTTGATATATATATTATAGATAAACTATAAATCTAATCTGATATATTATCTATATCTTAATACAAATCTAGTCGTGCAAACGCGCGGGTCACCTTGCTCGTTTAATATTATCGGCGTAATGCGAGGCGGCGGCCGGCGGGGGCTCGCCACTCGCGCTGGCCGGTGGCCGCTGGGGGCGGGACGACTACGGGGGCTGAGGCCTGGGGGCGGGTGGAGGTGAGCGGAGGCGGCGGCGGCGGCGGCGCGACGCCCTAACCCTAGTCGGGCGCTCGGGAGGGATGGTGGCGGGGCCAACGAGCGTGGGGCGCTCGGGATGGGTGCATCACAGAACGGCAGAAGCGCTAGAGGCGAGTGGGGGCTGGGTCGCTTGGTGCTTGGCCTGGAGGGCAGAGGCCTTAGGCCTACCAACTGGTGAACTGGAATGGGCCTGCGATAAGGCCCAAAACCAAAAAATATTAGTGGGGGATACCCTAGGCTGGCTGGGCCAAAGTATGGCGTGGGCCATACCTCGCCATAACGGGCCCTCCGCCCCTGACTGATAGATCATACTTATGTATCAAAGGCCTTATAGGTAGGGGTGAAAACGGATCGGATAATGCCCGAACCGGATCGATCGTATCTGGATTCGGATATCTTCGGATCGGATATTTTCGGATACGGAACGGAACTCGAATATTTTTTAGTCGGATACAGTTTCAGATACGGGATGACCTTATCTATCGGACTCGGATTCGGACTCGGATATCCAAGAATCAAGTTAGTCGGATATCTGAGCCCATCCCACTAGCACCAGGCCACCAGACCAAGGCCCCCAAGCCCAAATGGAATTTCCCTTTAGTTTTCGTATCTATCTCCTATCTATATAAAGTAGAGTTGAACGGAGCCACCACATTAATCCTTAAATCCTACAAATTCCCACGTTAATCGAACAATAGTAGAAATTCTCACGTTAATCATAGAAAAAAAAATCTACATTGTTGAATATGGATATTATTATGTAAATCTAGCGGTCAATATTAACCTCTATAACAAACTACTCAAGCTGATCTATATATTATAGATAAACTATAAATCTAATCTGATATATTGTATATATCTTAACACAAATCTAGTCGCGCAAACGCACGGGTCACCTTGCTCGTTTAAGATTATCAGAAAGTGGTAAAATTTGTAGAAAATAGTATATGGCTGAAAAAATGTGAAATAAAAATCTAAAAAACCAAAAAAAGAGTAGAGTCTAAATATGGAATAATACTTTGCATACGATAGGATAAATTTCCCTAAAAATAGAAGAAACTTTTCATTAGAAAGAACAAAATAGGAATGGGGTTATAAAAATTCTCAAAAATAAAGAAAGACTTTGGAAATTTAAAATAAAACTTTTTCGCGAGGCATGAACTATGTCAATGTTCATTGGTATTTGGTAGTGCTAACGATTATGTGTTAATGAGCTTATGTATTGTATCACTTGTATGCTTATGTATGAATGCATGATTGCATCAATCACATGACGCCATGGTGAATTGGTGATAACTGATATACTGATGTGATTTGATCTATTTGTTGATTGCTTTAATTGAACTAAGACGTATAGTTTGATGGGTTATATGTTCCGACAAATATCCGTAATCGTATTCAATTCGACCCGAAGCCGCTCCGTATTCGTGTATGCGTATCTGTAACCGTATCCGTATCCGGTTCTGAGAAAAACTCTAGGATAAGGATATGGTTTAGCCATTATCCGATACGATCCAATCCGTTTCACCCCTACTTACAGGCTCTCTCTCGTGCGTCCATGTTGATGCCTCCACGCACGCCTACCCCCGCGCCGTCACGTCATCTAAACAACGATTGCTTTTCCCACCATGTATGCGAGCAACAGGTCGTGGGTTGTTCCTAGCCTCCTCCCCATTGTGTTGAGCCTTTCTTTTCCTTTTTTTCATATATGAAAATAAATAAATGAAATAGAAAATGGGCCAAAGTTTTATGGTAAGGGTGCAAGCCATCATTTCTTTCGTTTCCAGATTTTAGATTTTTTTTATGATGAAAAAACTAAAAATGGGTCATAATATCATGGTGGGTATCGACAAAAAGATTTTTCCATTTCTAAGAATTGTAGGTTTAATTATGAAATGAATTAAGGCTCTGTTTGTTTGAGCTGCGCCTTTTTTAAAAACTGTTTTAAGGAAAAACCACCCAAACTTGCTTCTCAGGTCATAGTACAATTTGGGCTTCTGGGGACTTTTGCCTTCTTGGAAGGGGATTTTAAAAGCTAGATGTTTATTTGAGTTTCTGTCTTCTAAGGCTAAAAACTGGCTAGAAGCTAGGTCAGACAAACAGGACCTAAGAAATAAGTCATTCATTCCTTTTGTTCTTCTTTTTTTTTTTGGAACATACTAGTCCCATATCTTTAACCTATATTTTTCTCATATAAATCCGGATACAAATAACATATGTTCGGATTCAAATCTGGATTAGCACATGAGATAATTATTTTGCTATTATAGAAAATAGGAGTATCAATTAAGTTTTTGTCGGGATAAAATTACGGCCCATTGCCATGGCCCACTCCCTGACAACCCAGTCGAACAGCCTACCAGGGCCCAGCTCCCTAGAAGGTTATATCTGGCCCATATGCATCCTGCCGAACAGCTTTCAGACTGGCATGATGCGTAACGGCCAAGGAATCGTGTTTGAGTCCGTCTCGAACAGGAGTTCTGCACGGCTACGTGAAGACCCGGACGTGATTTTCTGGATTGGAATAGGAGTCATGATCCCCAAGAATTGGAGTATACCTTATCTACCTCGGGATGTATTTGGCATGGTACGAGTTCGTTACGGTCTCGTAGTTAGCCCGGCCCGATTATCTCTTGGTAGGTCGGTTCATCAACACTATATAAACCGAGCCCCTACGGCGTGTAAAGGGGACGAGGTCCTTGCATATTGCTTCCTTGTACACCATAATCTCGTCGAGACTTGTTGATCTCGCCGAGTTCCACCTTGTAATCCTCTTTGATATAAAGAAAGGCTGGACGTAGGGCTATTATCTCTTCCGAGAGGCCTGAACCAGGATAAAAACCCTTGTCTCCATGTTCGTCGCTGGTTGCTGTTCGTGTTGTTTGGCGTGTCTCCTATCTCCCTTTGTCAAAAACCTTAATCGACTTGAGATCGATATCTCAACCGAAGAGCCTCGGAGGACTGCCTCTCCTCGGTCAGTTGGGACTTGAGCTGAATTTCGGCAACCCCGGTACGTTTTCTATTTTCCATGTTCTTTCCTTAGCGTTGGTTTTCCAAAACCTCGTTGCTCGGGCCCGCATTTAGCTCTTTATAAACCCAGGGTCGTCGCTGTACCCCTGCCTGGTTAATAAAGGGACAAATCAGCCCGGTCTTTCGCTCCCGTAGCGCTCCCCGCGTACGAGCATGTCTTTTTATCTGGTAACGACCTGTACGGCTCCGGTTAACCGAAGCGGTGCACCACCGAGGGAGTTCTGCCCACCGTAAGCCGATTCTCATTGCAACGGGCATGCCCACCGTAAGCCGATTCTCTTCGCAACGGGCACTCCTGGCGTTGGTTCCGCACCCGCCAAGGCGACAACAACGCTACACGGGTCCATGCCCGAATAAGATTTCGTCTCGCGCGTCTTGCCTGCGGCTAAGATCACGATCGCCTTCCCTGGCTAGCGGTCTTAGTCACAACGGGGCTGCACTTGCCCGCACACGTCTTTTTTATCCTTGCTACGTCCTTCCTGGCACGGTAATTCGGGGCAATGCACCACCAACGGAGTCCTGCCCACCGTAAGCCGATTCTCATCGCAACGGGCATGCCCACCGTAAGCCGATTCTCATCGCAACGGACACTCCTGGCGTCGGTTCTGTATTCGCCGAGGTGACACTAACGCTATCGGGGGACGTACCCGGAAAAAATTATGTCTTGTGCGGGTAGGTCGTCTTTAGCGTGTTTTCCGAAACTCGCTTTGCTCTTCTTCGAGCCTGTTCTTGCTCTTTTTTTTTCGTTGCTGGCTTGTTTCTTGTTTGTCTTCTGTAGGAAATACAGGAACGGGGAACATCAGACGCCGGTGATGGTCGCGGCGAAGTTCCAGGTTTCCCTACCAAAACCAATGTCTGCATCCCTCTCTTTCCGAGTACGCTCCGCGCTTGCCCGGGGAATGATTGACTTCACCCGCATATGATCTCTTGCCTTTGCCCGGCACTGACCTTCACAGTTCGGCTAAGTCAAGGTAGTGCGCCACCAACGAAGTCCTGCCCATCGTAAGCCGATTCTCATCGCAACGGGCAAGCCTATCGTAAGCCGATTTTCATCGCAACGGGCACTCCAAGCGTCGGTTCTGCACTTCCCAAGACAACGCTTACACTGTCACAAGGAATACGTCATGGGTAAAGCTTTGAATTCACACGTTCTCTTGCGGCTCTGACTGCATCGGGTTGTGGATCATCTCGCATCGGGCAGCTCTTCGCCCGGGACGCGCATCTGGTCCCCGCGACGAGCTCCGTGCTTGGGGACTGGATCACCACGCGTCGGGCAGCTCTACGCCAGGAGCACACTTTCTGGTCCCTTTAACGAGCTCGGTGCTCGGGGACTGGATCTCTTTACCGGGTTCCTTTGACGAGCTCTACGCTCGGGGACTGGGTCACCTTCCCCCTCGTATGCATTGTCTGCGCCTAGCACACGATCTACATCTGGGGGCACATCACCTTCGCTCCTGAGCGCGACATTCGCTCGAGAGCGCAATCTCTATTTCCTTGGGCAAGCTATAGCCCGAGAGGTGATTTGCCTATTTTCGATCATGCTTTCCTAGGTATCTTCATACCTAGATGCAGCAACGTGAGTCCGTCTCATGACTTGCTATGTTCATTCTCCCGAAAGATCTGATTTTACCGGATGCGGTGGTACGCTCTTTACTACCAAGAATCTAATCCCTCCTTGATGACGTTCAGCCTCAAGGAGATGATTCACCTCGCACCGAGCAGCTCTTCGTCCGGAGCGCGCGTCTGGTCCCCACGACGAGCTCTGCGCTTGGGGACTGGATTTTCAGTGTCTGCACTGAAGGCTGAGTACTCTGCTCGGGCAGATGTGATTCCCTGTTCGGTGTGACAGAGTTGCTCGGTATTGATCACGTTTGTTCGGTCCTGAACAAGTCTTGCTCGGCTGAACCATAGCCTGTTCGGTCGTCTGTTATATGTCTTTATAGCAGAAAAATTACCCTCTTCGTGACTTGGAGTCTCAAGAGGAAGACCCCACTCTAGTGAGTCCTTCCACTTGAGTCTCGGGGGCTAGCTGTCGGGGATAAAATTACGGCCTATTGCCATGGCCCACTTCCTGGCAGCCCAGTCGAACAGCCTACCAGGGCCCAGCTCCCTGGAAGGTTATATCTGGCCCATATGCATCCTGCCGAACAGCTTCCTGGCTGGCATGATGCGTAACGGCCAAGGAATCGTGTTTGAGTCCGTCTCGAACAGGAGTTCTGCACGGCTACGTGAAGATCCGGACGTGGTTTTTCGGATTGGAATAGAAGTCGTGATCCCCAAGAATTGGAGTATACCTTCTCTACCTCGGGATGTATTTGGCATGGTACGAGTTCGTTACGGTCTCGTAGTTAGCCCGGCCCGATTATCTCTTGGTAGGTCGGTTCATCAACACTATATAAACCGAGCCCCTACGGCGTGTAAAGGGGACGAGGTCCTTGCATATTGCTTTCTTGTACACCATAATCTCGCCGAGACTTGTTGATCTCGCCGAGTTCCACCTTGTAATCCTCTTTGATATAAAGAAAGGCTGGACGTAGGGCTATTATCTCTCCCGAGAGGCCTGAACCAGGATAAAAACTCTTCTCCCTGTTCGTCGCTGGTTGCTGTTCGTGTTGTTTGGCGTGTCTCCTATCTCCCTTTCTCAAGAACCTTAATCGACTTGAGATCGATATCTCAACCGTCGACAGTTTTCATGTTTAATAAAAAAACTAACAATATGTTAATGTTAATTTGGACATTAGATACAACCTAAGTGATCCAATTAAACATATTTTATACAAAAAATATACATTTATTGAATATATTAACGGATATATATTTTGCTAATTTACACTGACATCTTTCAGATATCTCGGATATACGGGTACGAATCGAATAAGGATAGGATATTACTCTTTCCATATCCTAACCTATATATTTTCCGGATTGACAGAGCATCAGCTGTTTTGATTGCACGAGTACACAAGTGACCTGATTGCATGCTATAGACGGGGCTATTTAAACCGGTCCTAAAATTGTTCAATAACATATCTTTGATGGTTTCAAGCATGTTCACCGTCCTGCCACAAATACTTATCGTTTGAACTTTGAAACTCGTGCAAGCCAAAAAGTTAAAACTTTGGTGTTGACTTTATTTTTAACTATTTAAATTGAGTGCATGAAAACTGGAGACCACGTGTGGATAGTTAAACATGCATTTTCAGAGTAGCGTTAATTGTAGTAGTAAATGGCGAAATCTGTTTTTTTGGAAGACCGTTTGACTCGAGGGAGTAGAGCCAGCAAGCAGGGTGTCGGAGACGTGCGCGGCGCTTGAGCAGGAGAGCAAACATCAAAGTCAAGAAACCCCACTACATTTACGCATTACGGACGAGGCGCGAAACACGGGAACAGGAACAAAAAATCGGCAGCGAAAGACGGCGTGCATGTCAAATAATACGGCGCGCGGCATCGCCGGCGCCGGCATGCATGCCCGCATCGTCCGCCGAGCGCGCCGTGCTTTCCACGTCGAGCTCCCATGGCGCGACGCCGCGGACCACGGACGTGGCGTGGCTGGGACATGGGAGATTCGAGCCAAGGACGAACGGCGACATGAACGAATGACCCTGGTCGTGGCACCGCCGGTGCAGCGCACGCAGCATGTTGGCGCGCCTTGCATGCCTCGTGCAGCCTGTGTTCGCGCTAAAAAAAGAAAAGAAAAAAAGAATGGACTTTGAAGTTCAGGGGATCAGGGGCTCAGGGCCTGGAGCCCAGTCGCAGTCTTCCAGTAGCAGGCTATCAGCTCATCCCCATTGGTTCTAAAAAAACTTATCCCGTGGCATCGGATGCTTCATCTAATTTTTCACTGTACGAACTACGAACGTTAATACTGACTATTGAGCAGACCCTAATTGATTTGCGGTGGGGTTCGATTTTGTTGGATTGGGCTATCTGTGCTGGGCAGAGACCAATGAGGCCCAATACATGATTACAGGTGGAGTACTTTCGTGGCTTAATAGCCGGCGGTGATGCCGGCGACGTCTCGCCCTCCGCTCCCGGAAATGCTTCGCCTGCGAGTGATTGCGGCGGCGGGTTAGCCACTTCCAATCCACACATGTTTCCATGAACACCTTCGCCTTGGAAAACCACCCAGACTTGACCCCATCACCCCATACATGGCCAAAGTTTCCTCGGCTACCACAATGCATAAGCTGAACTTTTTGGCGCCAAGCCTGAAACGATCACTTATCACTCCTCATGCCAAGTTCGCGCGCGGTAGCATACTCTTGTGCTTTCATGCGCCTGCATGACCTGAAAACGCCAGTTTCTCTCCCCGTAACCGCGAAACTATTACTATTACTATCACTGGAAATCTGGAATGGTTTTAGACAATATAATACTAGTAATACTACTCCCATTTTGTTGAGTCTTTGATACGAGCACCCCATGCCATGGCATGTGAGGAATGAGCTTATTTCTTGGGGCACGCAACAACAGCAGAAATACTTGTAGTAACTGCCCCATCTCATCCTCCCGATAAAAAAAAAATTTGAAAGAGGTGCGAATAAAATTGACTAGAAAAAACAGTCTCGTTTCTTTAAAAGCAGAGCTAGGGTGCCAACTATAATGGCAGAGGAGGCAGTGAGTGAGGCAGCTGGAGAGGAGAGCCAGTGAGCCACAAGCAGAGGGCCAGAGGCAGAGGAGTCTAGCGCCGGTGGCCAGTAGGCAGTAGCAGACTCCTCTCCACTTGTTCGCTCATGGCTTTCCTCCGCGGCGTCGTCTTCCTCCTCGCCGTCGCGCTTCCGCGCAATGCCGCCGCCCCCCCGCACCACGGCCCCGCCTCGCACGACTACAGGGAAGCGCTCGCCAAGTCCATCCTCTTCTTCGAGGGCCAGAGGTCCGGCAAGCTGCCGCCGTCGCAGCGCGTGTCCTGGCGGCGCGACTCCGCCCTCTCCGACGGCTCCTCCATCAAGGCAACACCAAAGCCCCGCCGGCATTGCCGTCGTCTTCATTCTCCCGCCGTCTATGCTGTCTTTTTCAAGAAATGTGTGGCCTCCTTGATTTGATTAGGTGGATCTGGTGGGCGGGTACTACGACGCCGGCGACAACGTCAAGTTCGGGTTCCCGCTGGCGTTCAGCATGACGATGCTAGCGTGGAGCGTGGTGGAGTTCGGCGGGCTCATGAAGGGCGAGCTCCAGCACGCGCGCGACGCCGTCCGCTGGGGCTCCGACTACCTCCTCAAGACCACCTCCCACCCCGACACTGTCTACGTCCAGGTGCATCTCATTTCTCGTCGCCGTTTCTTCTCACTCTGTTCATGTATCTTGAAAGATTCTGAACAGTAGTGAAGCACAAGCAACACGCAAAAGATGCTCTTTTTTGGAGGACGAAGGCTCTGTACTAGGCGCGCATGGCGTCATGTGGACCAGTGCCTCACTGTCGCTATTGTTGACGCATGCAGGTCGGGGACGCGAGCAGAGACCACGCGTGCTGGGAGCGGCCGGAGGACATGGACACCCCAAGGACCGTGTACAAGGTGGATCCCGGCACCCCCGGCTCCGACATCGCGGGCGAGACCGCCGCCGCTCTCGCCGCCGCCTCCCTCGTCTTCCGCAAGTCAGACCCGGCCTACGCCAGCCGCCTCCTCGCCAGGGCCAAGCGGGTACGCACGCCACAGTGCTACACCACACCATTGCCTCCTCTGCTTCCTTCGTAGCAGCTCATCCAGTCTCTGCTTCTGCCTGGGTAGGTGTTCGAGTTCGCGGACAAGCACAGGGGCACGTACAGCACCAGGCTCGCGCCGTACGTCTGCCCGTACTACTGCTCCTACTCCGGCTACCAGGTGAGCCAAGAAAATCGATTGAAAATCCATGGCCGTCCTACGGTCCTGCTCGGCTGCTCCTATCCCATTGGCTGCAGTGCACAGGAGCTCTCTGTTTCATGCGTTGCTTTCTTGCTTTTACTATTCCTCGATCTCATGTCTTGTCTCTGGCTGTGTGCGTGGGAAAGGATGAGCTGCTATGGAGCGCCGCATGGCTACACAGGGCGACCAAGAACCCGACCTACCTCGGCTACATCAAGGTGAACGGGCAGATCCTCGGCGCCGACGAGCAGGACAACACCTTCGGCTGGGACAACAAGCACGCTGGAGCCAGGATCCTCATCGCCAAGGTACCACAAATCACTTATCACTGCGTTGCCATTGCTACAATTGCTTGAGAAGATGAGTTGAGTCTCGTGACACCTGATGGTTTCGTTGATCCGGTGCGTGCGTGGGTGCAGTCGTTCCTGGTGCAGAAGGTGGCCGCGCTGCAGGAGTACAAGGGCCACGCCGACACCTTCATCTGCTCTATGGTGCCCGGGACCCCCACCGACCAGACGCAGTACACCAGGGGCGGCCTCCTGTTCAAGCTCAGCGATAGCAACATGCAGTACGTGACGTCCAGCTCCTTCCTCCTGCTCACCTACGCCAAGTACCTCACCTTCTCCAAGCAGACCGTCTCCTGCGGCGGCGCCACCGTCACGCCGCAGCGCCTCCGCGCCATCGCCCGCCGCCAGGTCAAGCTTTCTCCCTTCCCATCAATGCCGGCACCCCTCGCCGGCGCCGTCGACGACGATGATGATTATGATGGTGGTGGTGATGGTGCAGGTTGACTACTTGCTGGGGAGCAACCCGATGGGGCTGTCGTACATGGTGGGGTACGGGGGGAAATACCCGCGGCGGATCCACCACCGTGCGTCGTCGCTGCCGTCGGTGGCGGCGCACCCGGCGAGGATAGGGTGCTCGCAGGGGTTCACGGCGCTCTACTCCGGCGTGGCCAACCCCAACGTGCTCGTCGGCGCCGTCGTCGGGGGCCCCAACCTGCAGGACCAGTTCCCCGACCAGCGCAACGACTACGAGCACTCGGAGCCGGCCACCTACATCAACGCGCCGCTCGTCGGCGCGCTCGCCTACCTCGCCCACTCCTACGGCCAGCTCTAGCTCGGAGCAGGCAATGCTTCACCGCCATACGCCATGACTACGCTTCGGTGGATTAGTGCGACTATTAACTAATTGTGATTCGGGGACCCCAGTGCAAGCAAAATGCATGGGCACTAGTGGGTCTTGATTTATCGTTACTAGTACTATTTGAGCTCCCAAGTGTTGCTCCAGCTGTGCGGTTGCAGCTCGCGACTCACTGTCAAATCAAGCGCTTCAATTAATGGATCATTCTTGTTTGGTAATTTTTCTCATGGAGTATTTATCAGGTTTCAAATACTGGCCCCATGCGAAATCCCTCGCAATAACCTTTTTTACACCGAAAATAATAGTTCAATCCAAAATTTAAATTCAAAAACTAAAAATCAAATTTGAAGAACCCCAATCTTCGGTACAGAAGATTAATGGATTCAAATTTTGAACTCATAAGTTCAAAATTCAAATTCAAAAACTCAAAAATAAATTTGAAGAGTAAAATTATAAAATTTTAAAAAACCCCAATCTCTGGTACAGGAGATCAATGAAATCCTCGATCCTTTTTTACGTGGGCTATCTTTTATAGAGATCAACGATTCAAATTAGCCAAATGGTCTAACCCTCTAGGGTTCATCGGTGCGTAGTAAAGTTTCCTTTTCTACCAACCATGCAAAGTTTATTTTTGAAATTTTGAATTATGTGATGAAAAGTTAGAATTTTCAGCTTGATTAGGACTGTTTGGATTAAATTCTGCTTAGTTTATATAGAAAGCGGGTGGTTTGGGGACCTATTTCGTTTTAAGTTTACGTCAAACACTAATTTGGTATATTGCTGAGTTTAAATTTTAAAATTTGCATTGTTTCTTATCTGTTGGTTTTTTTGTGAATGTGTACCTTTTGAGATGTCTTTGACAAATACTCTAGGGCTTTGTACATTTCAGCTTAACGTAGCATAGCGTAGCTTTTCAATAAAATTTGAGAGTATTTAAAAAGTGGTTTAAATATTATAAAAAATAATTTAAAAATAGTTTTAAAATCTTTATGAGAACTACCAAAACCTGAGAAAAATCATTACAAATTATTACACCAAATATGATATATAAAAAAGATAAATTTTACTAAAACGTTATGCTGCTACAGTAAACTAAAATGTACAAGGCCTGGATTACTACATGCATTGACTTGTCCTACCAAGCAAAGTCTGTTCTCGTCAAACTTCAAAGGAAGGGTGTCCCCAGCATTGATAATGGCTGTGCTAACGTCATCTTGAGGGCAAGCACGCCGTGTACAGTGACACGCCCTAGGCCAAAATTGTGCAACACCATGAACCATCCAGTCAGGAGGACGTAAAAGGTTCCGGTACAATATGGCACTGTTCCAGTGTGTAGCTAGAGAGTAGCACACAGGAGTACAGGACACGCACATGTACAGCCACGCATCGTGGGGTACTGTATCCTCTATACAAGCCCTCCTTGTAGGCCCAACGGTGAAGAACTGAAACGCAGCTGTCATGGCTCCGGTGAGAGTGGCAGCACCACTTCGTAGGTGTTCTGGGTTCTGGGTTCTTGCGTAGCCCACATGGCAATGGCTCATTGGCTCGCACGCGCCGTTCGTACCTCCCAATCGTAACTGCCCAACCGCTAGTGCCATAAATTGCCTCACTCGTCAGTCGTCATCACCCCTCCGCTAAAGGAATCCAAGATCGGATGAGGCCGGTAGAGTTGGGAACTTGGAATCCAACATCTATATATGCATCCAACATCTATATATGCTCCGAGGGGCCCGATAAAATATTAATAATAGGACAATGTTAATCATCTCTTACATGTGTATGTGTGGAGCCAAATACCTCAGCCATTGCCACAATCTAGGTATCTTTGACTAAACGAGGCTAAAGATCGATTCAGCGTAATAATTAGCACCTACAATGGTTTGACCAAAAAATCAAGCTCTTTGACTTGGTGAGGATCGAATTGAGACTAGATTGAACTCAAAGAAAGAGACGAATCAAGTTTGTTCGAGGCATCTTATCGAGCTCGATCACCATGCTTAGCCACCACCCAATTTATTTGTTCACCTTGGTAGCCCTTTTAAACCATGTAATTTAGTTGTTCATCTTGTTGGCCTTTTTGGTCCCGTCAAGCCCTCAACTTCACTAATTGTAATGCTTCCTCCATGTGCTCACAACGCCCAGCTCAAGCACAACTCTTATTCATCGACCATTCAATCCCTAAACCGTAGGAGCAACCCATGTGGCCGCGTTCCAGTTGCCTTTAAGACTATGTAGTTTGCGTTTCTCATCGACCTCACCTTCTACCTATTGAAAGAACCCCTAAGCACATTATCGACCACCTCTCCACTATAATATTGTCCCTAAGAACTACTCTAACCTCCTTTTTCACATTGACGAGCAGCCTTTAGGTTCTCCACGACTGCTGTCACCGAATGCCTTACTCACAAGCCACCTCCTACATAATGGCGTCACCCCTAAGCATGTCTATGGCCTACTCCTTCGTCATAATGTCTCATGCACTGAGCATCTTCACAACCACCATCTTCAATCGTCTCCCAAATTGGTGGCCTGTATATTCTCCAAAATCAACCACCGCTAACAAGCTTAGCTAAGACAGACATGAGTTGTATCGAGCTCTACTCGATCTCAAATTCGAGCTCGCCCTTGAACTTAAAACCTTTTCGATCCAAGCTCGAGCCAAGATTGTGTCTAGCTGAGCATGAGCCTAGGACACCTAGGCTCACTCAACATTGGCTCAAATGCAAACTCAATGCTTATTCCATATTCACATTGCCTCTTACAATAGCAATAATAGGAATATCACATGCATAATCCTTCTCCAATAGTGGTAGTAAGGGAAGATAAGCGAGGCATAGCATAGAGTAGCAACCTCCACCACCTACATCCACCCTGTAGCAGGGGCGTCCCAAGTTGTCTATCGTTCTCACGCACGAATGGAAAAGCTGCCCCATTGTGGATGTGGACATGGCTATTGGATGTTGAGTCGTTGATGCCAAATCCATCTTCGCTCGCCTTGGACACCATCGATACTGAAACTTGGAGGATAGTAGAAGGAGACGATGATGACAAAGGAGGGAAGAAGGGGAAGAGGTGGCATCGAAGGGGTTATGCAAAGGGTGCACATGTACTCAAGAATGAAGGGGTGGGGAATAAGAGGGGGCACACATGAAAAGAAAAGAAGGGGGACAAAAAGAAGGAAAATAATAATAAAAAAAGAAAAGATAGAAAGACCTTGATCATGCCCTTGGGATGGTGGTTCTAATTCCTTAATGACAGATGTGTTGAGAAGTGACTTCGAGGGTGTCGACATGGTTGTTTTCTGCAACAACGCTCTTCGGTTAAGCTTTCTCAGTTTATTCTCCTCCCAACAACTTGTACCAGATCTTTGTCCCATCACAACTTTAATTGATGTTGATCTTTTTTAGATTTATCATTCCCTTCGATGCATTGTGAAGTTATTCCAATCTCTTAGATGCCATCAGTTGTGTCTAAGACATCTATTAGACATAACAATGTCATATACGAAAATTTGAATTTTTTTTTGCCATGGCTTGTAAGATTATCACCAACAGCCCCTCTGTATCGCCTCTCTAAAACACTATTAACGTCACCTCTTTCTAAAATTATTTTATAATTCACACAACACTAAAAAAGATTTCTTAACTCCAACAACTCTTCTGTATCTTCTATAGTATACAGAGGACGCAGAGATGCTCTAAAGACTTTGTTCTAATTTAATTGATCCATAAGTGAGCATCGAGGAGGCACTAAGTTCGCATGCTGCAAATGCTTGTACGGCACCGCAAATATAATAGAATAGCCTGGTTTTATTATGATCTGTCGTACAGATATATACCAAAACATTAAACGATGTAGGATTAGATTCGGTGCCAGCTCCCGGCCTCTGTTATTAAACGAGGCCCCTTTGCAAATTGCACGCAGTCAAAGCGCAGAGCTGAGCAGAGATCACATGATACAATGGATGGATGGTCTCAATGCAATGACGATCGTCTGAGATATCCTCCATTCCATTTCCAGAGTCATATGGACAATAAAACTAGCGGCATGCTTTCACGCGCACCTGCAGCTGACATGAGAGAATGACGTCTCCGGCAGCGAGGGAGCAGGGAAGGAAGTAAAATAGCACGAGGCTAGGCATGTTTCCCGCCAAATTCATATGCTCTCTTCAACCGTGGAGCTCTTTCCCGCCAACGTCCAAACAGGCCGCGTAGTAGGCTAGTAGTAGCGCAGAGTGGTCACTCCTCACTAGCTGCCTCACACTACTGTCACTGGTGGTCAGGCCAGCCAGTCAGTGGTGTGTTTGACCCGTCGCATGCTCGGATGCTCCTCACCTCGTAAGTCGTAACTGGACGCAGGCCTGACTGACAAACCACCAAGCGTACGTACATACGTAACCCCGAGGCCGAAACCTGAACTGAAGAAACCACTCCATCACCATCAACCCAGCGCCTATGCAGCATTTATCGGTGCTGTTTCTGTTTCTGTTTCTGTTTCTGTTTATGTTTCGTAGGGTTTATCTTTTAGTGTACGCAGTATCATCCATCTATCACTGTCTCGACGACATCAATGTACAGAAACGAACGCCATCGGTGCTGCCTGCTGCGTACACTGATACACCGATACACGCTACTTGTGGTTGGAGCATCACGCATTGGCGCTCCTGTTTTATCGGGCTAGCTGCTGAGGCACGTGCCGCTGGAGTGTGCTGGTCTCAGGGCTCAGGCTTGGCACTTTGGCAGCGAGTGGGGGAAAGCAACCACAAAGCTGCGCCCCTTTCACAGAAACGGCCATACCGACTGGTGACTGTATCATGATATCATCAGCTCATCAGCTCATCAAAGAATAAGAGCATAAGCAGCAGCAGCTTTAAAAGTTGCTGCAAATTCCCATGCTGCAAATTTACAGCTTTGCTGCAAACATCCTTTCAGACTTTACACTACACTCTAAAAAGATTCCCTCACCTACCAGACACTCTATACGTGCTGCAAATTTACAACACCATATAGAGCTTCTACTAGCTTTGCTCTAATACGCAGCGAGGCGAGCGAGGTTCGTAAGGTCATCGTTCTTCTCGGTTTAAATTTATTGAAAGTTTTAATCTAGAAAAATGTGATTATGTGTGTTAGAGTATATGGGCCTTGGGTCTAGGCCCATCTCCTGTACTCTATATATAGTCCACCCTTGATCAATACAACACATCTATTTCACTAAACTCTCTCTCCAACATGGTATCAGAGCAAGTCTTTCCTACCCCACCCTTCTGTAAACCCTAATTCCCCTCAGCCACCGGCGCCGTCGTCGTCCCCCTTGACATCGCCATGGCTGATCTCCCTTCTTCCACGTCGACCGCCACCATGGCGGTGACCGTGGTTGCTTCACCCACGGCGAACATCGTTGCTGACCCGACGACATCGATCCCCTCTACCCCACTGACCGCAGCCACCACCTCCATCACCATGGGGTGGCCCGGCTTCGGATCTGGCGACATCGCCGCACCTCCTGCTGCTCCGGGCGGCATCCTCTTCAATGGATCCGGTGACGCCGCTGCCTTCCCCAAGCGGTGCTGCCCTCCTCCTCCGCCCGGCGTGGCGGCAGCGTCCCCGTCCTCCAGCACGGCTGCGGCGGCTCCGCCCGTACGGCTTCAACCACGGCACAGCGGTGCCGCCTCTTCCCCGACATGGCCGGCGCCCGTGCCCCCGTCCTTCTCTGCTAGTGGCCGCCTCCAGGCGAATCACGCCGCCGGCCGCCTCTCCGCCGCACATCCTCTCGGATCTGGTGGCCATTGTCTAGTGGAGCACGCCGCGCACGCCGTGTCCGCGCCTCCTCCCGGATCTGGCGGTCACCTGTACCCCGGTGGCTACGGCCTCACCGGATCCAACGCCGAGTATCTCCTCGGCAGCCACGGCCTCAACGGCCACGGCACCACCGGCCATCTCCCCGTCGGGCCCGGCCCTGGCACATCTCCTGCTCCCGCCGGCCTCGCCCACCCTCCTGCTCGCGGCCTCCAGGCAGGTCCCGTGGGTATCGAGGGCGCCCTCCAGTCTTCCACCGCGGGGTGGCCCAGCTCCGATGCGGCCCTACCTCCGCCGGGCACTGGCGGTCCCACCAACGGCCTCACCGCTGGCGCCGGCGCCGGCGCCGCTGCCGCTCCTACACCCTGGCACCTCACTGTAGGGAGGGGAGCGCTCGGTTGCCTGCCTCACACTCACGGGCCGAGTGAATTCCTAGGTGGGCCGGTCTTAATCGGTTCCCCAAATGGCCCAGCCGGCTTGGGTGCTTTGCATGGCCCACCCGCAGGTGGCCTCCAGACAGACTTCGACGCCTATGCTGCCCCTCCTCCTAGCTTCGGCTTCGGCACCACCTGGCCTGCCGTCCCTCCGATTGGATCAGGTCATGGGGACGATGGTGTTGGTGGCAACACCGGTCTCTCCGCGCCGCAGGTGCCATGCTGCTCCCGGTGCTTCCTCCGCTATGACGACCAGGGGCACGCGCTCCTGCATTGCGGCCACGGCCTCTGGCACGATTGCCTTGCGGGTTTCGAAGAATCCAAAAATTATAAAAAATATTTTAGTAATTTTGATTACAAAGTATCACATCGTTTGGCTTGTATAAAATCAACAAAATTTAATTTAATTTAATCTAAGCTGAAAAGAAAAAGACCAAAGCATTTGGTCGAGCATAAAAACACAGTGCCTAATGATTTATGGTTTATGGGCTAACCCGTGTAACATAGAAAAAAAACCATTACCTGTTCCAGCTAGCTTAGAAAACCGAGCGGTTAACTGTCTGACACATAAACCAGCTAATCAATCGGCTCTGATTAGCGGAACGATTGGGTGACCCAGCATTCCACCAGTTACCAATTAATGCAGTTGCAGGCACATCTACGTTTCCATCGTTGTAGAACAGAAAATTTTTAATGCAGCGATTAGTGAAACCATACAGCTTGATAACCAGTATCAGTTTGAGTACTAGCTGATCGATCGGTCGCTGTTCACCAAGTATAAACTACACAGCCACAAACGTGGCGAGGACCATGCTGCCAGCTGCTACATATCAAGTCATCGAGCTAGTAACAGAGTCATAACCTGGGGCTGCTGGTGGTATGGAGCAGGCATGTGACGGCCCTGCGGCATCCCTTTGGTTCACATGCTGGACGTACCGTTGCTGTTGCCATTTGTTTCGTCCGTGGAAACATAAACCGAAGGCAATGCAGACTAACAGTAACTAGGACCTGTTTGGTTTGAGTATTAAGAGCAAATTCAATGGTACTGATCAAATTAAGATGAATTTAGCACTGTAGCAAAAAATATAGGAGAGGGAAAAATGTTGATAAATAGTGAAATAGTGGTGTGAACAATGCTAGGTTCATTATAAGTTAGGAATGGTTGAACTTGCTCGGAGGTTGTCATACTTTGCCACGTCTAATGTTAATAAAGTGTACACTGAGTTAGCTAATTGTTTGTTTGATAATACAAGTTAGGCAAGACTCTTTTTATGTCACAAGAGTTATGTCACATGAACCATATACGGCATGTGCACAAAATAAATATGACCTCATATGACATATGCCAAAAAAAACTATGGCTAACTTGCCTCGATGAACTTAAGTTAGACAACTTTAACATATTAATATATTAATTGCTACGGTTAAAAAATGTTTGCCCTCCAACCAAACAGGACTATGTTTGTGAACCGCGTGATGCGTTTTTCTGTCGCGCGCGACAATGTGACATAGTTCCTTGACTGCATGCATGGCCGGGATCAGGGAGTCTCTATGTTCAGCAGGCGGCCAACAATGCAGCCAATGGCGCTCTCTCTCTCTCTCACACAGACACACACACGCATCCCATCCGACGGACATGTGAGACGAGCGAGCGGACTGCGTGATGCTGAAAAGGTGGGCTCAAGTGAGCAGGCAGTTGCAGAGGCAGCATATATAGGAGTAGATCGCCGCAGTTGCAGCGTTGCAGGGAGCCATGTGTGTGAGGCAAGCGGGAACGTGGTCGTGCAGCTTGCTCTTCGAGGAGTGAGCATATCACTCTGCTCGAAGCCATTCAACCAAGGGTACGACCAACAAAACTGTTGCTTGGAGCCTTGGACGTATGACCAAAGGGCTAGCCAGCCGGAGACATCCCAAATTCCCGATGTTCACACATGAGAGCCAGAGGTATAAAGTACTAAACGAGCTAGCAAATACTCCCTCCAGTTAGAAAAAGAAGTCGCCACTGACTTTTGAACACATCTTTAACCATTTGTCTTTTGGACGCTTTATGTGGCGCGGTGCGGGCTCCCTGCAGGTCGCGGGTTCGAGCCCACACCATCACCCCTTGATTTTTTATTTTAGCTGTGTCGGCGGCATAATTAAGGCCACTGACACAGATGCTGTGTGCCCACCTCTGTTTCAGCTCTCAGGTTGTCCCACATGGCAGAAACGTCACCCGTATGATATGAGGGGCCACCTTGTCGTCGGCTTTTCTATAGCCGCCAATACTGCACTTCTGTGTCAGCGGCTTTCTGTTGGCCACCGCATTAGTCTACCATCGGCTTTTCGGCCGTCGACACAGCTTTTTCGGCCACTGACACCGAAGAATGTTCCTGTAGTGAAAGCACATGGGCTAGATAGTTTTCTTGCTGAATTCTATCTGGGTTTTTTTGGAAATTATTACAATGATTTGATGGCCCTCGATCATTTCGTGATGAAATTTTGCCTTTCTACAATTTAAATTTTGATATAATCGCTTTACTGCCGAAATTAGCTGAGGCAAAAACTCCAATAGTTTAGACTAATTTAACTTCTAAATGTTACAAAAGTTTGTACCATTAGAATTAAACAAGTTGCAGACAAGATAATTTGACCATCACAAACGGCTTTTATTCAAGGTCAGTTTATTATGGAGGCATCCATTTACATAAAACCTTGCATAAATTGCGTTATAAAAAAGCTGGATTGTTGTCGGAACCTAAAAATGGAGTCAAATCTCTTCCTTGTCATACCTAATCTAGCCACCGTATCAAGTAGTTAGAACACACAAATAACCTGATTTGAAAGATAGCCATCATTGCATAAACTTTATTACAAAATCAGAGTGTACGGGCCAACATGCCCATTATTACAAAATTCGGGATTGTAGGCTCTGAAGACAATGGAAGACATAAATTGTTCTTATAAGACAACAATAGCAAATAAAATCCTCACATAGGCAAGCTGTAGGACGAGCTCCTAGACATCGGAATAATTGTCATCTTGTACTCCTTCAGGAAACTCCTCTTCAGTGTACTCCTTACCATTTGGGTCGTAGCTCTGCGCTCAAGGATTGCTCGTTAGATTGAGCAGGCTCACAATTAATAAATGCATGTGAGTATATTTAACATATTCGCAAACCAATTGACTATAAAACACACGTAGGTTATGCATGGGGAAAGGTTTGGCACTTTTGCGAAAATGCTAGCTTTGCCTTGTTTTGCAAATAGTTTAATAAATAGTTGAAATATGAAATTTTTTCAATCATAAACCAATCGGTTCATCACTGATTCCCCAAATATGGCTAAGCCACCGGTTTTCATAAAATTCCTAATTCACTCATCCCCGCACTGAGTCTCATAAAATCAAACACACAAGAGCACCGTGGTTTTCTCTCTAAAACCTTGAAAACCAAAGCATTTTCAAAAACAATCATTGTGATCATACCCTCGTCGCCCGCCCTTAATCGTGGGCACGATTATCATGATAGTTGTACACTCCCCAGAGGTCGTATGCATACCCATGAGACAACGCACCCCTTTTGGAGACGCCGTGGCAAGACCTTTAACCATCTAGCTCTTGACAGGCATCCCCTCTAAAGATTCCCCATAGCACATGATGAACCTCCTGTTGGATGTGTTCCCCTCTTGAGACTAAAGGATGACGCCATGGATCTTCTGTACCTTCTCGCCCACACAGGATGTCCAACCAAGAGTTTGAAGGATAGTCGGTGAAGGCCATCCCATAAAGGCACTCATGGTCGCACTGTTGTACTTATGTTTGACAGCCACATGTTGTCGGTCCTTGCAAACTAGGGTGGTTTTTATACTAGGCCTAGGTCTCGTGCTAGACTGCACCCACCAAGAAACTAACCACCCTAATCAATTTTATGATATTGTCCCAACCGCTGGTAGCTCCAGCTACACAGGACTACTAGTTCATAAAACTGACAACACAAATTGTCATCTTTCAAAAACATAGGAAATCAATTGTTGATATCATAGTACAATGAGCATAGGAAAGCCTAAAGCTAATAGCATTACTAAGCATAAATATTCTAACTAAATAATGGATCATGGCAATAATAAATAAAGTAGTAATCCTAAGGTTTCCAAGGTTATGGCATGTTGTATGTCATGGGTGTTGACTTATGTTTAACTGGGGTGTTGTCGGCAATAATATATATGGGGTTATGCGTTGGATCCAAACTTGATGGTAACACAAGACAAGGGATTATACAGGTTCAGAGCTTCGCGGTGGAGGTAATACCCTAGACCTGTGCTCTAGGATTATGATGATGATTATATGATCGTGTATTCTATCTCTGGATGGATCCCCAAACCAGGGTCCCCTGCCCGCCTTATATGATGGGGTAGGGTTAAAAGATAGAGTTATGGTCGGTTATACGAGGTAGGATTTCTATTTATATCCTTCCTTACCAAATTTGTTGATATCTAGAATTACAATCATATCTTCCCTATTAGGGGTCGACTTCAATTTTCATCATTTCCTTGATGTACAAGGTACATTGTAGTCTGGGTGATACCCGTTCGTGTGTTGCCGGCTCGGCCCATCCCCAGTTGGGTAGTCCTCGTGGCCCGCCATGCAGATACCCGGAGCCCACATATTCCACAGTAGCCCCCGAGTCCTTTACAATCGAGTTGCTGCATTTCTGGTCACACCCCAACAGAGTCATGCTTCACGCCGAGTGCTTCCAGTTCATGACATCACTTTCCGACTGGTTTCTTCTTCACGCTGAGTGCTCTATTGCATGCAAGGAGACTATGAAGGACTCAATAGAGCTCCACGTGTTGGACTTTCCGAGTGGTACCCATTCCGATTTTCGGGATACTAGCAGTCAACCCGTTATGAGGCGTACCGTTCTCTAGATTGGGTTTTGCCGAGTAATAGCAGTACCCGACTGTCGCGGTGTACAACTGGCGGCCCTCTTTAGAGCATACCCTCGAAACCCTAATCATGAATCAACTCATGATATCGGTTGAGGGCCTCCTTGCCCTTTGGCATTTCAGCCATATCTAAGGGAGTAGTCAAGGAGGGCTAAAGTCGGGCCCCGCAGTTGGCGCCAAATGTTGACTACAGGGAGATAGGCTCAACGGGCCAATCTTACTTAATTGGTGTGAGGCCCAACCATGGCCCTACTCCTTCGGTTACGCTAGGACATCCTAGGGGAGGTCGGAGAGTAGCTGGAGCTAAGAAACAAGGCACAATAATTTTTATCCCGATTCGGGCCTCCATTACCGGATAAGACCCCTACGTCCGGGCTCTGTTACTCTCTGAGCTTAAAGCAAGTACAAAGGGAGGAGACCGAGCTTCAGGAAGCTCGGGCTCGAGTAAAATAAGTGCTCTAGGCACTAAGTTTGTGTTTCTGGCTACGCCGGAGGGGAAGAACTCTCTCTTACAACTATCAAATCCTAGTCTAGTGCTCGTGCACTAATTATACTAGAGTTCTTTTGTGATGAGTCTAAGTCTAGAAATAGATGAAGATTTCTTGGTAGAGATATCCCTATTGCTTTCGTCCTCGGTCCCTTTTGTAGGCAAGCTACTCGTGCATTGTAGATCACCATCGGTTCACGAGGGCACGTGGGTAACTATCGGTCAATAGTAGCCTACCTCTAGTCCGCTGGGATCTCTGTGTCGTCTGTCGGGTATTAGTGGGTGTCTGTCAGTTCATGACGGCGGGCCCTGCGCCTTTTCGGTGTCAGGCATCGTGGACGGCTAACCCATTAGTGCAAGGATATCTTCTGCCTGTGGCTGTGGCAATTGTGTCTTGGTAACGGGGCTGAGTTGACTCAAGGCCTCAATTGTGCGGTGCCCATTTCGGGCAAAGAGGCAGAGCGTGCTCTGAGGCGCACGCCTTGTGCCTCGTAAGCTCGAGCTTCGGTCACGGGGGTTTGGCCGTGAGTTTGGACAGCTTGCGGGAGGCCCCTGCAGGCCGTCTGTCTTCATGGGTTACGTTCACCTAGGGGCCATCTAAATGGGCCATGTTGGCTATTGGGCCATCTAACTTTCACCGACAGAAGATGTTTATCCCAAGTCTTTGCATTTGCGAAAGCACAAGCACGAAGCATGTTTTCCATAATTTGATTCTCACGCTACGTCTGGCCGTCCATCTCGAAATAATAAGCGGTACTGAAAATTTAAATTGATACCCATGAAACTATGCATCTTCTACCAGAACTTTGAAGTGAACTGAGTTTCTCGATCAGATACTATTTTCTTGGGAACACCATACAAACAGATGATTTTAACCGTATATAACTCTACTAACTTATATGCATCATAAGTGGTTTTCATGGGAACAAAATGAGCTGAATTGGCGAGATGATCCACTATTACCAATCCGCGCGTAGTGTCGTATTTAATGCGCCCGTCCTTCACAGCAGGGAGAGCCTTCATCCGGAAGACTCCCTTCAGGACGTTTCCTGCCACATGGGCCCCCACCTGACAGTGAGGGGGCCTCTCGCGCTTATCCTGTGCACTGGTCTTCTTTTCGGACTCTTCGTACCCCGGTATTATTTGTACCGACAACATCTTGGGTAATCTCACAGTGAAATCCATAACAATTCCTCTCACTTCCACTCAGGAACTTTCAACGGTTGTAGTAGTAAAGCGAGTCTTTTGTGTTCCGCCTTGACTCGTTGATAGATGTCGCACGAGGCTACATGATCGGCAACATCTCGCTTTATACATCTTGGTACTATCAGGATAGATTGATAAAGAACAATCATGAGCTTCCTTCGCTCCTTCTTGTTTTTGGCACGAATAGTCGTTGCTTAAACTAATGAGTACCATTTTGAACTATAGACAAGCCAGGGGCTTTACCTTTACGGATTTTCTCCTTGATTTCTTACACTTCTTGATTTTCCTTTTGGGATTCTCGAATTTGATGTTCTAATGTGTGTTGTATTTCTAACAATAGTTGAAGTCTTGATCTACAATCTCCAACTTTAACTCATTAAACTCTTCATACAAAACAAGCCTACATTCTTGAAGCATCAAATTATTGCAATAACTCTTCCTGCTTAAAGCATCAGTTGCAACATTAGCCTTACCTGGATGGTAATGAATTCCAACATCATATTTCTTAATAAATTCTAACCATCTCCTTTGCCTCATGTTCAGATCAGCTTGAGTAAATATATACTTCGGACTCTTGTGATTGGTGTATATCTCGCTTCAGTTTTCGATCAGATGATGCCTCCATATCTTCACTGCAGCTAATTCCAAATCATGAGTTGGATAATTCATCTCATGAGGTTTCAGTTGCCTTGAATCATAAGCAACTACCTTCTCTTGCATCAAAACACAACCTATTCCTTGCTTAGATGCATCACAATAAAATTTGAAATCCTTGTGAATATTTGGCAAAACGAGCACTGACGCAGTTGTCAACCTCTTCTTGAGTTCTTGAAAGCTATCCTCACAAGCTTGGGTCGAAACAAACTTATGGTCATTCTTCAACAATTGAATAAGCGGTTTAGCTATCTTTGAAAAGTTTTCGATGAACCTTCTATTGTATTCAACCATTGCAAGAAATCCTCAAATTTTGGTTATTGTCTTTGGAGGTGTCCAATCCAACACATCCTTAACCTTACTTGGATCAATGTGATGCCTTCAGCATTGATGATGTGACCAAGAAATGCAACTTCTTTCAACAAAAATTAGCATTTGCTAAAATGAGGTGTAGCACCTAATGCGTGAGCATTTTGCCACATGTGCTACAGGGACAGGAAAATGGAGTTAGGTCCCCTATGTGGTTTACCTATTCTAGTCCCTATATTAAGTAGCTATAACACACAGATATACAGCCCTTGCATCATAACCATCAAACGGACAAACTTTACTAAATTATAGTGCTTCCCTACATGGGAAAATATTACAATATTCTCACTCAAAAACCTTACAAAAGTGGAAGACTTTTGATGTAAACAAAGTACAACGGATAAACAATGAAGACCCAAACCGTAGAGACACACTCCTAAACGTTAGAACAGCCTTCGTCTTGAACTCCAAAGCTGAAGTTGTTCTCCTAATAACTTATCTTCTCGAACTTCCCTTCTAATAAAGCTTGTTGCAATGAGCAGCCCGCAAGAAAGGCAGATAACTACACGAATACACAACAACCAAGGCTGACTATGTGCAACTAAGGCGTACAAAGGAAGGGTACAATTCTTTTGCATAAATAAAGTTTTACAAAGCAATAAACGACCTCTATCATGCTTTTCCTTTAAAAAAATTTTGAAAACAAAATGCTAAAACTACTAGAGAGATAGCTCCCCGTCGTCCACCCATGACCTCAGGCAAGGTTTTCATGATAGTTGTATACTCTGAAGAGGTTGCATGCTTTACCCATGAGATACAATGCCTTCCGTCGAAGAACATCGTAACGAGACCTTTAACTATCAAGCTCTTGACTGGCACCCCCTCTAAGGATTCCCTACGGCGTAGGATGACCTCCCGTTGGCTGTGTTCCCCTTTTGAGCCTAAAGGATGACATCACGATCTTCTGAATCTTCTCTACCACACGGGATGACCATACCAAGAGTTCGAAGGATACTTAGTCAAGCTTGTTCCATACCAGCATACATGGTCGCACTGTAATACTTAGCTTGACTAACTCAAGGAATCGGTCCTTAGAAAATCGGTGTATGTCCTGCGTTGATCCCAAGTCATGGTAGCTGCACTCACCTTACAACTAGACCTGCTCATGGGTAGCTTGGCCTGACGTACCCGACCCGACCTGATTCATAAAACCCCGACCTGACCAGTGGATCGGGTCTTATCGGGCCTCGATGTGAAACCTGACCATCGGGTCGGGTAGGGTTCAGGCCCAAAACATTGCAAAATCAGCCGTGCAGGTTTGAATTTTTGGGTTTTGGGTCAGGTTTGGGCCCGGATTTGTGACCTGTGCACTAGGTCAGGTCGAGTTCGGGCTGGCTAATTTTTGGTCGGGTTTTGAAAAACCCGACTCGTACCCTCCCGAACCCGCAAGATGATCAGGTGTACTTGCAAGCAATCACCCAATAAGGTTGTTCAAAATGTTTAACCATGATAGCACCCACTATCATCTAACCCATTGTAGAAACATGACGACAACAATCGTGCTGTTAAATCTCATCGAATTAACAAATCTGAGACAACTTATCACAAGTACAATAAAAAGGGTTTAAGAGACATTATGCAAAACCTAGATTGTGAATGTGGCAATATTAATAAGTGGTAAGTAATAACCAATGGCAGCAAGGACAATTTTAATAAAAATAATAATATTGGATAGGTGTAGTTAAACTAACTTATTAGCATTTTTATTTTTTAACATAGCATGCTTTTCAAAAATTTTAATAAAACAATTTTACAAACATGGATATCAAAGGTTCATCACTTGCCTTGTCGAGCACAACAAACACATTTCTCAGAAACGTCGGTAGACTTCCCTCTAGCGCCCGAATCTATCGCGTACAAAAAATGCAATATGCATAAGCAAATTACAGTAAGTAGTGTTAAATTTTGAAATATTTAGAATATGATTTCTCTTTGCAAAAATGAATTTAACACTATTTTGTTTAGCATAAATATAAAATATTTTATAAAATTGCAAAACTGCATAATAAAATTATATGCATTTTTATGAGCACAAAGAAGTTTATTTATATTTTTTTGGACATCTATAAATAAAGATATAAAATTAACAAACATCATTGTATAATTAAATATACAACAAAATAAATGATTAGGCGATTGGGTCGGCTCGGCCTAGCTGGCAACACTAGCGTGTGTTGAGCGGCGGTGCGGCCCAACCACAGCGTGAAGAGGCCCCGCACACGGTGCAGCTATGACAGCCCATGGCATGGCGCGACCAGCTGCAGGAGGCTGACAAAGGGGTCCCACCTAGCAACGACATGGAAATAGGGTCGGCGGCGCTGCTGCCACAAAAATCACATGCGCCAGCGAGCAGCGGCGATGTATCGAGGAGGACATGACTGCAGATAGAAAGCGAAGGGTGGGGGACCCAGGAGAAGCAGCGGTGGTGCGGATTGATAATGACTACGAGCGGCGATGAGCTAGGCAAAGTTACCACGATGGCATTCCGTCAATCCAGCGAACGAAGATGGGATGAAGGAAGGGGAAGGGGAAGGGCACGCGGGGTTCCTAGGAGCCATGGGTCACTAGGGTGTGCTCGGGTGGCGGAGAGGGAGACTGAGGTGGGCAGCACCATGCACGTTGACACTGGGGGAGGATGTGTGCACGTGGCGGCGCAAGTCTTAGCCCAATTGGCTAGGCCAACAATGGCCTACCTAGGACGATGCGAAAGAGTGGCAGAGGAAGGAGAATTACCACTATGGAATACCGGATTTTATGTCGAGCTTGCTGGCGGCAGGGAAACATGTGACGGCTCCGACGAGCAATTCTCGAGACTCCGATGAGGTTCCCCCGAGCTCCAATCGGAAGAGGGAACAATAAGGGGAAGAAGGCTCGAAATAGGGGACTTATAGTAAGAGAACAGGAAGGCAAGGGGATTTGGTTGTCAATGGTGCTCTATTATGTCCACTAATCCTAGTAGTAATCCCAATTCCCAGACACCAAGGCTTGATGATTATCAATTGCTAATGGAGCACCAGGGAGGAGCTTCCATGGAATTTAAGCAAGCATAGAGAGGTAGAGAGGCTGTTGCAGTAAAGAGCAGAAAGGAGAGAGTTGGCTGCGCAGGAACTGGGAAGAGAGAGCGCTACGCATACAGAAGAGAGAGAAAGAGGTAGGAGAGCGAGAAGGGAACAAGGGTGGATGACAAGTGGACCCTTAGAGCATCCCCAGGAGACTCCCTGTCAGTTCCCTCTATCGCTACAGTAACCACGATTTTTGAACGCACAGTGCATCGCTGCTCTCTGCCCAGTGTTTCCCTCCCTTGCTGCATTCAAAAAAAATTTGAAGTAGAGGCCAATATGCAGTGCCTGATAGGCATGCTCTTAGAGAAGATGAAAGGAGAGTAAATAAACCAATCATATATAACAAAAATATATTTCATTTTCTTTCCTAAATAATTTATTTAAATAAAATTATTGAAGATAAAATGTAAACTTTTTTTTTTTTGCAAAGATCACAAAACATTCATCTAAAATTTAAAGTTTTAGCATATGTAACTTAGTGTTACACAGTTGTAAGAAATAATTATCAAAAGAATTTATATAAATTTAAATTTTTTAGGAAAATATCAAATTATTTATTCTATTTTTACAAATACACAAACCTTCGTTTATAAATCAAAACTGAATTACCTTTTGTTTCCAAAATAATATACTCATTTTTATGTTTAAAATTTTATATGCACAAATTTTGATTTGATGCAAATACTATGGATGTTTTTATTATTATTTTTATAAAAATGAAGATGTTACATGTGCCACATTGGGGCCAGGTCGGTCCAATGCTAGCCACCATTCTGTAGGCCGTCACGCACTGTGCCAGCCAAGAGGCTGTTCGGCAGGATGCATATGGGCCAGATAGAACCTTCTAGGGAGCTGGGCCCTGGTAGGCTGTTCGATTGGGCCGTCAGGGAGTGGGCCATGGCAATGGGCCGTGATTTTATCCCCGACACATGTTGTCGATGCTATTAGGCACGGTTTGATTTAGTGGCAACAACTGTTGTAGGGAGGCTCCCCGCCTCAAGTAACAAGACTCAACGCAAAACTATTCAAGATTCCCACGCACGTCGGATCCAACTCCCCCACCCCACCACACGGTTCAGAGGCAACTCTAGGCTGAAACTCCGCACGGGGTCCATTTTAGACTCCCGCGCGCCTGGAGACAACTCCAGACCAAAACCCCGTGTGTGGTCCTCCTCGGACTCCCACGCATGGATCCAACTCTAGGTTTACGCTCTAAGCGAAGTCCTTTCTCCACTCCTGCACGCCCTGGAGGCAATTGCTAGCAAAAACTCCTTGTTTCGTCCTCCTCGGACTCCCGTGCGCCGAGGATTCAACTCCAGGTTGACGCACCTTCCTGGAATCCCGCATGTCTCGGATGCAACTCCGGACCAAAGCTTCGAACGGAATCCTCTTCGGACTCTCGCATGCCTCGGAACCAACTTCTAGTCTAGTACATGCTCTTGTCTAAGGATCCGTTCTTTTACGTTAAATTAGAACTAAAAGCTATTATCAAAAAATGCTATTTTTATAGTACAAAGACTACAATACGGTACACCATCGGAGAAGCCACGAGCGATATAGCTTCAAACTGTTAGATCGGTCACACTTTGTTGGATGGCTTCACCGTTTTCATCCTCGCGCGGGAGCACGCTGTCACCCATTGCCATGCCTCGCTTCTCCATCTCGCGCGCGTGAGTGCGCACTATCTCCCATCGGCCTACGCTTCTTCTTGTTCTTGTTCTTCCTCGCGAGGTAGCTTCCGCTATCTCCTTATGCATCTTCGTCCTCGCGTGCGAGCTATCCCTAGATCACCCTCCTCCCCTGTTTCCTCATCTTCGCACATGGGAGAGTGCGCGGCGTCTCCTCGCTCGGCTGGCCCCGCTTCTTCATCCCCACTAGCAATCTGCACTGATTGGTTTCATAGAAAATATGCCCCCCCGCCCCCTCCTCACTGCATAGTTGATGCAAGCAACGTGCTCGGTTAAATGCTCCTAAGTATGAAGCTTTGATGTTTTTCGTTGCAACAAAAGGCAAAATGTTCGAGGGATGACCATGACAAACATTTGAGTGTGATTGTTGTAGTCTCCGCTGTGGTAAGTTCCGGTGGAACTTCTCGCTAGCTACCAAGTTGTTGCATAAAATGTGCCCAATCAAAAACGATTGCAGGTACCATTGATGTTCTGATTCTCTTTTGTTACAAGCAAAAGCTACATCTCTAAGTGACTAGGGCATGCCCTATAATGTGGTTTTTTGCAACTTACACTGAACCCGGGAGAGCATATAAAAGTTAATGATTTGAACCAAAGATGAAGGGGATCGGATAGTTTTGTTAACTCATGCAACGCAAACATCTGCTTCTTTGCCTTCTAACGCTATTAACCTTTTCCAAGACTATAAGAAGGAATCGAGGGTGACTACAATAAAAGAAGAAAAGGATGATGAGGATGCCCCTTCAAGGATACACCTGTTGCTCCATAAGATCCCCATCCCCCCCGGGGGGCATAATTGACAAAATGCCCCAAAGTTCGTCGATGCGTGACAAAATATCCAAAGTTCATGGATCTTTTATGTTTTGCCCTGTGAGGACCATGTTGCGAAACCAATCTTACAAACTAGTCCCTTCCTCTTCACCCAACTCGTGCTGCTCCTCTACGGACTTCTTGCTCGGCGTCGTCGGCGGCCTGCTGCTGCCGCCAGGAGTCATCGACGACGCCGAGTTATATCGGGCTCGCCGGCCGGAGCGGCGTGAGCTGAGCTAGGACATGGACCCGTCGCACAGGAGGACACCGGAGGTGGAGACGATCCTAGTGGACACATACGAGGTGTGTCGTCGGAGGCCGACACCGCAGGAGGCGCGAAGGCGGCAACATCGAAAGGCTCCCAAGATGGCCGAGGTGGAGGGAGGGACTAATTTGTAAGATTACTTTCGCAGCGTGGTCCTCACAGGGCGAAACATAAAAGATTCACGAACTTTGGGGGCATTTTGTCCAACGTCGTTGAACTTCGGGGCATTTTGTCAATTATCCCTAAGATGGGGGCCTTACCCCCTATCAGCAGGTGAAAGGTGACCAATCTCGTTTACCCTTGACACTCTTCCATCACCTGTGGATTTGCGGGCTTCGGGTGATGTCTCTTCCTTAGCTGACGAGTTTCGACCGACGACCCTTAGCGATCTTCCCTGTGGCTGGCGAGAAGTCTCTCCTTTTGATCACTAGATGGCTCTGCACCCTTGACGGCTTTTGATCACTCGACCGACAAGCGATAGAATTTCTCTTAGGCCTTGTACATTTCACGTAGCATATATATCGTAGCGTTCAAATAAAATTTGAGATTATTTAAGGAGAGGTTTAAATATTATAAAAAAATAATTAAAAAATAGTTTTAGAATCTTTGAGAGGACTACTAGAAACCCGAGAAAAATCATTATAAATTATCTCACCAAATAGTCTATATAAAAAAGATAAATTTTACTGAAACGCTACGCTACGCTACACTAAGCTGAAATGTACAAGGCCTTAGCCAAACATCTCTTGTAGCTCGGTGCATTCTACAAGCCGAGCCAAACTAGCTTGATACTCTAGTCAATCCAAGCCTAAACAATTTTACACCCTCCGTTCCAAATTGTGGTTCACTGTTGACCATTGAACATGCACTACAAGAATCTGCATGAATCTCGAGAGCCAGAAGCTTTCTCGAGAGCCAAAAGACAGCACTCGAGATTCCCAATGTATATCTCGAGGGCCAAAAAGAAACCCTCGCGAAACACATAGTTTCTCGAGGGCTTAACATGAACCCTCGAGAAAGCCACCACCGCACCGTCCCCGTCTAACGGCCGTTTGGGAGAACAGATGTTTAGCCCTCGAGAAGTAGCAAAGCCAAGTTTCTCGAGGGCCTGACCCTCGAGAAAACCTCGTGTTGGCACAAAATTTATTTTTCCCGCCGGCTAGTTATAAAATTTCTCCCGCGCATCCTACAAAAAAAAAATCCAAAATGCACCTTATCTATTCCCTACTCCCACCTTCTCTCTCCCTAGTCCGTCATATCTCTTCCCCACACCTCTCCTTCTCTCTCCTGCACACGAGGATGGAGCCGCGGCGGCCGAGCTCCGGCGAGCCGCGGCGGGAAGCTCCGCCAACCGCCTCCTCCTCCTTCCGCGCCTCCTCCCGGCCCGATCTCGCCGCCGCGCTGTTGGGGGAGGTGGCCCCTCGCCGTCCCGCCGCTGGGGGAGACGCCCCTCGCTCCGATCTGCACGCCGCGCCGCCGCCGGCGCCTCCTCCGTCACCTCCGTCGCGAGCGGCGGCCGGATCCGACGGGCGGCGGCCGGATCCGGTGGGAGGAGGCCGGGTCCTTCGCCGAGCCCCACCATCGGCTTCTCCGGTGGATCCACCACCGCCGGCTTCTCCAGGAGCCAAATCCGGCCGCCGCCGCCTCCGTTGGTTCCTCCCTCCCTCCCTCTCTCTCTCCGAATGGCGGGTGGTGGGCCTCCTCTGTCGTCGCCCTTCCTCCTCCATCGCCGCCAAGCCCCGCCGCCAAGCCCTCTCTCTCTCTCTCATGTGGAGATTCTGCTGTTCATGTTCGTGTGCAGATGGTCATGTTCTGTGTTTCATGTTTATGTGCAGATGAATTTGTGGATTAAACCGAGTATTTTGATTCATGTTCATGTGCAGATGATTTGATTAAGCAATATATATTTGGCATATGGATTAAACCGAGCATTGATCTTATTTTCAAAAATTCCAGTTGCTCTTGCATCATATATATAGAATTTATTTTGCTATATTCATGTGCTTATGTTCATGTGGGGATTTTTTTTTTTTGCTATGTGCATTTTTTTTTATACGATGGGAAAAGGCTCTCGAGGGATTAGCCCTCGAGAAACTGTCTCTATCCGCCATTAAGTCAGGATTCCGTCCGTCCTGCAAGTGTTCTCGAGGGCGTCTACGGGGCCCTCGAGATTTAGCTTTCTCGAGGGCTAGGCTCTCGAGAAACGTCATTTTTCTCGAGTACCTAGTCACGAGGGCTGTTTCTCGAGGGCCGGCACTCGAGAAAGCCTAATCTCGAGGGTTTCTCCCCTTTTCTCAAGGGTTTTTGGCCCTCGAGATTCATGCTGATTCTTGTAGTGCAAACATAAATTCTAGTTTAAGCTCCGTAAGTTAATGGAAAACGCCGTGACGTGGACGTTCGTTTAATCGGACGCGCCCGCGCAACGCGCGCCCTCACGCGCAGTAGCCAGGTGCACGCGTGATCAGCTGCGTCGCGAGTGTGTGGGGCCACGCCCATCGATGCTATTACGAGACAAAAATAGGTGGTTTTGCATGGAACGCATGACGTCAGAATAGAAAAATAACGATAAATTTTAAAAAAAAACTACAAAGTTTTGGTAAATATATATGTGAAATATGCATTACTAGGGAACGGACCTTCTATCCCAGCACATCAGTCCAGGTTAACTACAAACCGGGACTGAGATTAACTTCAATCTTTCAACGGCAGCGAGGCCGCATGGCACTTTTCAGGCCCGGTTGGTACCACCAACCGGACCGATAGGTCGCCTCGTGTGACAGATGGCAGCAGGGGAGTATCAGTGTTACCAACCGGGACTGATACTGGGCTCCGATAATTGACGCACTTTTCACCAGTCACAAAAGGCCCGGTTGGTGTTACCAATCGGGACTGATATTAGGTTCTGATAATTGGTCCATTTCTCCGGTCACAAAAAATCACTGCCGCCCTACCGTGTCCACCGTCGTCTTCTCGTCGCCGCACTGAGAGCTGAGGGACCTCCCTCGCCACACGCGCTGAGGAAGGAGCGGAGACCGGAGCCACATTGGTCGCCGCGCTGAGCAAGGAGCTGCTAAGGAGTGGGGACTGGAGCCAAATCTCTCTTCGCCGCTCTGAGGGAGGCTGAAAGGGGATCGGAGCCATGCTCGTGTCGCCGCTCCGGCCGCGCCGTCACCACCTCCCCGGCCGCGCCACTGAGGAGAGGGGAGACCGGATCCACGCCTCTTCGTCGCGCTAAGAGGGAAGGAGCTGAGCAAGGAGACGATAGCCGCTCTCGTCGTCGCCGCACGCCCTCGATTCGTTAGCGCCTCCTCGGCCACGCCGCTGAGGTATATTTATCCACCGGCATCGCATCCTCGTTCTGGTCCCACCGCCGCAGCGACCGCCGCCACCGCTACCGGCGCAACGGCGAATGCCGACCTTTGTTTGTGTTTTAGCTATAAATTTTTATCCGGGAGATTTAGGTTGTCATGTTGGACCGGTGATGGGGCCACTAACATCGCAACCACGCTCCCTCCTCCTAGGTCCAAAACATGCTTTTTTTTAAGTGTCTATGTCCCTCCACCGTTGTTTGTTGTGAGGGACGAATCAACACAAAAGTAGCGCAAAAGAAGACAAAAAATATGTGGCGAGCAATGATGTGGCACATCGCGGCGACGGTGGCGGCCGGAATGCTGGTATTGAGGAGGTCGAGGGCAAGGGCGACGGCGTCGGTGGGGATGGTGGTATTGAGGAAGGCCAGCGCCAGGGCAAGGTCGAGGGCGAGAGCGACGAGGCGATCAGGAAGTCACATTTCCTTAGAGTGTGATTGAGACATCGAGATTGCACTCTATGTTGTACTTATTAATTTAAGTTTTATGCATTTAAGAATTTTTGTTGTCCGAACAATTTATGTATAATTATACCTGCTGCAGACTTTGTGTGTTCATTGATGTATTTTAATGTGTACTATTAAATCATGCTTGTATGTCAAGTATTGAATCATGTTTGTATGTGTACTATTAAATCATGTTTGTTTTTATGGTATCAATATGTGTATTTGATACACAAGCTACTGTCGCACTTAATGCTACCATGTATAATGCAGATGGATCGGCGATGGATGTACATGGACCGACGTTCCTCGCAGTTCGTGGAGGGTTTGAAAACTTTTATTCGTCATGTCGAAATCAATATTACCTTAGACTATATATGTTGCCCATATATTGATTGCAAGAATCAAAAGGAGTGGGCAAAATCTGAGCAAATTCATTTTCATTTGATCTCAAAAGGTTATATGAAAAATTATACCCGTTGGACCAAGCACGACGAAGTAGAAGAAGAACGGGTGGACCATAATATCTCGGACGCTGGCCAACACAATTCTTTCGAACATATGCAGGGGGAGTTTAGTGACGATGATCTGGACCAGATGCTGCTTGATGGAGAGAGAGAATACGTTGATGAAATGCATTACGAAAAGTTTCAGCGCCTGTGGGAGGACTATGAAACACTATTGTATCCAAACTGCGGACAGGGGTACAGAAAGCTGCGTACCACACTAGAACTAATGCAATGGAAGGCGGCAAATGGATTGTCTGATAAGGGATTCAACGAGTTGTTAGGCCTCACGAAGAAGTTGCTTTCAGAGGATAACACGTTACCTGAAACTACGTACGAAGCCAAGCAAACTCTTTGTCCTTTGGGCTTGGAGATATAGAAGATACATGTATGCCGTAACAATTGCGACCTCTATCGCAATGAGTGTAAGAATTTGAAAGCCTGTCAGATGTGCAAAACATCGCGGTATAAGACCAAGCGTGATGACGCAGGTGAGGTAGAGGGGACGTAAGATGAAGATATCCGTTAAGGTAGTGTGGTACTTTCCTATAATTCCTCTGTTGAAACGTTTGTTTGTGAACAAAGAGCATGCAAAGATGATGCGTTAGCACAACGATGCTCGTAACGTTGATCGAAAGCTAAACACCCCGCAGATGGGTCGCAGTGGCGAAAATTTGATAGGAAAAACCCAGATTTTTCAAGCGATGCGACAAACATACGGTTTGCGTTGTGTACAGATGGGATAAACCCCTACGACGAGTTGAACACCAATCACAGTACCTGGCCAGTGACTCTATGTATCTACAATCTCCCTCCTTGGCTGTGTCAGAATCGGAAGTATATTATGATGCCATTGCTCATCCAATTGCCCAAGCAACCAAGGAACGACATCGATGTATACCTAAAACCGTTGGTTGAAAATCTGCTAACATTGTCGAACGATAATGTACATGTATAGGATGAGTACAAAAGAGATTACTTCACCCTACGTGCATTACTATTTGTAACCATCAATGACTGGCCAGCACTTGGTAACCTGTCGGGCCTATTTATCAAGGGATATAAAGCCTGCATCGAGTGATTGGACGATACGGAAGACAAGTACTGACAAACTCTCGGAAGGTTGTATACATGGCCACCGTAGGTTTCTAAACCTGAAGCACCCGTTACGGAGTAACCTAGTTAATTTTGATGGGACGGGGGAGAACCGTAAGAAGCCTAAACATCACAGTGGGGCAGATTTATTTTTTATGGTGAAGGATCTGAAAGTCGTATTTGGAAAGGGTCATGGTAGCAAACCTGTCCCACCACTCCGTCCTGAAGAAGTTAAGAAGAAGACTAGTTAGAAGAAGCAGTCAAGTTTTTGAGATTTGCCTTACTGGAAAGATTTAGTGGTTCGTCACTCATTGGACTTCATGCATATAACGAAGAATATCTGCGTGAACCTGCTAGGATTCCTAGATATGTACGGCAAATCAAAAGATATTTTTCAAACACGGAAGGACCTACAACTATTAGGACTCAGGCAGTAATTACAGTCGTAAGAAAGAGACAAAGGGCATTACCTCCATCCTGCGAGCTACACTCCAAGCAACGAAGCGAAAAAGAACATGATTAAGTTGTTAAACAATGTTAAGATCCCTTCTGAATACTCATCGAACAGAAGAAGACTTATAAACACAAAACAGAATAAAATCGTAAACGTGAAATCGCATGATTGTTACGTGTTGATGACCCAGTTGCTGCCAGTGATGTTGAGAGGTGTTCTGCCTGACATGGTACTAGGTACAATCATCAAGGTGTGCTCGATCTTCAACGCGATATCACAGATGGTCATAGATCCAGATAAGTTATCTAATCTATAGGATGATATTGTCGCAGCTTTGGACAACCTTAAGATGATCTTCCCTCCGTCTTTCTTTGATATGATGGTCCATCTTATGGTTTACATGGTGAAACAGTTAGAAATTCTCGGACCCGTGTTTTTGCACAGCATGTTCCCTTTCGAGAGGTACATGGGTATCCTAAAAAAATATGTTCGTAACCGGTCTCGCCCAGAAGGATGCATTGCCTAGGGTGTTGGCACAGAAGAGGTGATTGAGTTTTACATCGACTACATTAAGAATTTGTATCCGATTGGCGTGCCTGTATCACGCTCTGAGGGGAGGCTACATGAAAAAGACACTGTAGGGAGGAAAGAATCCTATTGCAAAGATATCTGTCATTTTGACAAGCACATTTCATAGTATTGAAACAAGCAGCTTTAGTGGCTCCATATGTCGATGATCACGAGAAGATTCTACGAGATGAATACCTAGGGAAGTCAGAAAAGTGGATCGCAAACTACCAAGTAGAGAGTTTCGGCGGTTGGCTACAAAAGCAACTGTTGGGCAAGGAGGGAGTCCACGAACAATTGCAACTCTTAGCTACGGGACCATCAATGACAATCGTATCATGGCAAGGGTATGAGATTAATGGATACACATTTTACACTGCATCCTAGGATAGCAAGAGCATGAACCAAAATAGCGGTGTTCGAATTGATGTATTGGACAATAATAGAAACATGGACACCTATTATGGTTTTATAGAGGAAATCTGAGAGCTCGAGTAAGGACCTTTGAAAGTCCCTCTATTTCGGTGCCAATGGGTCAAAATGACAGCTGTGCAGATTGACAAGTACGGGATGACAACCGCGGACCTTAAGCAAGCAGCCTACAGGGACGAACTATTCTTGTCGGAGATAAAATCATGGCCTATTGATGGGAGAACAACAGAATATTGTGGAAAAAGCTACCAATCTTAAGAAAAAGAGAAGCTTAGAAGGTAATTCTAAAAGCTATTCTAATTCCTTTGATATTTTGAGTTCTAGTAAAATAATAGAAATGGCCTCGGCTATGGGGGTAGTCATATCATGTGAAGAGATTTCTCAAATTAAGGTGATGAAAAATATAGAACAGGGAAGGATGGTGGCTTATCAGAAAAATAAACAAAAGGATAGTGTGGAGAGGGTGGATGAACCAAAAATTGAAAATGATTCTATTTGTTTGGAGGAAGATCACTGTAAAACTGACTCTGGTGGCTTTTGTCCTGTGAGATCCAGGAGAAAAAGCAAGAAAAAGAGTATACAACTTAGAGGACAAGTTGTAAAACCTTTTGCCTTCTATGGTCAGAGTGGCCATGGGGACAGGAGGAAAAAAAGGGGTCTAGTCTTTAAAAATCTTGCATGAAAGGGCTTTTCTGGAATTGCAGGGGTGTGTGCAAAAAAGGGATGAGTTCTTTATTGTCTGATAAGGTGCAGACAATGAAGACGGACTTTCTGGGTTTGGTTGAAACTCAAAAATCTAAATACATAGATGGTTTTTTAGGAAAATTGATCCCAAAGGTGATTTCTTGTGGAAATGGTGTAGTTCCAAAGGCAAATCTAGGGGGATCTTGGTAGGCGTTAGAAATGATGCTTTTGATGTCTCTGTCTTTGCACAATGGGAGTTTTCTCTTTTGTTGAGTCTGTGGGATAAGAGGAAGTGTTGTCGTTGGAGCCTTCTGGTGGTGTATGGATCTGCCCAGGATGAGTGGAAAGAAATATTTTTGTCTGAATTAGAAAATATGTGCAACAATTGTGATTCTCCTTTGCTAGTTGGTGGGGACTTTAATATCCTGAGAGATAAAAAGGATAAGAATAAGAATTGGAAACCTAATAAATTTTCTGAGGTTTTCAATGAGACCATTGAAAAATTCTCTTTAAGAGATTTTCCTATTTGTGGTGGGAATTATACTTGGTCTAATAATCATAGTGTCCCGACTTTGGAGAGATTTGATAGAATCTTGGCTCATCCTCGATGGGAATGCATTTATCCTTTTTGTAAAGTGACTAAGTTTCCTCGAGTGATGTCTGACCACAACCCTTTGTGCATTGATGATGGAGTAATGAGGGCTAGTGGTAAGAGACCCTTTAAGTTTGAAATAGGTTGGCTGGATAATGAGGACTTTATGCCACAGATTGAGAGGATTTGGGGGTTCAGGTTCAGGGGGTTGATCCTTTGGCTAGATTTAAAATTAAACTGAACAGGGTAAAGAAATTTTTGATAGGTTGGGGTTCTAATTTGTATGGCCATGGTAGAGAAAGAAAAAAATTCCTAATGGAGGCTTTGGGCACTCTGGGAGAGCAGGAGGAGTTCTGTGGTTTATCTCATGATCAAAGAAAGGAGAAAATTATCCATCAAACTGAAATGATGGATATTTTGTAGAAGGAAGAGAAAGATTGGCATCAGAAATCACAGCAGAATTGGCTGCTGAAAGGGGATCTAAATACTAAATACTTTCATCTTGTTGTGAATGGCAAGAGAAGGAAGAAGGTTATTCAAAAACTGAGAGATGGAGATTTAACTTTAGATAAAGAAGAGGAAATTTTGAATCATGCTACTGAATTCTATAAAAATTTGTTTGGTGGTGATTCTAATAGTTGGTTTTCGATAAGTAATGTTCTTTGGAGGGATTCCAAATGTGTGACGCCGGAGGAAAATGGTGAATTATGCAAACCTTTTACTGAAAAAGAGATCTCTGAAAATTTGGGGAAGATGGCAAAGAACAAAGCGCCTGGTCTAGATCATTTCCCTGTTGAATTCTTTTAGAAATGCTGGCCCTTTATTAGGCATGACATAATGCAGATTTTTGATCAATTTTATAATGGTGGTTTGGACTTGGCTAGAATGAATTATGGTGTGATAATTCTGTTGCCTAAAGTGGTGGAGGCAGACAATCTGATGAAGTTTAGACCTATTTGCCTTTTAAATAGTCTTCATAAACTGATTACTAAAACTCTGACAACAAGGTTAGAGAGTGTAATGAAAAGAATAATCAGCTGGCATCAAAGTGTATTTATTCCTAGGAGGCATATCATTGAGGGTGTTATGACGCTTCATGAAATCTTGCATCATACTCAGATGAAAAATCAAGTGGGGGTGGTATTGAAACTAGACTTTGAGAAAGCCTATGACAAGGTGAATTGGGCGTTTCTTCTAAAGTGTCTGGAGATGAGGGGTTTTAATGAGAAATGGTGTAATTGGATTTATATTATCGTATCTCAGGGCACTTTATGTGTGAATATTAATGGTAAAATGGGAGGGTGGTTTCAAAGCACCAAAGGTTTGAGACAGGGTGACCCTCTTTCCCCTTTTTTGTTTAACCTTGCTGCTGACTGCCTAACAGCGATGTTCTTGAGAGCTCAGGAAAACAGATTATTTACTGGGTTAGCAGATGACGTCTTTGTGAATGGCTTAGCTATTCTTCAATTCGCCGATGATACTATTGTGTGCATTAAGGAGGATCTAGAAGGGGCAAGAAATGTTAAGATGTTGCTTTGTTTTTTTGAAATAATGTCTGGTTTGAAGATTAATTTTAAGAAAAGTGAATGTTTGCTTGTCAATGGAGACCATGAAAGAGAAGTCATGTATTTTGACTTGTTTACATGTGAGATTGGCTCTTTTCCTCTTACATATCTGGGGATGCTCATGGGGTATAGAAGGAACTTTGTTAAGCATTGGGATACACTGATAGCGAAAGTTCAGAAGAGATTGTCTACGTGGAAGGGGAAATGTCTATCTCTGGGGGGGGGGGATTACTCTAGTGAATGCTTGTCTCTCTAGCATTCCTTTATATTCAATGTCTATAGCTTTGCTCCCTTCATCTGTGATTAATAAGCTGGATGCGATTAGAAGAAATTTATTTGGCAAGGGAATGAGGAAAGGAGGAAGTACCATTTAGTTAAATGGGAAATTGTTACTAAACCAAAGAACAAGGGGGCCTGGGAGTGCAGAACCTTAGAATTTTAAATATCAGTTTGCTGTGTAAATGGCTTTGGAACCTTGAAACCAAAGAGGGTATTTGGCAACATATAGTAAAAGAGAAATATTTGAAAAGTAACCCTTTGTTTTAGTGAAAGTTAAGGCAATTGACTCTGCCTTTTGGAAAGACTTGATGAAAATTAGAAGATTTTATATCAACTTCAGAGGGATGCAAGTTGGTTCTGGCAAGGGGGTTAGCTTTTGGCATGATATTTGGTGGAAAGATGTGCCTCTTTCTCAGGGGTTGAAAAGAGTTTTCAAAATCTGTAGAGATCAAATGATTTCGGTAGATCAGGCTTTCTCCAAACAAAGAGATTTGGCGTTCAGGAGAGAAATCTCATCGGATGTGGCTGAAAAATGGGGGGAAGTGTGTAGGGGCCTGTGTAGTTTGCATATAAATGATGCAAACGATCATGCATTTTGGTTCCCTGAAAAGAAATCTAGATGTTATTCAGTTGCTTCTTATCTCCTATTTTGGAATAAGGAAAGAGATTCGTGGTATAAGGATTTATGGAGGGCTAAGCTCCCTTTAAAAATTAAGGTGTTTTGTTGGCTTTTGCTTAATGGGGCTGTTCTGGTGAAATATAATTTGAGAAAAAGAGGATGGTATGGGGATGTCAGGTGTGCTTTTTGCGAAGAAATGGAGACTATTGACCATCTTTTCTTTAAGCGCGTGTTTTCGCAAAAACGATATGGGGGATTGTGGCCTTGGCTTTGAATGTGACGAACAGACCAGGGAATGTTCACTCTTATTTTGGGTGGTTCTCTAACAATTTTAAGGGACTAAAGAAGTTCTGTTTCATTGGCTTTGCGGACGTTTGCTGGGCGATTTGGAAACGTAGAAACATGGTGTGTTTTGAGGGCAAACACATCATGTCTCCGGTGGAAATCACTTATAATACTTGTGCTAATCTGTGTTATTGGGCAGGTCTGATGAAGGTAGATGATCAAGAACTGGTTAAGCTGGGAATCGAGAAGATTTTCTCTACTCTAAACGACTTGAAGGACAAAGGGGATAACGATCAGGAGGTGGATCCCAAGGACTGATGTTCATACAGCCCCTGTTTGTTGAAAAAATCGTTTGAGTGGGAGACGTTGACTGGTGGCTTTTGTCGTGCGAGTGGGGTGTCTGTAAGATGAGACTTGCTTTTGTCTTACTGTATGATGGTTGGTATCGGTTGCTGATAGGCATTGGTCTTTCTTTTGTTTGGAAGAAACTAGGAGGTGACCTCTTTTCAAAATGAGAGGACTCTTTTTGGGAGGTCGTTAGTCTTGATAGCATATGTTTTCTGTTACTAGTTATCTTTTGCTTATCCTGGCAGGCTAGAAGTATGGTAATGAACTTTGTTTTTGTTTCTCTGGAAATGGAAATCGGGGTGTGCCCCTATTGCAAAAAAAAGTCTAAAATCTCACACAGTAAACTAGTTAAACTATAGGAACACAACAATAATAAATACACTAATTTATGATCACATCCATCATATATTCAAATTACCAACAATGACTTGCTCATCTATGCACTTACGAGCTAAAATATAAAAAAGCTGCGCTGTACTGTAACCTATATTGAAACTTTAGGTGGGCTTGAGGCTCGACCTCACCAGCCCACATGGTTGGGCCTGCCTCTGCTCTCAAGTTTCATCAGCAATGACCAAAGATTTGTTGATCGTTTTGTTGGTTGATCTCATGCAACGGTCAAGGGACAACATGTTAATGCAAATTAATCACATGCCTAATTACCCCGTTCTCTAATAATGCACGTGCCTAATGAGCTCCATGCGGGTTTTAATTCCAAATCAATGCATTTAACGCATTTAATTACGAGCCATGATCGGAGGCGTTTTTCATTCCGTTGAACCTGCCCCCCCTCTCCTCAGTCGTACCACTGCCATATTTAAAGGGGAGTCCAACTGTGTGAGAGGTGACGATTTCTAACACAGTACTCTCACCCTAAAATCTCTACAGATCCTAACACACTCTAGGGAGAGGTTGGAAGGACAGTTCCTGGACAGTGTAGGTGGCAGCCGGAGGGACATCGCCAGTCACAGATAGTTCGTCGGTTCAACAGCGACTACACAGCACCAACGGCTTCCCTAAAATCCGGCCAGTTCCTATTCGCATTAGAACAGTGGTCTTGCTAGGCTAAGGCTCATATTATTTTCTAGATCACGAACCGTAAGATCTAACACGATTTTTAAATTTCAATAGTAGTTTTTCTAAGTTTCAACAGTTAATTTTCCATGGTTTATCAAGATTCGTCCAAATTTCGCATGTATATTTGCTAAGGTTTCACAATTATTTTTCAAGGTCCCATATTTTTTTTCAAAGTTCCATGTTGATGTCACGTGTACAATGAGAAGTTTCCTATTGGACGTTTAATTTGTGACGCTTGGGTTTTTTTATATAGACACGTGAACCAGGGATCCACCATCTCTCTTTTATTTTCTTTTATGGCCTTTTTTTAAAAATTTCCTTTCGGTGTCGAGCCGACGAGATATAATAAACTGACGAGCATTATTGTATACTTGGAACACAACAATGGGTTAAATCTGCCATTTTGACTTGCTTAATTAGGTTAAACATGAAAAAATGAAGCAGATTACAATCCATTGTAATACAATGATACTTTGGCAGTTTGGCTAGTAGCCTCTCAAGGTTAAGCATAAATTGCTAAGACGGATTATGCATCTGCTCTTTAGTAAGTAATCGATTTCTAAAATTTTAGGGCATGCATGCATATTCACGGTGGGTGTCATGCATGTAGCCAAAGTACCTTTTTTTTCTTAATCATCTTGTGATGTTTTCTCGTGCATAAATGATAGCTTTGTTATCCTTTTCCTAAACCTTAAACCCTAAATTCTCTCGTTGCCTGACATATTGTATTAATTTTTAGAGGGTACAACGAAGATGTCCACAAACTTATTTCATGGCACCCACACCTTTCGCTTATACGAGAAAAGCAAAGTTCTCGCAACTCGCATTACATAATCTACTGTTTTTGAGAGGGTAAAAAAAGGCACGGACAAACTTACTCCACCACACACGCGTGTATGTCTGAACACATGCTAAAAATTATAATTAACATGAACATAAACACGTGTGGGTACCACCAATAATTCATACTCCGGTCTATAGATCCTACAACCGAAATGCTGCAGCTATGCTCAGTTCTCCATAATCTATTGTTAAATTGGCATAATGTAAGGTGTGCTTACGTGGCAAAGACCGATGCCACGAGCTTGGCATTGGCATTGCCTAGCTGAACCAACCATCAACCAATCTGTGTCAACGCAGCTCCTATCTTGGTCAACGATCAACCCTGCGAATCAGCATTGCGTCGTCATGCCACGGACACATGCATGCAAACCCCTACCTAAACCTTCCCCATGATTCGCTACAAATGTGACCACCATGCATGCGTCACCGGCGAACACCGGCCAAGAAACCAGGTGGCCTCCTCGATCGTCCCGGCCACCATGGACCGCCTCGCCGCCGCATTCGCTATCGCCGCCGCCACGCTCTGCATCGTCCTCGTGCACGACGGCAGGTGCCGAGCTGCCGCCGCCAGACCGATGCCGGCGGCGGAGGAGGAGGAGGCGGCGCTCGACGCGGCGGCGGCTCCGGAGGGCGCCACGTGGGAGGGCGGCGACGACGGGGACGGGGCTCTGCGCGCCGGGAAGTGGCTGCCGCTGCCGGTGGCCAGCGCGCTGGCGGGCGGCCTGCGCTTCCCGGGAGTGCTCCCGGCCGCGGGCGGCGCGTCCATGCCGTGGGCGGCCGGCGCGCCGCCGGCGCTCGCCGGGCCGGTGGTGCAGCTCGTGCCGCCGTACGTCGGCGCGACGCGGCAGGAGCAGGTCACCCTGTGGGCCTCGCTGTTCAACCCGTTCCAGGTCAGGCCGAGGCTGCCCACGGCCGAGACGTCGGTGCCGGCGGAGCCGAGGGTCCCAGTCATCGCCGGTAAGGCACCGGAGAAGACGACGGTGGACCAGCCCGCCGCCGGCGTGCATGTCGCCGAGCCCAAGTGGGGCGTCTTCTTGGGGAATGATCACGGCAACAAACCCTAGGTTGTGGCTCAATAAATAAGCTAATTACTAATAAGCCATTTCTATAGTCTTCTTTTGTTTTGAAGGATTTTTATTTGCTTACGTGCTTTTTAAATGTTGAAGTTTTTTGAAGAAAAATGGAGAATATTGATTCTATAGAAAAATCAAGATCATACGGACAATTTTTTTTCTATTATTCTGATGGTTAAGCTATTGTATGAACTTAACTGCATATATGTGTTCATCTTAAACTTGAGTGCCACACTTTAAACTTCTTTGTCATGGGCCGGCATCTCCCAGCCCAATTTCTTCTAGTCCAGAGGCCCTATTCTCCGGCCTGCTCCATTTTTTATGCTAAAACTATTCTAAACGTTTTGCAGTTAGAAATAAGCGAATTTTTTTATATATCTCCATTTGTGTTTTGCTATACACTGCTCGCACTGTTTGCTTTCCTATATTGTTCTTTTATTTGCGTGTTGTTATACACTGGTTGCACTCTTTGTTTAATTTATTTGCCAGTCCCTCATCGATGTCGCCGCAAGTTGTAAATTCCGTCCGAAACAATCAAGTCATGCATCCGATTCTTGGTGCTTCCCTTTACTGTACTGGACAAAAATAGGTTTCGTGCGGCTAGAAGGACGATCACACCAACAATTGGGTGATAGGATTATATCTCGAAGATGTCTAATAGTCTCTCGTGGGAGAAAAGAGGCTAGGCTACGGGCACTTATATCATACCTTTCGTCAAACCATTAAGCGATAGATCATGTCTCAACAATGTCTAATGTTGTCTCTCATGAGAGGAGAAGCTAGACTATTGAACGCATATGTCACACCTTTCGCACCATTATTGAGTGATTTGTTTGTGTCAACTGTATGCCCACATGTTAAACATTTTGCCCACCATCAAGCAATAGGTGCTAACATGGACCCATATGTCAGACCTTTTGCCCAACGTCAGGGGATAGGTTGCCTATTGCACAACCTTTGAGCGATAGGTGTCACTTCGGCTCACATGAGCTAGTGGACACACCCATCATCTCTTTATCAGGTAATCCATATTTTTTTATAAAACATGAAAATGAACCTTATTTAACGAATAAAAATAAATATGTGGAAAAAATCCACACAAAGCAAGTGGTTTGATGCAGTGTAGAGCGCCAGTAGTCAGCAACAGATAAAAGCGTGTATTTTTTTTTTTGAGAAAACGATAAAAGTGTGATTTAAACCAACCCCCCCTCCCCTTCCAAAAAGAGGATTAAAAAAAGAGCACATGATTTAACCAAACAAACAGTAACATGTGTCGCTTTTCGCAAAAATACTGTCCTCGGTCTTGTTTGTATCGGCACGGTGCCTCTGAAAAGAAAATTAAAATTTCTCGACTCCCGCAGGAATTGACAAATGACAAGCATGGGGATCCTTCAAAGGAACTAGAGAAGAAATTACTCCATTTTCCTCAAAAAAAAAAAAAATTTGCCCCATTGACTAATCCTAACTGTGGGCAATTACTTAGCTTCAGACGAAGTTAATGCAGCAGCCGGCCACACTGTCATGGTTCCGATCGAAGAGCTGGTGGCAACTGTCTGCCTGGAGGAGTTAATCAAGCTCATGATGGCGCGAAAATGGCGGCTTAGCCATTGGGGAGATGTGAGCCACAAGGTTGGGCTTCCTGCGGGCAGCATGACTCAGGAGGCAGCCATTCTGCATTCCCTGCCTCTCATCTCCAGGGCCTCTCAGAGCTGAAGCCTGAAGAATGCAGTGCAATGCAAGGCCCCAGAAGGAGAATAAAATATGTGGTCATGATCCCAAGGATCTATTTTGAGGCCACAACTGTTCTGGTGATGTGGCTGAAGATGAAGGCAAGTTGCTGTGCAAAACTCCCTCTTTTTCTTCCTCCTCCTTTTTCTTGTTTTGTATTTACGTTTTTCGAATAATTTTCTGCCTTCTTTCAAGGAGGGGATTGACGGTGACCATCACTTATTCATGGCTTTTATATAAGGAAGGTTCCCTCTTTTTTTCCCCCAATTTCTGCATAAAGAGGCACGGGGAATATTATTTATGGCATTATGGAGTACAGATTTGTTTGTGTGAGAAACAACTGATCATAGATAGTTGTCCAAATGGAATAGATGAGTGAGACCTAGGGTTGCCTGATAAAATGTTCAGGGTAAATGTCTGACCAACTGTTCATCAGGCAGGTTAGTTTCTAAATTTCAGGGATTTCATTCTGTGATCCTGGTGGGTACTGTAAATTCCAAACAGCATGAAAACAATGCGGAAACATCGAAATTAGGTTCTCATTGCGAAAACGAAAAAAATCCTGCAAATTCAGGAAACCCATTGATGTGGACAGCTAGTAAAATTCAGAAGAGAGAGAGAGAGAGAGAGAGAGAGAGAGAGAGAGAGAGAGAGAGAGAGAGAGAGAGAGAAGAAAAAACTTTCTTCATAATAACATGTTAACCTGAACAGTTCACACATGTGGAAATCACGGCTTTGCTTTGGGTTGACCATGTAGTTATATCCAGTTATTGTCCCCCATAAGAAAATTGACTGTTCATGGCTGCGCCCATGATCTGAAGAATGACACGGAGCCGTCACATCCTGCAAATTATTTCGGCGATGGAATTGTGTTCTTCGTAGGCCATGCCCTCGACGTGGACGCAAGAGACGAGCAATCGGCGGCAGTCGGATCTTTGCTAGCCTCCGAGATGATCTCAATTCCCAAGCCTCACTGTTCGCACATATGCCCACAGGATTAGGAATGCAGCTGAACTCGTCAAACATGTACGCATCCAGCTGATCACTGTTCCCTCTTTCAAGCGTGAGTTGGAGTGAGATGGACGTGACACTAATCTCTCGGGGATTTGGTGCCATACACACACAGGATTGCCGAGTGCCAAGATCTCGCAAATCTTTCCCGAATCCTCATCCGCAACCGCATCCCGATCGATTCAAGAGCTAACTCAAGATCGCCATTCTAAACTGAACTCTGAATATTTATGTGTGCCTTGAACTTGTGATCATAACTACGCTAGAATTTGACAGTTTTATTCAGAACTTGCAGTTAACTTTTTGAATGGTTAGATGGTAAGATGAGCAAGCAAGGATGTGTTGTTTGCAGGTGGATTTGCTGGTGGAAAGCTGGGGTGTATAATGCCTATGTGATAACCATTCCCTGTCACTCTCCAGGCTTCCCTTACCAGCTTCTCCCGCGGGGGGAATCCAGTTCACTCACAGTACTGCTACCATTTCTCAAGCAACTTGCCTTGTTAAAAAGCCACTGTGCTGCTCGCTCAATATGCAACTTAGCCTTGCAAGCTCCTAGCTCTCGCTCTTCATTTGGTCCCAGCTCAGCTCAGCTCAGCTCAGAGATAAGGGGGAGAGAGAGAAGCTAGCTAGGTGCAGGTGTGTGCTGATCAGGAGGAGGCAGGGACTGCAGGTTCTGATTGCTGATTGTATCATTAGCTGCAGCAAGATTCAAAAGAAGCTAGCTAGGTAGTTCCTTTTGTACTCTAGGCTTCTTGTTTTTGTAATCTCTCCTTTTCTTCTCATTTTATTGACCTCTCTTTCTTGTTTGTTGCTCTGTATTTCACCCAGTCAAAATGAATATGCTGTTTTATCTGCACTGGAGCTTCCCCCTCCGCCACACAGCTGAACAGCCCAATCCTGAATTTACTGTTCAATTTTCTATTATTCCCTGTTAATCAGTGCCATGATTCATGCATCCACGCTTCATCTTTCTGCTCTCTCTAGCACTCCCCCTTCCTGATTGGTGAATTTTTTTTGGTTGGCAAAATATTTATTTTCTTGGTTTTTTGCCTGTTTATCCCATTTGGTCACTGCACAGCTCCAGGTTATGCACTCTGCAGGTTCAGAAGTTAACTTTAGGCACCATCACCAAAGTAGTATGTACTGCTGCTGCGGTCTGCCTTTCTCTGCCTCTCCCTCCGTGTTAATGCTTGGTGCTCTCAATCTGTTTCATTTGCTTTTCACCCAAAAACCCATCATGCCCTGGACCATGGTTCCTTCACTGTTATGGTTGGAACTTTCAAAATTCCTTTCAATTTGGACCATACTTAATTTTCCCTCAAATTTGCCAAAATTGAGCCATGTGTCGGAGTGCCAAACTTGCTTGCTCAGTTGCTCCTTTTAGGCCCATTTTTTAGAGGACAGTTGCTCCATTTTTAAGCAAAGTCAAGACAGAAGTGGAGGATGCTAAGCTCCTAGCTAGGCTACCTCAAAGTTCTTCTCAGAAAAAAAAGTTCATTATTTTTCTATTTAGAAATTCTCATGGGCCTCAAAATGAATTATCATTTCTGTTCACACATGTTCGCTCTTCCATGAAAATTCTTGCAGCTACAACTCAAAAGGAACCCCTTTTTTCAGTTTATTTGTTCTTGCAGCGGATTGAGCGTGCGCTGGCTGTGGGCGGCAGGGGAATGCTCGTAGTGGTGGCGATCTGAGCCATGAACCAGTTCGTCCCTGATTGGAACAGCAACATGGGAGACGCCTTTGCGCAGTTAGGGTTCGTTCTGATCATCGTCTGTCTTCTTCTTCTTCTTCTTCTTCTTCTTCTTCTTCTTCTTCTTCTTCTTCTTTCTTGAATCATCCAGAGCTCATCCATGGATGATTCTTGTGTTGTGTCGTTGCAGCGGTGAAGACAACGGGCTCATTGAGCTGCTGTGGTGCAATGGCCACGTGGTCATGCAGAGCCAGGCGTCGCGGAAGCCGCCGCGGCCGGAGAAGGCGGCGGGGATTCAGGAGGAGGAGGCGTCGCCGTGGTTCCAGTACGCGGTCGAGGACTCGCTGGAGAAGGACCTATTCTCCGAGCTCTTCAGCGAAATGCCGGAGGCCGCGGACGCCGGCGGCAAGGCGTGCAAGGAGGAGTGCAGCGCGTCGGCGTCGGGCGAGCCCCAGAGCAGGCTGATGCTGCCGCCGAGGTCGACGTCGGCGGCGCTTGTGTCGCGGGGGAAGGCCGGATTTGGGGACTCGGACGGCGCCGCCAGCGTCTCGGAGGTCATCATGGCGCAGGCGGCCGGTGAGGGCACGGCGGCTGCGGAGGCAGGCGAGTCGTCTATGCTGACGATCGGGTCGAGCGTCTGCGGGAGCAACCAGGTGCAGGCGCCCGGCGGCGCGCGCGGCCGCGTCATCGTCTCGGACACCGCCGGCGACAGTCCGCCTCTGCCGCCGGGGAGCGGTAAGGCCAGCGCCGCCAGGGCCCGCCACGACGTGACAACGGTGACCTCGTCGTCGATGCGGTCGAGGCCCTGCGCCGGCAAGACCGAGCCGCCGGCCGGCGGCGGCGGCAAGCGAAAGCAGCGCGACACCGTGGAGTCCGGGAGCCCCAGCGAGGACGCGGAGTTCGAGTCCGCCGCCATGGCGTGCGAACCGGCGCAGAAGCTGACGACCGCGAAACGGCGCCGCGCCGCCGAGGTGCACAACCTCTCGGAGAGGGTACGCGTCTTCTCCCAGCTTACAATTCTGACCCCGTGTCAGCCTGCCATTGCTAACCCTGTCCGAACTCTGAACTGAACCTGACGCAGAGGAGAAGGGACAGGATCAACGAGAAGATGAAGGCCCTGCAGGAGCTCATACCTCAATGCAACAAAGTAAATTAACAAACTGACAGCACAATCTTGCAAAATGATCTCGTTTCTTGGCAATGGTGATCTCACTCTGTGCCTCGTATCGATTCTTCAGACGGACAAGGCGTCGATGCTGGACGAGGCCATCGAGTACCTCAAGTCGCTGCAGCTCCAATTGCAGGTGAGCTCGAAACGCTCTAATCGAGATCGTGCCCAAGAAGCAGAATTTGATCGATCGTTGAATGGTGCAGATGATGTGGATGGGCGGCGGGATGGCGCCGGCGTCGGTGATGTTCCCGGCGGCGGCGGCGGGCGTGCACCAGTACATGCAGCGGATGGGCGTCGGGATGGGCGCTCCCCACCTGGCCTCCATGCCCAGGATGCCGCCGTTCATGGCACCGGCGGCGGCCATGCAGGGATCGCAGGTGGGCCACGTGCCGGCGACGGTCAGCATGGCCGACCCCTACGCGCGCTGCCTCGCCGCCGTGGAGCACCTGCAGCCACCGTCCCCCATGGTAGTGCCATGCAACCGTAGCCATGTCTCTGTGGCGATTCATTAATTCACGCCCTGTCGCTGCCATTTGCTGAGAGATTTTTTTCAGCAGCATTACATGCAGGGGATGAACTTCTACCAGCTCGGCGCGGCCAAGAACCTGCAGCAGCAGCAGCCCGCGCCGCCGGTCGTCGCCGGCGGCAGCCTCCCGGCGGAGACTGCACGGACGCCGCCTCCTGACAACATTCTACACAAAAAATACGGTGAGTACGTGATGAGGGACACGGAGCTCGATCGTGTCATACTGTCATGAACCATTAATCGTACATTCGTACTCTGTTTTAGTACTGCCATATAGGATGTGCTCTTTCAGAAAGCTCACTGATTCATGTCCTAGTATGTAGCAGAAACCCAAAAGTTTTTTTTAAAAAAGAACTTCTGAAAATATTACGCAGTTGCTGCTAAAAAATGTTATTTCCTATGGTCAAATATTAGTCGTTTCGAATGTCAAACACTTCCCGTAATACAATTTTGACCGATAATTACTATTTTAATTATTTATAAAACCTAACGACATTTATAGTTCAAAAAAACGTAACGGAAGTATCTTCGAAGTAGCTCTACACATCATATTATTTTCATGTACACAATCTATATATTTAAAAACACGATTCATAGTTTAGCAAAAGTTTGACTACATATATCTTTTCGAGCATCCTCAAAGACGGGCAGGAGGTATGCCATTACATTCAAAAAGAATAGAAGCATTACAACATCCCCCATGCAAAGACCCACCGCAGCACGAAAAGCCGCCACCACACATGTCACCTCGGCCTTAGCTGACCCACCTCGCCCAAGGGTGACAGCAACAAAGAACAAAAAGAGAACCCGATAGGCTGGAAACAAACGCACACCTAGCAACCACGACGACAAGAGATTCCAAAAGTCTACGGAGGTCAGTTGGATAGGCTGGAACCAAGCAAGACAAAACGACGACCACCAACAAAGACGCAAGCCACATGACACGCAAGGCAAGCACAAAACATCAATTGCCACCACTGCCAAAATGAAGAACAGCTGAGAAGTCGAGCACCCTATCCACCATCGGGCGTGCACTGGAGCCGACGTCTGCCGCCAACATCGAGCGGGATGCTCATCCGGAAATTAAGCATGCCTTGCAAACCGCCATGTTGCCGGGAAGGAGAAGAGGGAGAGTGACGATCACATGGACCTCCGTGATGGCGCGGCATGTTCCAATGACAGCCCCGTGCCCCAAGGAGGGGGGAATACCTCAACCGGGCCGCCATTCCTTACAGGGGGGAGGAGAGAAGGGGATACACGGCCAGAGTCGCGGCCTCTTCAGCATACAGGAGATATAAGGGGCTAGAACAGAGCAACACAGACCATTGAGGACGCCTCCAACGGCCGGCAATGGGGCCGCAAGGTCGTCGCTTGAGTGGACGGCGGGAATAGGAAGAAGCTAGCACTTTGAATAGTGCACAACGATCGAAGTGGAGCCACTCCAACTACCCATCAATAGCGTGGAGGGAATGGCTGTAGTGACGCCTCCAACAAGGTACCGACTGTGAAAAACTATCGCCATCTCCTTGCCCGCAACCATTGTTTACACTTGAAGGGGAGGGGGGTGCGCTCACGATGATGCCTTCAAAAAGGAAACGAGGCCAACAGTGTCGCCATCATCGACCAAAAAGGGTAAGGCTTTCACTCGACGCACCCACCTCGAAGCCACACTATAAGGGGCAAGGACAACCATTGTGCCCCTACCAATTGCCACCTATACGGTGACCGGGCTAGGCAGTGAGATCACGTCGCCGCACCACTTGGTTGAGCCCCCCTCCCCCCTATCTGTTCGCCGGTAGCCGGCTAGGCTCAGGCACTTACAGCGGATAGAAGGGAGTTGCTTGGCAGTGCAGTCTAGGAGGAGAAGCAGAGGAGGGGGAGAGAGGGAGAAGGCCTCGGCGGGAATAGAGGCTGTGGGGTAGGGTTTTGGACTTGTTGCTTGTCACCCCTTGAGTCGCCTAGCACAGGGGGGGTTGTCACAGGTAGTATTGACAACTTGGGCCGACTAGAGGGAGCATGTGAAACATAGGGGACATCTTTGCAAAATTATTCTTTGTTTTTCATTTATGAAAAGAAAAGTTATTCCTTTTTAATGGGAGCCCTACATATTCTTCATTGTTGATCCATTGCATAGACCTTGGTTTATGTTTTAGGACAAATTGCACCGCAAAGTTCGTATCTTACAACATGTATCTACCAGTTATTTCAACCGAAATAAGAGAGGATCATATCTCGTTATAGAGCAGGAATATGTCGTTTTCGGGCATTTTATGCTCGAGATTACCTTCTTTTTTTTTTTGCTCACACCCAACTACATGCATTGCATGCATGCATCCGTACGTGTCACACTCGAGAACTCGTCGATCAGTCATCTCTTGTAGATTCGCAAATAGATCTGAATTTTCTCGTTCTTTAAATTCAGGCGCTGCTCATCTCTGACTTGACCTCTCGAATTTTTTACAGAAAACTGTAGCAAGTCGGAGATGAAGGGCATCACGAGCTGACTGCCGTTTTCGATGAAAGAAACACACGCACATACACACATAATTCAGATGCAGTTTGAGTTGAGAGACTTGATCGCTACCTGATTACTTAGGGGAATTTGATATTTGTTCGATCCCTTTACTGATGTTTTTCTTTGGTAGGCAGGGTAGTTTGATCAGCGATTGAGGCTTCACGAAGCCGTGAATACCCTCTCGCATGTATGTACTACGTAGAACTGTTTCTTATTATTATTTTTTTGGGAAAACATTTTGGTTATGTTTGATGTACCAGTTATGATTTGTTTCGACCAGAACAAATCGACATTTGCTGCAACATTGATCTACCATGTGTTTACAGATGATCAAGCGACGAGATTAATCGTCCCAGTTTGCCACACGTACAGGTGTTTCCGAATTTGGAGCGCGCCCAAAAAATCAAAACTGTCAAAAGCTGAAGCCTTGAAGATGTTGGATATGTTGCCGCAAAGGTCCATTCATAAAAGATGGAAGGTGAGAAGAAATTAATACCACATGGAAATTGGGAGGGGCACCCAATTAAGGTGGACCGATGGAGTTCTCTCCCTTCAATGAATCAATATAGAAGGAGAATGGTGCTAAGACTATATACAAAGTTGCATTCATGCACCAATCGTGCATTTCGCGTGATTTTCCCGTGTGACCTATCTCATGGCCTATTAATTCCACCTTTTAATTAACAAAATATTTCATTGCTAACTCATACTTATCTTGCGCACGATTTTAGAAAACTATATCCACGCGTGCAAAGGAAGCACATCGTGGGTGAGTTGGTTACTATCTATTTTGCGCCGGTTCTCAAGGCCCAGTCGCCCTATATAATAGGCGCCACCCTCCCAAATCGACACATGACCAAAAACCTAACGAATCGATCTGGTGAGCCATGGCGAGGGAGCTTATTCATCTTTGGTGTTGTGTATCCCAAGGTTTCTCCATCCTACGCACCAGTGTGTCACCGACGTGTGAGATAGCAGCGTCTCCAAAACCATATCCCACTAAAGAATTTGCATAGGTTAGGGGCAATCAGGTTTTTGGGTAGCGCTTGGGGCGACTGCTCGCCGCTTTCAATATGCTACCTATGATGAAATCTGACACAACTTCAACTTTCATCCGAGCAATCTGTAAGTCATGATCTTTAGATCATTGTGAGATAGATGTAATCTGTGTACAAACGTATTGTTGTTTGTAATTTACGATTTGCCTATTATGTGTGTCATGTTGTATATAACCATTTTAGCAATCAATTATATCATTGAAGTGCGCAATATTCTAACAAAATAGACATTGTTAATTGTGGACAACGAGGAGTAGTGGGTGGATGCAAAGCAAGCCCTCAATATGACTTTTAAAAAATCTTTTTTTTTCAGTTTTTAAGTGTGTGTGTGTGGTCATTTTTTGGAAAAAGGTAGCTCTGGTCCATTGGTAAATGTAGTTACCGGCGAGGTTGTCTTCTTATCTTATAGGCATATATGGTAATATGGGCTTAAAATCTGCCTTCAGTAAACAGTTTTATGCTTTTTTAACAATTTTACGGTACACAAAGATTGACAATAGTACAGTTTAGATCTAAATATTCATTTAGGCAGCTATCCACACAATTATACTATAGTTCTGTTCACATGTAGCACTGCTTAAAATTTAAAGTAATCTTAACGGTTAAATGAAAAGAAATTGGAGGATCACATTAATTTTAGTTTACCGCAAAACGAGTCCTTTTTTCTAGGAAAACAGTTCATCTGTCCATAATCTCCTACTTGAGGTATTGCAAGAGGGGTTGGCAATTGATTCCATGTCATGTCATTTCCAATTTCCAAGGTGGGAGGAGGCTCACCAATCATTGATGTGGTTTCATCACCCATGGCTGCTGCCATATTAAGTGGGTACTACTTGTATGGTACACTACAACCTGTGCTGAATCTTGGACTTTGCCTCAGATGTACATGGGGGGCACTCCCTGTCTGCTGGTGAGTGACACAGGTGTTGACCAAAGTTGAGCTCATGCATGCATGAATTTGGTCCTTCACCAACATGCAGTGACAGGTTTGCTTGATACTGTTTGGCTCATTGCCTCATTGCCTGGAAAAAAACTTTCAGCAGTTAATTCATGCAATGCCAATGCATGCCATCGCCTATGCTGGCCAGAAGCATGTAAACCTCTAGCAGTGTCTTGTCAAAGTCACCACTCTCCTGGTGATTCTTAAACCAAGTAAATTGGAGTGGAATATCCATTGTGAATTTTAAAAAAGGAAAATCGCTCAGATTCTGAAGCATAAAGGGGGTTAAAATGGTCTATCGTTAGTATCCACGGATTCTACAGATCCTACGTTTGTCTTTTGTCGACACGTAGAAAACACTGCAGATTATTGTAAAAGCACTCCAAATAGTACATGCTTTATCATCCTGGTGGACAGCAAGTGAAGGGCGAATCTTTCATCTCCCTTGTAGAAATGCTAAGTTTGGTTTGCAATTCTGCATTGCTTTGCCTTTTGTTGCCTTATCCATCTATCCTCAATCCACACTTCTTGTTGGACAGACAGACAGAGAGGCCCTCTTCATTGCCTTTCTTTTAAGACTGAAACTTTGGAAGTGTGCTCCTGATCATTATCACCTACAGTGCCCCTCCCCAATCTATTCTGAACTGACGGACATCTTTTGCAGATTTGGCCTTAATTTGTTCCTGTTCACCTTAGATCTGGCGACTGTTCATCTATCATTCCCTTTTTAAAAATGAAATTATTTCCTTTTTTGCATCACTACCGTGGTCACCTGATCTGGCATGTGAGCTAGCTTTCCTGCAGATCATTAGCCTCTTTCCCTCCTTTCTTTCTTTCCCTTATTCCTTGACTAGTTACACAGTTCCTTAGAATCATTAGTCATGATTCATGCAAATCACCGTCCTATCAACCACCCGGTGTTTCATGCTGGCTTCTTAGCTTCATTAGCAAAGTGCGATGATTTGATCTGAACCATGACCAACACTAACTCGCGAGAGTAGACACCACAATGCACTTAATTGCTGCACCTTGACGAGACATTAACGCGTGATCGCCTCAGCTCGGCCTAGCAGTCAAGGGAGCTCGATCTTGGATCGTACCGAAGGATGCTTCCATCAAGAAAAGCAGGGAGCGAGACGGAGAAAGGAAAGCAAAGGGTGCATGCATCTCCCAAAGCGCAGGCATCGCATCTTCCCGGCCGGGCATTCGGTGCGGCCAAGGACCACACCATCTCTTCCTTTATGCTCTACTGTTGCTATGCTTCATCATTGGCGCTCCTCTCTCTTACTGAATCATCTCATCTCTGCATCTGTTTACTGTTACCTGTACATGTCCCCCGAAAACACATGTATTTACAGTGATGAACATAGTGAATGGTAGAGCTATTCTTGTGAACAGACTGAAGAACATATTGGCCAGAATTCAAATAGGTTTTCTTTGGTAAGTGTAAGTAAAGATTGCAAGCTAGATATGTTGTGATAATGAGTGGGCCGGAAGAAAGAGATAGTACCTGCAGTGACATCAACTGGTCTTTGACAGCAGCAGCAGCAACAGTGATGTGTGTGTGCATGAAAGGCGTATTATGCAAGGTTAGACTAGAATTAGATGCAGCATGGAGGACAGGGAGCAAGGTGGAGGATCCAGGTTCATTGTGCCATCAGATTTGCAAATCTAAACTAGAGACAAAAGGGGACCAAACAACACAGCACCTGAAACTCTGCAAGCTCTGAAGCATTTCAGCGTCTGCTCTGTACCGAAAGGAAAGCGAGACTAAAATGGGCCTCAATCGTTCGCTTCCTATGGCCCATTATTGGAACAGGTTCGCAGTACGTGGTTTGAGGACCACGTAGTCCGCGCGCCACCATGGGGCATGGACCTTATTTCGAATTGGACCGCAGATGAACAGCTCCATGCTGCGTCATCATGGGCCTTAGTTGGAATTAGGCCTTTAATGGGCCTTGAGAGCATGTCGTGTCTTGCTGCTGTCTGCTCGGCGTTCCATGTGAACTGAGAGATTAAGGTCTTGCTCTTTTGAAAAAAAATATTTTATTATATTTTTTAAAAATGCTTCACACGAAAATAATCGACGGTTCAGAGATTAAGTAAAAATAGACGCCTGTCGCCCTTTGGATGGACGATTGATAGAAAATCGTCCTCTGAACGGGCGACCGACTGGTGCTCCGAAGCCGTCGCCCCTTCAACGACCGAAAGGGAGGCAGGCACCACCCTATTGTGCGTTGAAACCGCGATAGGGACATGTAGCACAGTCAGCGATCCATTCCAGTACCGAACCGATTTTCGATTCATTTTTTCGCTATATCTTTTGATTAGTACCTTCGATTACCGAACCGATTTCAAAAATGGGTTCCTGGCATTTTTTTCAAACAAAACTAGACCACACTTGCCATATAAATTTCAAAAGATTAAAAATTGAATTTTTATAGTGAAAAAATGAATTGAAAATCAGTTCGGTACTGTTGCCTGGAATGGATCGCTGACTGCATGTCCCTGTCGTGCATTGAAACCGCGATAGGGTGGTGCCTGTCCTCCGCGGCAATTCTGCTACAGGGCGAGCAACCGGTCGATCATCCAAAGCGCGATCGCACTTTTAAACATTGACGGGCGCCTACTTCTGTCTAATTTCCGAAGCGGGATACATTTTTGCATAAAAGAATAAAAATAAATATATATAAAAAATAATTTCTTGCTCTTATCAGCATATATCGTTACGTTGGCGTACTACTGTATCAAATTTGAGAGCCCTTAAAAAAAGATCTAACGATTAAAAAAATTATTAAAAATAGTTTTAAGATCTTTGGAAGTATTACTAAAAAGCCACAAAAAAATTGTTACAAATTATCACAATATATAGGCTATATAAAAATAACAAAAATGCTACAGTAATACACCACGATATGATACGCTGAAAAGAACAAGGCCCAAGCTTATCTACCATGACCCAAGCTCGAGATTTCGAATTTCACGAGAATCTATGTATATGAAATTTAATTTAAATTTTACGAGTTCAAAACAAATCTTTTAACTCATACGTAATCGTGGGACAAACAAGATTGTGTGTACACATGCCTATCTACTGTGCTAAATCGATCAAAGGAACAGTCTTAACAAGTCGATTGTTGACATGCTAGTTTTTGAGAGCTCCAAAAGGATGTGACTAGGCTTGAGAAGAGGTTTGAGCAAGAACTTTAAGATGTAAAAAAATAAAATGGGACAGGTTATCCGTCAGCCAACTAATTTTTTTTCTCTCTAAGACAATTTTCTGAGCCGTTGGATTGTGATCCAACGACCCAGGTCACCCTTCCCTCTATACACTACCTCTTCCCACCAGTGTCCCTGATCCCTAATTCCCACCTCTTCTCCTTCTTTGTCGACGCCCTACGCATGCCTCCACCCCCTACCACGCCCTCATCGGACCACCTACCCATGTCCAACGGACCCGCAGGCGCCTCACCGCCCTAACCGCTATCCTCTCATAGCCTCGCTGCCCTGCCCACCCTAATTCTTTTCGTGTTCTAGCCGCCGCCACCACCCAATCGTCTTCGACCGAGCCTACAGCCTCAGCACCGCTGTCAACACCTCGCCGTCCCCGCCACGATCCTCACCCCACCGTTGGTCCGTCACCTCCCTTGACTTCCCTCTAGGCTCGGGAACCCCTGCCTGGAATCCTAACCCTAGCTTTGGCGGCGGTGAAAGGCGCCAATGAGGAGGAAGAAGGTGGTTGCCAAAGATCCCATATAAATCAAAGTCGATTGATGGTTAAGAATTTTTTCGGGTTTACTATTTCGCAGGCGCCTGGAATTTGCGAAATCGTGCAGGCGCAAAAAATTCCACTAAATTTCTACTGGTTTTCTACATTTTCATTTACTGGAACAATGTTTCGCGATGGTAGAATTTTTTGCGCGAGGTCTGATTTATTATAGATTTATTTTGTTATCTGTTTATTATAGATTTATTTTGTTTTCTGTTTATTATAGATTTACCTTTTTTATGGATCCATTGTAGTTATGTATTTTTTTACCTTCTAATTTTTCACCATTGTTTATTCAATTGTTTTTTCTTTGTATTTTTGCCTTTTTGTTTTTTTTTGAATCGCCACACTTTAGTTTCCCTATGAACGACGGACATTCTTTTATATTTGTGTGTTTCTTTCATAAAATTGATTGTGTTTTTATAGCTAGTGCAGGCGTATGCACAAAATTTTAAAGTGTAGGCGCTTGCTGCATAGTCGCTCCCTTTTTCTTGAGTATTTTTCCAGTTTAGCAATATGTGGAAAAGGTATGTTTATCTGCTGGTATTTTGTATTTTTTTAAAATGTTGCAATTTGAGTTCTTGAAGGGGAATGTATACAAGCAGGCAACGCGTTGTATGCACTCAAATAACCATGGCATTTTTCCACTTAATTTATATAAAAGTTCCGCATTTTGTGATTATGGATTTTTTTTTCTATTGTACTAGAAAACTTAAATTTAGTTCGTATGTTTTTTAATAGCGTGTTGGGCCCTTGCTGTGAATCGAAAATTAGCTGTTCGTGGGCATTTTACGCAGGCAAAATTGATACGAAATCAAGAAACACCAAATCGCCTGCGCAGGAGGTTTTCATGCAGGCGCCTACACGTATAGTATTGTTGCAGGCGACTGCTACATAGACGGTCCCGATTTTTTTAGGCGACCAGAAAGTTGAAACAGATTTAAGAATTTAGAACATTTGATTAGAAGAAGAATTGAAAGAAATGACAACAGCCGAAAAGAACATGCTTTACCCTATAATCCCTCCCTACTCATCATCCAACTGACCAGAAGCAAGACGTACGCCCGTCAACTTTGATTTCAAGAAGGGAAAAGAAAAGGGGGGCAAAACCTGCAAATCTGGGCATCAAAGCTTGATCTGGCAATCATCCAGCTTATCCGAGACCTGTACCACTGCTAAGAGGGATCAGTTGGACAGCAGCATCTGGGTGGATAAGGACGGGTACCACTCAGACTCTAGAAGACTTGCTCGGCAAGAAAAGACATGGAGATAGAAGCCTATCCCTAATTAATAGGGAAGGTATACTTGTAATCCCGGATAACTACTAGAGGATAGAGATAGGAATCCTACCTCGTAACCGACTAGGACTCTTCCTTGTAACCCCACCCCCTCCACTATATAAAGGGGGTAGGGGGCCATAGTTCAGGAGGCCATCTTCATCTACATCTAGAGAATTACACATCTCCAGCTTGATCATCTCCCAGGTTGATCATCATCTTGTACACATATACCCCATATAATCCTAGAGCACAGGACGTAGGGTATTACCTCCGCTATGAGGGCCTGAACCTGTATAAATCATTGTCTTGTGCTACCATCGAGTTTAGATCTTGCGCGCATCGCCCCATATATAATCATTGCCGGCGGTGACCCCCCAGTTAGTCACCAGTCGACAAATGTGACTAGGCTTGAGAAGAGGTTTGAGCAAGAACTTTAAGATGTAAAAAAACAAATGGGACAGGTTATCTGTGAGGCAACTAATTTTTTTTCTAAGACGATTTTCTGAACCATTGGATTGAGATCCAACGACCCAGGTCACCCTTCCCTCTATACGCTACCTCTTCCCACCAGCGTCGCAGATCCCTAATTCGCACCTCTTCTCCTTCTTTGTCGACGCCCTATGCATGCCTCCATCCCCTACCTCGCCCTCTTCGGACCACCTACCCATGTCCAACGGCCCCGCCGTCGCGTCACCACCCTGACCGCTATCCTCTCGTAGCCTCGCTGCCCTGCCCACCCTAATTCCTTTCGTGTGCCAGCCGCCGCCGCCACCCAACCGTCTTCGACCGAGCCTACAGCCTCAGCGCCACTGTCAACACCTCGCCGCACCTGCCACGATCCTCACCCCACCGTCGGTCCGTCACCTTCCTCGACTTCCCTCTAGACTCGGGGAACCCTTGCCTGGAATCCTAACCCTAGCTTCGGTGGCGGGGAAGAAGGTGGTTGCCAGAGATCCCATATAAATCAAAGTCGATTGATAGTTAAGATTTTTTTCGGGTTTGCTATTTCGTAGGCGCCTGGAATTTGCGAAATCGTGCAGGCGCAAAAAAATCCACTAAATTTCTACTGGTTTTCTACATTTCCATTAACTGCAAAAAATGTTTCGCGATAGTGTAATTTTTTACGCGAGGTCTAATTTATTACAGATTTATTTTCTTATCTGTTTATTATAGATTTATTTTGTTTTCTGTTTATTATAGATTCGCTTTGTTTTTTATGGATCCGTTGTAGTTATGTATTTTTTACCTTCTAATTTTTTCACCATTGTTTTCTCAACTCTTTGTTCTTTGTATTTTTGCCTTGTTTTTTTTAATCGCCGCACTTTAATTTTCCTGTGAATGACGGACGTTCTTTTATATTTGTGTGTTTCTTTCATAAAATTTGCTATGTTTTTATACTTAGTGCAGGCGTATGCACAAACTTTTAAAGTGCAGGCGCCCGTTGCATAGTCGCTCCCTTTTTCTCGAGTATTTTTCCAGTTTAGCAATACGTGGAAAAGGTATATTTATCTGCTGGTATTTTGTATTTTTTAAAAATGTTGCAATTTGAGTTCTTGAAGGGGAATGTATACAAGCAGCAACGCGTTGTATGTTCTCAAATAACCATGGTATTTTTTCCCACTTAATTATATAAAAGTTCCACATTTTGTGATTATGGAAGTTATGGAAGTTTTTTTTTTCTATTGTACTGGAAAAGTTAAATTTAGTTCGTATGTTTTTTAATAGCGTGTTGGGCCCTTGCTGTGAATAAAAAATTAGCTGTTTGTGGGCATTTTACGCAGTCAAAATTGATACGAAATCAAGAAAGCACCAAATCGCCTGCGCAGGAGGTTTTCATGCAGGCGGCTGCACATATAGTATTGTTGCAGGCGACTGTTAATTACATAGATGGTCCCAATTTTTTTAGGCGACCAGAAAGTTGAAAACAGATTTAAGAATTTAGAACATTTGATTAGAAGAAGAATTGAAAGAAATGACAACAGCCGAAAAGAACATGCTTTACCCTATAATCCCTCCCTACTCATCATCCAACTGACCAGAAGCAAGACGTACGCCCGTCAACTTTGATTTCAAGAAGGGAAAAGAAAAGGGGGGCAAAACCTGCAAATCTGGGCATCAAAGCTTGATCTGGCAATCATCCAGCTTATCCGAGACCTGTACCACTGCTAAGAGGGATCAGTTGGACAGCAGCATCTCTCTAATGATTGAGGCTTTGAAGCCCGGCAATAATGGGGAAGGGAAGACGACCACCGGCCGGCTCGGCTCACCTCGCCTAGCCTCTCTCTCATGGCAATCGCATTGCATTTGCATACCAGTGGGGGCCGGCTGCTCCTCCTCCTGCTCCTGCTGATGAGCGAGAACAGTGCTCGCCACTGACCCAAATAGCTGGACAATAAACGCCGAGGGCCCCTGCTAGCTCGCTATCGCACACCCCCAGAGCCCACAACCCCAGATCCATCATCCATGATCCATCCATCCACACCTGTCAGTAAAAACTCGGTAGCTCGATATGCGCAATATGTATAATGTTAATCACATACTATATATTAGAGGTTTTTTTTACCGTATTAGGATAGATATCTCTTACATTTATATGGTTTTTTTAATCGTAATTATCTAGATGTCTCATGTATCTCTCTATATATATAGGTCTCTAACTTACAAATCAATATGCATCTGATATTAATTCATGACATGGTATCAGACATCGCCTAGATGCTGGATCTGCACCTCCCTTGTGTGGTCCTCGACGTAGCTGGTCTGCACCCAGTCCCACGCGGGCGGCGCTGCACATCGATGATCTTCTCCGTGTTTGGATTTGGCGAGCCCGAGCCTTCACCGCCGCTCTTGTGTTGGGTTGCCGCCGCCGTCCTCGCATGTCGTCCTCAACGGATCCGCCACCGCGCGCAGTCATCGATCGTGCAGTTGCCAAAGCACAACTGAACAATGGCGGCGCTGCTGCTGTGCTTGGAATCCGGCCGCCGTCTTGTTGTGCTCGTCGCGCACTCGGCACTCGCGCTTGCTTGCATGCGCTGCCTGGAGGTCGGTGCTTCTTCCTTGCGCCGCCGGGACCTCCTCGCCGTGGTTCTCCATTTCCATGGCTCTGCGTCCAAGCATGACAACAGCAAGGCTGCTGCTCGTTGTCTACGCGTTCGTCGGTCGATCTGCTTCTAGATGTGATCGCCGGCCGGCTCCTATCAGGCTACGACGCCTCGTCACCGTGGTGGGTGCAGGTCCTCGTCGTCGATCTGCTTTGTCCCGGCCGCCGGCCGGTGCTGCTCTGCATTGCTCGTGGTCTGCTCCAGCGTATGCCGCAGTTGCCACCGCCTGCTACTCGTGCAGCTGCCTCCTCTTCGACTCGACTCTGCACGGTCGTGGCCTTCGTTGTTGGATCTGGAGTACATTGTGTGTTTATATATGGAATGGCATAGGCTTTTGCTTGCTGCTGCTGCATGCGGCTCTTTGGTGCGCTCATGCTTTGTATCGACGTGGATGGTTGTTGCCTACCCGCTGTTCATTATAAAAAAAAAATTATCATTCTTCACAAGTCAAAATTGCCCACCATAAACTAAAATCCCGTCCATCTAGCTAACGTAGACAGTAGGCCGTCGAGGATAAATCGTCGACCATAACAAGTATGGTTGATGGTTTGCCGTTGACCCTATTACAGTCGACTATCATTCCACGGTCATTTACCCTAGTATGGGGGTTGATGGCACCCTCCCATTAACTCATGGTTGACGACACGGATAGCCGCGACCCTAATTTAAAAATTATGGTCAACGGCCAAAGCTTGACTGTCCATCATAAGCCCTGGTGTGCTCATCATGTCAGCGGCACCTTTGCGTTTGTCAGTGGGCCCCATGAACTCGGTGCAGTGACAAGTGGGTCCCACAGTGCAGCCAGTGTCACGTCCATGTGATGATAGACAACCACGTGGCTGGCCGTCAACCCTAGTTCAAAAAAATGGTGCAAAGGGACACGAGCGGGGCTTGAACCCACGACCTCGTAGGGAGCCTGCGCCGCGTCGTACGTTGCTAACCAGGTGGGAGGTTTTCGTTTTTCAAACAAGAAGGGTGCGGCATTCTTTTATGTATAGTTGTAATGCCACTTATACTGGTCGGCCACATATTGGGCCATCGATAGGGGTGGGTATAAAAAACCGTAAAACCGAACCGAACCGAAATAGCTGAATGTTTTAGTAATTTGGTTTTTTGATAGAATTCGGTTTCTATTTCCATGTTGTTCGGTTAATATAGTTCGGTTCAGGTCTTAGAATCTAAAAAAAGAATAAACCAAAATTATGTATTAGTCTATAAACATGTGACAACACAACAGTGAGATTCATAATTTTATAGAATGTATGTTTGATTTGTTCTATATCTTATTTAATTTATTTTTTTATTGCTGTGAGCATACAATAGTGTAGTTTATGGGAAGATATTTAAATGATATGTTATTTTATTATTTGAATATGATATTTTGGTTAAAAACAAAAATAACCGACCGAAATATTTCGGTTTATATGGTTCGGTTCTCTATATATTGTGATGATAAATTTGGTTCCTATGTTTCTAAAACCAAAATTTTAAAAAATCAAATTAACCTAACTATTGAGCTGCATGCCCTAACCAATTCACCCAAAAGCATAAGATGATTGGAAAAGGAGGGCAATTCACTTAGACTTCAACACTAACCGAATAAACCGATGTCCACTCCTATCTATCGACCCTAAGCGCTGCCGGGCCCACTAACCAATGGCTTACTTTTTTTGCTGGTCGGGCCCACGTTGCAGAGAGACGCACACTGGTATCCGTTATCGAACCGGCCTCATCTACCGGCCGGTTCGAAGCGAAATACGGTTAACCGCGATGCCCGAAGGCGAACGTGAACCTGGATCGATCATCGATCAGCAGCTATAGCTGATCGATGGCCGAGATGAGTAAGTGCGGGTTTGCCGTGAAGGGCAGGAGGCAGACGATGGCCGGAGCTGAAAGACGAGACGGCCAGTGCCCTAGCTAGCTAGCTTCGCATCCTATCCGTCAGTAAAATGCTACAGTAGCGTGAAGTAAAGGAGCTAGCGGATGCAATGCATGCTGGCCCAGGGGCAAGGGCACGCGGTACACCAATGCGCGCACCATCCCGTTCTCCGGCCTCGGATCAGGGTTCTATGAGCAAATCCAGGTGGCCCTCTATAATACTGTAGCAAATATAGAGGGACTGCTGGAAAGAAGGAATCTTTTAGAAAGTAGTGTAATTTGTGAAGGAATTTTAGAGGGGTGGATAGAGGGGACGCTAATAGTGTTTTATAGGAAAAATATAGAGGGGGAGTTGGAGTTACTTAAACCCTATCTACACTCGTTCTAGGGCCTTGTTTGTTTTAGCGTTGGAGTAAAGTTGAGTTTTACTTTAGTAAAAATTAAGAGTCCTTAAAAAATGTGTAATAATTTAAAAAATAGTTTACAAAATTTAGAAGAACGGCTAAAAGCAAGAGAAAATCATTACAAATTAATACAGCATGTAGGCTATATAAAAAAAATTTGATACAATAAAACTCAACTCAACTTTAAACTGAAACAAACAAAGCAATCCCACCTACACTGTATGACGGTGAAGCCATATCTTAAACCTACATATAATCTATCTATGTATCTAAATTATATTATTAAAGTAGAGGAAAATGGAGCCACCAAGTTAGTCCACATCACATTGATTATTTCAATCGTTCGATCAACGGTGAGACCAAATTATGACGGCTTAGATCAATCAAAGAATTTCTCACATAAATGAAGAATAAGATAAATATCTATGCCGCTGATTTTTGTGAGACCAGATTATAACGGCTTAGATTAAAATAAAAATATTAGAAATTTGGATTAAATACTAAAGATGATATAATATGATTATTTTAGCCGTTTGATCAACGATGGGACTAGGGGTGGGCATTCGGTAATACGGTATATTTGATTTTGGTATTCCGGTATTTTTGGAAGTTCGGTATTCTCTATTTAAGTACCGAAATTGCTTGAGAAATTTCAACTACCGAAACTGAAATACCAAATTATTTCGGTTCAGTATTTCGGTATCACCAAATTAGGGTAAAATCAGAAAACGTTGTCACCCATGTGGCTTGGATGTGGTAGGAACGAGGCGTACCACCTATGCTGCCGCCACCGTTGCGGCGCAGGGGAAGGAGAGGAGCCACCGCCACGCAAGGGAAGGAGAGGAGCTGTCACCGACACCACGCAGGGGAAGGAAAGGAGCTGCCACGTGCGCCGTTAGGGAGGGAGAAGGGCTGTCGTGCTCCGTCGCAGGCTCATGGCGCGCGTAGGAGGGCGCCGCCTGCTGCCGTTCAGATTTGATCTAGGGGCTAGGGTTGAGGACTTGAGGTGGGGGAAGGTGCGGCGTGAATGAGGCTTCGTGGGGGAGGAAGAAGGCCGCAGCCCAAAGGCTATCGGGTTTGAGGTGGGAGAGGCCACCCGGAGGCTCCTGGGCCATGGGTGTGGGAGAAAAATCCAAATATTGGGTTGGAGCCCAGTATCTCCGAGATTCGGTTTTTTACGGCCCAAAACCAAAACCGAACCGAATTTGCTCGGTTTTTTAAAATCATAAATCAAAACCGAACCGAAATACCGAAAAACCGAAATTTTTGGTTTGTTCGGTTCGGCTCGGTTAGGTAAAAAATGCCCACCCCTAGATGGGACCAAATTATAACGGTCTAGATTAATCAAAGAAATTCTCACATAAATCAAGAAAAATAAAAGATCCATGCGGCTTAGATTAAAAGAAAATATTAGAAATTCATATTAATTACTAAAGCTGATTAGAGTAAAACTAAATCCGATCTGGTATATTAGAGAGATTATGAGTTTTGATATGACTAAGCAAATCTATCCGAGCAAACACGCGGGCCAGCTCGCTAGTTATTAGTGTAAATAAAAGATAAGAAGGGACTAATTAAACTTTAGACTTGAGCTTTGAGATGAACTTCAGCCCCTTCTATTATTTTTGATCGTGTCCGCTCCCGACACCATCCATCATTCCATCCATCCATTCCCTTTCACATCGTCCTGGTGCCCAACCATTGGTTACCTGCTACTCTACTGAATACTGATCATCTGGCAGCTCAAATCCTGAATTGCAGGCAGAGACACCGCGTGCGTACATGCTGTTCCCCTACTCGATCAGGTGCTGTATCGGCGATCTTGCGATCGAGATGTTCCATGTGTATAGATTGACGGTGTTTGTTATCCATTCGTGAAGATATTTTTTTCTTTTAATAATGAAAGTAAAAACTTACTTTGGTATCCGGTGATGCATGTATACGTGGCCATTACACCCGCACGATTCCACAAACATGCATATTGCCAAGCTAAGGATAAATAACCCAAGAAAAAAAGTAAATGTTTTTCCGACTTATGTAGGGATATATACATATCGATCTCAAAATCTCTCATCGTTCTTGTGGTGTGGCTGATTTATGGGGATATCCCATGACCTTAAAGAAATAGAAAGGCTATGATGTTCTTACTTGCATTGCTTCTTCGTTTACACGGCAGAAAAAATAATAATTTCGCACTAGTATTTCAGGCGACACTAGTCTTAGTCTTTTTTTCCCAAGTATGTTTGCTGTTGAACTAGTCTTTTCCTTTTTAAAAAATTCAAGTGGAGATTCTCTAATAATAGATTTAATCTGAGCCGTTATAATTTGACGGGGATATTTTATTTTTATCTAATTTACGTGGGAATTTCTTTGATAAATAGATTCAATCTAAGCCTTTAATTATGATATGGCCCACCACAATCAATGGTAGATTCTTTTTTCTTTCTTTTTTTCCTGATTTATGTGAAATCTTCAATTACATGGTGACTTCGTTTGTCCCTGCTTTTTACTATAATAGATAGGTAGAGAGAGATAAATCCATCGATTGAGGTAGATAGATAGATAGATAGATAGATAGATAGATTAAAGGTTTGACTAATGGCGTAAAACCAATTCTTCCAATTTATGATCACTTTTGCTATTTATGAGCAAAAATAATGGTATATCGTCTAAACAATATAAGTGTTTCATGTGGTGTTTCATTCAATGTTCTGTGTTTTATGAGTGTTTTACACAGTGTTTTATTTGTTTTCCATGATATTTTTTATGGTGTTTCATGTTAAGCACTTATATCGTTTGGACGGTATAATGTCTGCTAGCATCACTGATTTATGGGTGAATTGAAAATAGGTGTTAATTTCATTAGTCGTAAATCACATAAGTCTAAAAGAGTAAAAGTGCATTGTAAATCACATAAGTCTAAAAGAGTAAAAGTGCATTCCTAACTAACGTGAAGTTATGTTATGGTTGCCCTGCAAATTACTCCATTGTTTTTTTTAATTTATAGGGGTTAATAAAGTTAAATTTTTATATTTTACTTTCATATGAAAGAGTATATATATGCATGATCGATGGTCTCCAAGACATTACATAAAAGATCAAACATACATGGCATACGTACAAGCTTGTGTACGCGCAGGGCTAGCTGCATGCATGCTAACGGGCGGACCAAAGTACAAACATACGGCCATTAGCGACGTGATTGATTGGCGATGAGCGGACGCACACACGTACGTATGTGTCAAGGCCAATATTTGTGGCGCTAGCTAATAATGCGCCTTCCAGGTGATGTACTTGCTCGTGCACTGCGGTGATTGATCGATGTGCATGTAACATGTTCGTCGTAGCCACGCGTATATATGTATGGACTGGGCGATCATGAACTAGCTAGCTGGTCCCATATCTTATTGCAAGCTACAGCCAAGCTAGCAGTATGTACACGGGAGAGATTAGCTAAACTAATTAAGGAGGATGAGTAATTAAGGAGGATTAACAATGGGGCTAGGTAGGCAAATTGGCCAGATGGACTCCACAGTAGTCGGCAGTGGCTGGGCGAGAGCGAGGCATGCACGTCTGGCCTGATCACCGGCCGGCCATGTGGCTCGATCTCGCGCCCGGCCGTGTGCGAGAGCTGCAGTAAAGGCCGCAACCAACAGCTTTAATCAAGCGCGATGCAGCGCACATGCGCAGCCACAGCTCCCAGCGCCAGCCGAGGGGGTTGGCTCCGTGCCGGTCAATGCCCATCCACCTGGACCACCACCGCACCCATCGATCATGCCCTCCACGACCGGTCTCGTCTCCATCGTCGTCGTCATCTTCTTCTTCGACCACCTTGACCGACCGAGACGGCTTATGTGTTTCTTCTTCTACGCATTACCTTGATGATAGGGTTTGGTCGATGACCGTTTGTGCCCTCCTAATTCAACCGCACACTATTACTGATACAACGGTAGTGTTTGGTTGCTTGCACGAGCTACTTCTACCATGGCGATAGTCATCTGATTCAACCGCACATCGTAACACCGATGCGAAGATATGAAAACGCGCTGTGTTTGTGTTTGGTTGTTTGTACGAGCTACTTCTGCCATGGCGACAGCCACCGTCACGGTTGTGAGAGTGCGGCCGGGCACGTTTCTTTTTTCCCGTGTTAATTTGCACGGTGGAGAGCGCGAATCCGACAGTAGGATGTGGAGGTACAGATGTTGCGTTCCATGTGCCTAGCTCGTACTTGAACTCCCTACTTTCGAGTCCAACCCGACTTTTCCCGGCACGAACACACCGCAATGTGCTCCGATTTCCGATGCAGCCTCATGATCGAGTTCATCATCAGATGCGTTAATTTACTTTTACAGCATGCAGCGATGGTAGCACAAAACAAATGTACTCGCTGAATCATTCATTGCTCACTCACCTGTATTTACATGCAAGATTAACTCGTTCGCAACCGCAAGAAAGATCAATAGGGAGGGTGATCACCGGGAGTTCTTTACTAGCTTCAATTCATGACCTAAAAACGAGGGTTCGGAGGGGAGAGAGAACAGGAGCTCACCAATGGCGGTGAGATGTGTGATGCCGAGGAGTTACTGAGTGGTGGTTACTTCCTTCTTCGTCGCCGCCTTCCTGTTCTTGCCGGCGGCGGCGGCGGCGGTGGAGGAGGAGGGGGAGAAGAGGCGGTCGATGCCGAAGACGGAGACGGACTTGCGGGAGCCGCGGAGGGAGCAGACGGGGACATTGAGGACGGGCGCGACGCGCACGTGCGCCGAGTAGGACCGCTCGATGCTGCTGCCGCCGGCGCCGCCGCGGTGGCGCCGCCCGCCGGCGAGGCTGCTCGGGCTGCTGGAGCTGCGGCCGAGCCCGTTGAACACCACCTTGCCGGCGGCGTTCAGGCGGGGGCTGTCGGCGGCGACGGCGGTCGGAGGGGGCGGCGGCGGCGGCGGGGGTGGGGGCTCCGTCGCCTGCGCCGGCGAGAGGCGGATCTTGGGAGGCAGCTGCTGGGTTGGAGGTGGCGGCGGCGGCGCTGCGGTGGTCGGAGCGGGCGCCGGTGCTGGCTTCTCGGGCTCGTCGGAGCTGGACTCGCGGAGGAGGGGGAGGCTGAGCGACGGCTCCGGCTCCGGCGGCTTGGGCCCGCGGCGGAGGAGGCGGCGGAGCGGCTTGGGGTCCGACGTCGCCAACGCCGAACCCGACGCCTGCTGCTTCCGCAACCGGAGGAGATCCCTCCACCTCCTCGCCGGAATCTTGGGCTCCTCGGCCGCAGCCCTCGCAGGTGCCACCTCCGCCCGTGGAGTCTCCGGCTGCGCCGCCGGCACACCCGCACCCGCACCCGCACACGCCGGCGCCAGCGGAGGCAGCGTCAGCGCGGCGCCAGCCGCCGCCGCCGCCTCCGTGGACGCGCCCCCGGGGACGCGCAGCGGGACGAGCTTCCCGCCGGAGAAGAGCTCGTCGGCCGGGAGCATGGACACGGCGGAGCAGCCGGCGAGCAGGAACTCGAAGTCGGCGCTGCCGGCGCAGGCGCCCCCCGCCGCCTCCCTCCCCGCTCCACCCCCGCCGTCCTCCAGGCTGAACGACACCCGCGGGCTGAGCCATGGCATGGCCGCCGGCGCAGGCGGCGGCGGCGGAGGCGGCGGCGGCGGGGGTCGCGACGCCGCTGCGGAAGCCATCTCGGCGCAGTCAGTGTGGTTCGAGCTTCGAGGTGGGCTGGCCGCTGGCTGACTGGCTTCCTGTGCTCTCGTCAATGGGGGGAGTTGAAGTCCTCGGCGCTACTTGGTGGGGAAGAAGAGAACAAAATAGAGGAGAGAGGAGAGAGACGAGGAGGGCAGAGAGGTGTACGGGCTATGCGTGGCTACACCATGCCTAGCTTCGCGTGTGGAAATGTGTACTCCCCTTCCTTTTCTTTTCTACTGCTTCATGTTCGTTGGGCTGTGGTGGCGTTGGGTTGGACGCAGATTGTTGAACCAGATGTGAGGTTATTTCCTTGTTAATTATCGATTGACCCTTCTCTTTTGGTTTTACTGGTGTTCTGCTATGGTGATTAGTGCCTATTTGTTTTGTAGTCGAAGTTTGTCGGTTGGTTAAGAAATTTGACCGGGTGATGACAATTTAGTGCATACCTACAATTATGATACTTCCTCTGGTCATGAAAAGAAGTCGCCGTTGACTTTTGTAGACATCTTTAACCATTCGTCTTATTTAATTTTTTATAAATATATAAAAATATAAGTCATACTTAAAATATATTTAATAGTAAATTACACTTTTGCCCCCAGAAGTTGGATGAAAATCTCACTTAGCCCCCTAAACTTTGTTTTGTGTCACGTGGCCTCTAGAAGTTGTTTCCGTATGCCATAAAGCCCTAGAAAGTTGGATTTTGTTGCACCACAACCCTCGAAAGTTGGATTTGGGTGCTGAAAAAATTAGCTTGCGTGACACCCGGAAACAACTTCTAGGGGCTGTTTGACACAAAATAAAGTTCAAGGGGCCAAGTGATATTTTCGTCCAACTTTAAGGGGCAAAAGTGTAATTTACTCTATATTTAACAATAAACTAAATCACAACAAAATAAATGATATTTACATAACTTTTTTGAATAATACGAATGGTCAAAGATGTCTCCAAAAGTCAACAGCGACTTCTTTTCGTGACTGGAGGGAGTAATATTTTTTGTCAATCTGATTCCATGACGCAAGTGTCTTGTAAAAGTTTGACAAACTTTAAACACATTTAGCCACAGAGAGGTGAAAATTTTGATTGCCCAAACCTTACGTGAGTTAAGCGAGAAAATGCTAGAAACATTGGCACTGTTGAAGTTAAGCGGATCCGATCTTATCAAAAATTTTAAATATTGTAAAACCCAAGCATGTTGGGTTGTCCACTTGCGTACCTAGTTATAGCTAAAACATATTTAGGACTTTTCATATTTGGATGATTCAATACACATTTTTAAAGGAATTCAATGAAAATAGTTTGAGAACAACTGCCGGACAGAATATCGGTGCACGAGTCGTTGTTTCCATAGGCAGACACGCCGCGTTCACACGCAAGCCACGACCAGAATTCCCGAATGTGTGTTGTGTGTCTTACATGCAAAACTGCATGCACGTCCTAGCATGTAACAAAATCATGCCCTGCATGCACAATCTACGTGTGGTTTTACGTCTCACCGTGCGGTATACGCTATTACGTGGGTTTAGGTATATGCGTGTGATGTTGTTTAGTGCCGAGCGGAGCAGGGCGGCAGACCAAAAGGCATTGATGGAAATTGAGGTCGAACCGAACTACTTGTGGAGCTCGAGTCTATCAATGCTATCGCCATACCTAGATGGTGTTGTGTGGGTGTTTTATATGTTTCACAAGATGTTTTTCACGGTGTTTCATATGAAACCCATGTACCGTTCGAAACGGCATATCATTCACTAGTAGCACTTAAAATAAAACGAGTAAGGTGACATGCGCGTTTGCGCGATTAGATTTGTGTTAAGATATAAATAATATATCATATTGGATTTATAGTTTATCTCTAATATATAGATCAGTTTCAGTAGTTTGTTATTTCTATGATTAACGTGAGAATTTCTATTATTTTTCGATTAATGTGAAAATTTCTAGGATTTTAGGATTAATGTGGTGGCTCCGTTTAACTGTACTTTATATAGATAGTAGATAGATAGATCTTAAAACTACAAGTGAAACAGAAAGAGATGCATTGTTAGGAATTACGCCGATGCAAGATCACAAACGACATCAGGAGACACGATGTTTGGTAACGCAGTTCGGCTTTCGCCTACATCTGCGGGGCTCTGACTATGGGCGCTCCTCCCCAATCCATAATACCGCAGCACACCGGCTAACCAGGTCACGGCCACATGCCGGCCGCTGACCTTCTCTCTTGCCTATGCTACTATTATGAAGTCGTTGTCTTGGTTACACCAGGGCTGTCTCCCTTTATATAGTGGAGGCCTGGATAGAGTCCAACTCAAACACTCAGCTGCTAGTGATAACGGTACACACGTCATCAGCTTTCCGCCGCTTCACATCGCGGGCCCCACCCGCCAGTTCCCGCGCGCTCGCGGCAGCTTTCCTCCGCCCCCGCATCACGGGCCCCACCTGTCGGTGGACACGCGTGGTGGCCGTCGGCGAGCTGGCGCCGGCTCGCATCGGACGGTCGGCGGCGGGATGGGGTCGCCGGTGGATCGGATGGGTGGGGGCAGCGGGGCGGTGCCGCGGGCCCGCGGCCTTGGCGCGCCGGCGTGGCGTCGGTGGAGGCGCCGCGACGGATGCATCCATGGCGTGTTCCCCCTGGTGCTTCTCCCTCCGGATCTGGTGAGAGGATACTCCCGGCTGTGATCTGGCGAGACGCGAGAGCGACGGGCCGAGAGCCTTGCCTCCGCCGTCCCCGGCTCGTCGTCGCATCGGAGCCGCGCCGACGGCACACGCGGCCGGGTGGCGTCGCCGGCGAGCTTCTGGCTCCTGGATGAGTCTGGATGAGCCGCCGTCATTTTCCTCCTGCCAGCCTGCAGGCTGCAGTTTGAGTGTCTGGTTTTTTTTTTTTGGAACTGAACAGTTTGTAGGCTGTTTGGTTGCTTGCATCTAAGGAGTTTTGCATTTAGAGATACAAAACTAGTGTTTAGTTTCCTCCGGGCCAGACTCTGGAGATACAACAAAATTGGGCGTTTCCCTAGAGCCAGGTTCCGCGGATGCAACAACAACCATATACGCGACACATTTAATTCATTTATTTGCTATATCTTTTGATTAGTATTTTCGATTATCGAACCGATTTCAAAAATGGGTTATTGATATTTTTTCGAATAAAACGAGACTACACTTGATATAAAATTTAAAAGTCTAACATTTTCATTTTTGAATTTATTTATTTACGAGGCTTTCTTTTGAATTTTTGTATTTTCGTAATTGATTTTTTGTTATTTTGATTTTTTAGAATTTATTTTTTAATATGTTTCATCCCTCTTTTGAATTTCTCCATGCCATTCTCTCCTTAGTGCAGTCAACCAAACAACATCTCTACGCGGCCTGTACAATCTCATACACCTAACCAAACAACAACCATTTGCATCATCTCAGCCTGACTCCAACCAGCCTGGCTCGGCTCATACAGTCTGGTTCAGCTGAGAAGGCAACCAAACAGCCTATTGATTTCCTGGTTCCTCGGGGAACTCATCCCTCGCCGTGTTGTTTCATTTCATTTTCTGAAGTCTTAGATTTGTTTCATTTTCTGCACGTGATTGGAAATTCACGTCATTGAATCATGATGGAAAAACAAAACCATGTATTTGTTCAAAAAATGTCTTACGGCCTCATAGTAGAAATGGAGTAGGAGATTTTGTCACTAAATATTAATTTTTTTGGTAGGTAGCTAGATGATCTCCGGTCCTTTGTTGCAAACAAATATCATATTGATTTTGGTACATATTTGTATGTGTCTGTCTCGTGCACGACCACTCGCTTTTGCACTAGTTTGTGTCATCCTTTCGCATGTAGCCCTGCATCCACACTCACTGTGTTGTGTTTCACCATCCTATTTCAGTCCGCCCAACTTTCATGCACACAATGTTCTGTGTAATACTATTTGAACAATCCTTCAACACTTATAAAGTACATCTCGAGCTAATCAAAAAACAAATAAAACACAATCCACTATAATGAGAAGGTGAGTCAAATTATTGAAAAAATATTTTTATGATGCCTTAGCGATTAGATTGTGATGCCATCCCACACGTTCCTCACAAGTCACAGCGTGACGTCTCATAACCCACCACACTTGATGCCTCCTTATCATTTCACCATGCTTTCTCATCCACACATTTCATCTCTCTTCGTGTGTGTTCGCGCGACACTAATGAATACCTATGGTCTATGATGATCCCAGTGTCACGCGTTGTGTCCTCTCTTCGGTCTCTATGGAAACCATCGAATTTGGATACCTAGCCGACGGTGTGGGTTGCTGATGAGCTCATTGACGGCACCAGCGAACAAGTTCCTCCTTGGGAGTAAATCAACTACGTCCTCCTTCCTCCTCGATCTCAAGCTCCTCCCTCTCTCCCACCCTCCCTCCCTCTCCTTGTGTCGACTCTCATGCTCCTCCATGGGGACTCATCGCATTTGGAGGAGATGGCTGGGTTTGGGGATAAGATGATCCCCAAATTTTGACGAAAAACACCGTCATGCGAGTCTTGTAGCATCTTGTTGTTTTTGTGCAACATCTTATTTACTTTTCTAAAATATTCCTCTTTTCCCAAAACAATGTTTTAGTACTTTCATTCAATTGTTGCAATGCTTTCATTTAAATGTTGTAGTGTTCTAATTCAAATATTAGTAGCTATTTTTTAAATGTTACACTGTTAAAATTCATATGTTGTAGTAGCTATTTTTTACCGATGTTTCAATGCTCTAATTTAAAATGTTCAGTGCTCTAAATCAGCTATTGCAACAACCACTTTTTAGTGTTGCGGTGATCTATTTCAAAATGTTTAATTACTTTTACTCGAATGTTTGAGTGATCTAATTCAAACATTGCAACAATTACTTTTCAACGTTGAAATGTTCTAATTCAAAATGTTTGCTTTTGCTCAAAAATTTTAGTGCTCTACTTCAATTACTGCATCAACTACTTTCCAATGTTTAAATATTCTAATTTGAAATGTGTGCTTTCACTCAAATGTTTTGTGCTCTAATTCAATTGTCGCAACAGTTACTTTAATACCTTTTCAAAGTTGCAGTGCTCTAATTTAAAATGTTTTGGTGCTCCTTTCAGTGTATCCATGTTTTGATTTGGTACAACGGTTAGTTACCACAATACTTTCGATTATTTGGTGTAGCTAACGCAGTACTTTTAATAGTGCAATAGAGATTTTCCATTGATATAAAAAGGAACAAATAGTATAGATAGAGAGAAATAGGGAAGTCACATTGAATCCTAAGAGAACGGCTAGCGTAAATAGGGAAACATATCTAGTGCAAATGTTTATTGGATGCTAACATGCCATTGGATACATGAGGAATGACTCAGATCTGAAAAAGTGGAAACCCTTTTCTCACTTGACAAGTTAGGAGGTTTTTCGTGAAAGTGTTTAAGTGAGAAAAATAGGCTCCCACCTCTCCAGATCTGGGACACTCCTTATAGATCTTATGGCCCATATCCGTTATTAGCATGTTAGCACGTAATTGACATTTGCACTGGATACGTTGCCTGTAAGTAGAGGTAAGTAGAGCTAGTGCTAAAAATCTTTTCATAATATCTAAAGATTTTTTTATATTTACCAAAGTAATAAGTGATCCTACAAATCAGCCATCAATAATAGTGTGGGTATGTATATTTGGATTAGACGTCTTAAATTTTACCAATATTTATTTGATCAAAGATGCCCTTGAAATACATGGGGCATGATGACATTTTTCAAAGTTTAGACACAACTAGGTCCAATGAATCTAGCCCAATCTGAGCCCAAATTTATCTTTTGTTTGGTCAACTAGGTCTTCGCCAAACACAGCCCAACCCAACAACCGAGCCCGAGAACCAAGCATTTTCCTCCACTCGCGAAGTCGCGATGGCGGCGGCGTCTCCGGCGAGCGGCGGCGCGTACTCGTGCGAGACGGCGGGGCACACCCGCGAGTGGATGGAGATCATCGCCGCCTTCCTGCGCCTCCACCGGCCTCTTCTCGAGGCGCACGTCGTCAACTTCTTCAAGGTCCCCCCATCCCTTCGAAAGCTACGTGCCATCCCCTCCGGCAACCGCCGATCGGAGGGACGGTCTCTTAGCGTTTGCGTGTCTCAGCTTAATCGTGGTGTTTGGTTTCGGATTGGGTTTGAGCAGGATAAGCTGTGGGAAATGGTGGACTCCGAGTGGATGGAATGCCTCCGCAGGGAGCCTGTGGAGAGCTTGCTCAAGTTGCCCTCCGGTTGCGTTCAGGCATGGCCTCGCACCCTGCTAGCTTGATATGCGCTGCATGGCTACCGAATTATTCAATTTTATATTGTTGTTCATCTTCTGAAATTTTGTACCGTTGATGCCATATTTTGAGTGCTGCCCACGCACAACTCTGTATTTTTTAATTTTGTTTTGGCTTTGGAGTTTGATGCAAGGTCAACTTATCAGAAGTGTATTGTTTTATAGGAACATTGGCCCAGTTCACTACAAGAATTCGTCCTCACCACTAGGTCTCTTGTTCTTCAACGGGAGCAGAAATTGCCACAATTAGTATGCTTTCTGACTCTTATATCGTATTAGCTATTAAGTACATATTTGCCATGCTATACTGCTACGGTGCTGGCATTTCTTTTCTGGGGAAAACAGTGGAAGTATGAATTTAAGTAGCATTGGAGTTAGATTACTTCATGTAAGAAATGTCTGTTCATCCTCCACTTGCATTCCTGTTGGCTTAGTTTCTGTAAACAGTGAACAGATACATTCGGTACATGGGCTTGCCTTTTGTTATTAGGGAAAATACTCTGCATGCCACTGAAAAAAATGAAAATACCCTGTATGCCACTGGGCCCACATATCATACACACAGAATGGCATACAGGGGATTGAAATTTTTTTTAGTGGCACACAGGGAATTGTCCCTTATTATTATTGGTTTGCATTAGTTTTTGAGATTGCTTCGCTATCATTTGGATTCATTGGCCTTTTGCCAGCTGTTAATCACCCTAAATCTAAGTAGCATTGGAGCTAGATTACTTAATGTAAGAAACGTCTGTTCATCCTCCACTTGCATTTCTGTTGGCTTAGTTTCTATAAGCAGTGAACAGATACATTCAGTACATGGGCTTGCCTTTTATTATTAGGGAAAATACTCTGCATGCCACTGAAAAAAATGAAAATACCCTGAATGCCACTGGGCCCACATGTCATACACATAGAATGGCATACAGGGGATTGAATTTTTTTTTAGTGGCACACAGGAAATTGTCCAATAATTATTGGTTTGCATTAGTTTTTGAGATTGCTTCGCTATCATTTGGATTCATTGGCCTTTTACCAGCTGTTAATCCTGACACACCTTTTCTCGAACACTTGCAGCTTGTACCTAACCTGCATGTAGCATCAATTGGCACCGTTCTCGCTCAAGGCATGAACTCAAAGAAGATGCACGAAGTAGGTAATTAGCTTGTACTGATACAGATTACTTTATGTGTGCTTAACCATACTTTTTAATTTATTTACAAAATTATTAAGTATTAACATTATCATTCGTTCTTTGCATTCTCATGTTTGGACAACTCGCTCGATGCAGATTGAAACTCTAGCTGCAGTCGTACACGCAATTGCTAAGAGTAGTGGAGCCATGACAGTTGTTGATGTAGGTTCTGGTCAGGTATGTCATCTGCATGTACCAGAAGCTGTGCAACTACAAGTGTAACCAGGCTTCATTTGTGTGAAAATAACTAAACCTTTTCTGATAAATACTTGGATAGTTGGACCTAATTCGTTGTTTTCAATTATGACCATGTCTTCTTAAATATTAAGGCCCTGTTCTCTTGAGCTGATCTGAACGGATGAAATGACTGAACTTCGAGAGCTTCTCGAGGTAGTCTTGAGATTCGGATACATTTCGTTTGACTTGCTTTTTAAAGCGTTAGGTCCCACCTTCAAACAGCGAAAAAACTGACTCAAAAAACTAAAATCATATGTGTTTTCTAAACGTAGATAATTCGTTAAGCTGTTAAGCCGTTAAGCTGAAAAAACTAGGCCTAAACTATGATCCATGCCCAATTTTAGAATGCATTTTACATTCAAACTGGCTGGATGCTGTGATTCTCTGGGTTCAAGTGAAGATCAAATGCTGTACTATATACATATTCAGTATTCACTCATCGATTCTCTGGGTTCAAGCGTTCCTGTTAAGCTCATCACTGAAACATGGTCTGGGAGTCTGGTTGTAAAATAAGCCGGTCTGTAATATCTTATAGTTAATTTTTTTTTGCAATTTCGAACCATATGATGCAAAGCTAGATCATTTATTGCTGAATCATATGATACTTACCAATAGAAATGTGAAGCCATCTGAGTTCTCTTGTACAAATCATACATCTCAATGATCTCATAAATTTGCTGTTGGATGGCCATGCTTTGATTTTTCTTTGCTGTTTTCTTCGAATAAAAAGGAATGTTAAGTTCAACGACATTTTTTTTCATGTATCAGGGTTATCTTTCCCAAGCTTTATCTTTTGAATATCAACTTCCTGTTGTGGCGATAGATGCTTCGTCACATCACACAGCAGTTACAAATACCCGTGCAGAGAGAATAAGGAAGCACTATGCTGCTAAGTGGTGTGATTTTCATCAAATCTATTAAATTTTACAATCTTGGGATTGTATTTTGTTATAATTTGCCGGCCAATATTTTGCAGTGTGGAGAAGCAACAGCTCAAAGTACCTAAAACTGTCACCTGTCATGTTCTTTCTAGTGACACGTTGGCTGCTGTAACTTTCGATGCATGTCAGGATGATCATGGTGAACGTCTAACAGAAACTAAGAACTATACCGCGAGTTGTCCTCAAATTCAGAAGCCAAACATTAGCAGTCCTCCATTACTTCTTGCTGGTCTTCATGCCTGTGGTGATCTTTCAGTTAACATGCTAAGGTTGGTTTATCTTCTGGTATTAACTCGGCTCCAAAGGTAATAGCTGTGAGTGGGTTTGCGTGTGGGAGGCTTGACATGCCGGCGAGGTGGCGCCAGTCGGTGCAGTGGCTGCGCACAGCGAGGGGCTAAGCGCGGGGGGAGAGAGATATGGCAACAGAGAATATCTCTATTGCTTGCCTTTTACCTCCTCACGATTACAATTTTATAATAGTCCTTGACTTGCTAATCAAGAAGATAAACCAGATCTGCTAATCAATAGGAAACTAAACATAATCTTCTAAATAAAGATAACTTGCCACAGATTGCCTAACCCAGTCGACCTCTGGCTGTTCAAGTTGCGGCGCGACAGCGACGGTACGTCGCGCCGAACCTAACATCCCCGCTCAATGATGGAAGCATTATCAGTTCTTCTTCAAACTTATAAAATGTTGCAGCTTCAATTTCCCCTAATTGTAACTTATAAGTCCTTTAAAACATGGCTCTTGTATTTTTTTGAACAGGGTCTTTGTGGCCTGTGAACAAGTAAAAGCATTGGTAAGTGTTGGCTGTTGTTACAACTTGCTGTCTGAGGTTTGTTATGAGGACACAAACACCTGTCCGGGTTTTCCTATGAGCAAGGCTGCTAAACTATTTGACTTGGTGCTTGGGAAAAGCATTCGTGACCTTGCTTGCCAGGTATAACAGGATTTTTTTTAATCTTGGTGCTGCATGCTATTATTTAGACACTTTTTCGTGCTGGAAATCATATTTGATTGCAATCAGAGCATAGCAAGGCATAGTAGCCCAATTTAGTTGGTTATTGTACTTGGAACCAAAAATGTTCTAAAGCTTGTTGAAATTGTCTATTCTCTTTTAGTACACTTTATGTAGCCTTCAGTTTGTTGTTTAACATTATTTCCCTAAGTTAGAGACAACTTATCTTCCTTATGCTGTTCGCGTGTTTTTTGTTGTCATCATTGTTATGTTAGGCAAATGTTTCCAATGCTATTCTGGAATAGAATGTTCTTTATTTAAAAGCCTTCTCTTGATCCTTTATAGAGTGCAGAGAGATGGAGAAGTCTCACCAAGGACATAGCCCTACAAAATTTTGATGTACATGCCTTCCGTGCTGCATTTCAAATGGTAAATGCTCTTTGTATTTAAATCTCTTTGTCTATATGCTGGATGTTTCACTTAAGTTTTTTTACTTTTGGTTACTCTTCATTTTATACTTATGTTGCTCAATTATGTTCAATGTCCATGCACTTAATATGTTAGAAAAAACCTCATGCTTAAAGCTACCAAGTATAGTTATAGTTGCTAACTTTGTAATCAAGTGATACAGATAATGAATAATCGAGCAGCATTTGTGATTCATGTTTACTAAGCTGTTCAAAATATTTAGAAAATTGAAGAATTGCTTGTTTACACATTATCAAAATGAGTCATTTTGGTAGTTATCTTCCCTTGTTTAAATATTATCTCAGAAGAAATATTAGGACAGAATGGATCATGGAAGATAATAATATATCACTAAAAAAAACATATTCCACCTCACTAGAGAGGACTAGATTTTGTTTTTTCTTGGAGAAAACACGTCACTGTCTCTTTTTATGACCTGTGTTAGCATAGAGGCTAGTTTTTTCCCTGTCTCGCACTTCCTAAGATCCAAGCTAAGGTAGAGGCTAGAGTTTGTTCATTCCAATTGCAAATTAAAATGTTGATATCATGATATCCTGCAGTCTTATTTTGCGGTCAATTATTCTTCTGCTCCTAGTCTTCCTGAATTATTTTTCCAAATTTTTATCTGCTATCATTTATGTAATTTGTGTGACTAATTCTTACTCCTTTTATGTTGCTAACCAAACAAGAATTCAGTCAATTCACACGACTAGTGTTGAAGATTTGTTTGGATAAGTCTGCTTAGTGCTCCAAATTAGTAAGTATGCTTAGTGTTCCAAATTAGTAAGTACTGTGGTTACACGAAAAATAACTTCTTATCCAGGAAACAATAGTGTCTCAGCCTAGACTAAGAAAGTCTCCTGGGGGAACAGTGTTGCACCAAAATCACCATTTTTTTTTTTAAAAAATGGATATCAGTCTGTGAATCAGGAGATACCTAGACGATAGTAATTGTTCACAAAATATATTTCTGACATATTTGCTCTCTTGTGGAAAATATCCTAGGTCATGTTGTCCTTGACATTGATTTGAGAGGGCCCATGTGATTAATTGGTATAAAGTTGATTTAGCATGTTAAAAGTATTTCTGTACATTCTTGATCTTTCCTGAGCCAGATGCTCAGCCCTACCTTGCTGATGAGTGTGGGGGTGCTGTTTAATAATAGCATAACCAAATCCACCCAGATAAATTGCAAAATACAAGATTGTTCTTTTATCATACATAAACCAAGCATTTACTAGTGTTCAGTAACGTATTCCTGATTCCCAGTAGAAGTTTCAGTTGGCTTGATGGAGTGATGGACTATAGGCTGATTGCTGCCAGCAGCTTTTAGGAAATTGCCAAGTAATCTTAGTAGTTGGGAGTTTAGACTATAGAGCTGCCTAGTAAATTATGAAGTTATGATAGAAGCCTAGTAGAGTACGTCCCTATATATGGACCACACAAGCTGGTTCATGAGCCATGTATGCAAAATCTTGTTTATTATGTCATGTGTCATGTGATTTTCAAGACTATCAATTACATTTGCTTGTATTTCTGTTTAGTTGACATGAATATGGAAGTAAAATTGTGATCTAATGAATATTTTAAAAAATTTACATGGGCAACAACACTGCTATTTCATTAAGAAGGAAGCAACTTACATAATTAATAATTACTGTGGAAAGAGGGAAAGAACAAAGAGAGAGATTGATACTTGTTCTTAAAAGAGGAGATTGACCATTTAGGGTCTTTTACTACCACTAACATTTAGAAGTTCCTTAGATTGAGTCGTCCAACTATGTGCTTTATCTGCAGGTACTTGAGAGATATTTTCCGGAGGTGTCAAAATTGAGTCCATCAATTGGAAGGCAAGGAAAAGCTCTGCGACGCCAGAGGCTTCAGAAAGTTGTGGAATCCCATTTGAGGAAAACCTTATCTTGTTCTACTTTAAAGGAACAAAATGTTACCACAGGTGGTTTGCATCCCACAGAACCTACTACTGATCTTAAAGGGGCTTTTGGATGTTGCAGTCATGAGCTTTCGGCAGGTTAATACCTTCATCCATTTGCATCATTTAGGCTTTGCAAATTATGGGTATTTCTCTTAGTCTATAAACGAGTAATGCAGGTGATACTTATCCAATTTATGGAGTTGGTAATACAGCCATATGTGGAGTTAACATGGATTCAGGTGACATCTATCTTGATGAATGTCACAAGTTCACCCTTTTCAAAGATTTCACGATATCTGGATTAGGTCGCCTTGGCTGTGGTTCAGTGGAAGATGTTAGTCTTCTTGAAATATGGAAGGACGTGGAACCCTTTGCTGTATGTTTTATTCTTATGCCCTCCTGTAGGATAATTCCAAGAAGTTAAATTATAAATGCAGTACCTATTTAGCAATTATGTATATCAGCTTTTAGTAAGAGTGAAAATAATGATATACTGTCTTATGTGATGCTTTAGGTTTGCATTGATAGGTATGTTTGTTGAGATCATTTCAGTTGTAACATATTTGCGTAGCGCGCCCACAATGGCTATCAATTTCTCCACGATACTCTGAAATACAGAACTTTGTTTCTGGTGGGTGGTTGGGGCAGGTATCAATGCAGTTACGCAAACTACTGTTTAATACTGGTACAAGATTATGCAATGGAGATTAACTATGCATTTTGTCTATGTTGCAAAAATAATATAAGACTATGCTAATATACTATGTCATGCCATGTGGCAGTTTTAGTGGAGATTCAGATGTTTATATTGCGGTCGTACATAATATATATGTGCTCAACAGTTAATACAAAAAAAATACTTGTCTATATGCCTTTATAACCTTTTTATATTTATAAACATGTAGCAGTAGTAACCTAGTAGGGACATGACACAGTTTTTTCTCCTCCCTTGTTTAATACCGAAAGATCTGCCAGTATCACAGCTGATTACTAATGGAACAATTTTTTTAATTCTTACAGGAATTCATAGGTCCCTTTTGGTGCCTTCGGGCTGCTTTAGGTCCACTGGTGGAAACATATATTTTACTTGATCGATTATTGTTTCTTCAAGAGCAAGGCAGTGCAGTTGAAGCATTGCTGTTTCCACTATTTGATCCTACTATGTCTCCAAGGAATATGGCATTAATTGCTTGGAAGTTGCCTGAAAATCCTCAAGTGTGACAGGGTAACTCTTCTTATGCCTGAATACATTGGTTGATGGGATATCGTGTTCTGAATTTGTGCAGAAGTGTAAGATGGACTCATGTCCTGTGGTAGAGCTAGTTCTTTTATTTGATATAGAGACAAATGCTGTCCTTGTGGGCTGGTTATAGAAAAGATAGAGCACAGGTTAGTAGCTGCCTGGTTGGACATGTAGCTCAATGGCTACCTTTTTGCCCACCTGCTGGCATGTAGCCTGCAGCAACATGGAGATTCATCTTGATCCTGTAATGACTGAATCTAAACCCTGAAGGCGCTTTTTTACTCTAAAGCAGTGAGAGAAACACTTTTATTTTTTAATGGTGCTTGTCTGTTTGGCATATGTTGCCTGATTCTTTAATTTCACAAAATGTAGCAAATTTGCTCTCTAGTTTGCTTTAGACTTTTGGTTTTTTTGCACATGTAGGATGTCACAATAACGATATATTGCAAATCCAGATATGGGAATGTGCAAGAGATTCCCCTCGAACAGTGTGCCTTTATCCAATAAATGCTAGGTCAACTTCTAGATCGATTCTAGGCCTCCCAGAGTCCCAGTGCATGCCTTCTTGTTTCTCTGGAGTGATAACGAAACATGTTGTTATTGAACTTTTATATTTCCTGCAATTTGTGTATATGTATTGTATGCAGGACTGACACGTTCAGGAAAAAATATTTTGATGCATTCTGTCAATAGATTTTCTTTAGCTGATATCAATAGAATTCCAGACACTGTCATCATCAGAATTACAGCAGTGTAGATTTAATCTTGACTGCTATGCCTGCCTAAAAAATGCATCTTACAACTGACAATAGCAACAAGAGTGAATTATTCCTCAAATAAGATTTTACCTATCCTGATTCCAGATACAACTGGTAAACTTATGCTTGATCTTGGTGACTAATCATTTGGATAAGTTAGCCCAGCATGGTTGGCTGAGAGAGACAAATAAACAATTATGTGCTGTAAGTTGCCTAACCGCATTGACCATTTAACTACAAAGCTACGTGTTGCCTTATAAGATATCAAATCCTGTTGGATCTTTGATGTGATGCTGCCAAAATGGGGATGATGGAGGCACACTAGGGAAAGAGGTTGACCCCGCGTAAGCTAAAGTTTATTAAGCATGTGCCACCACATGATTCCATTGGTATGTTCGTGGTTTCAGGTTTGTCATAGCTTACATCCATACGTCTGTATGTGCGCGTGTCTGGCATGTGTGCAATTTTTTAACCTTTTCTTTTTGTGCTTTAACTACTCACTACTGTTCTTGTACCCTACAAGCATCCTGAATTGATTTTTTCTTGCTTCACCCTGCAATATATATATTTTTAACTCTTTCACTTCAGGCATAGTAACTGTAAGAATTGGCTTTGTTTAATTACTTACCAAAAAATCTCTCATACAATTCTTTATGTCCATTCTGATCAGTCCTTTTATCATTCTTATTTGACCACCAATCTCAGTTTGATAGTTCAGAGGAAGTGATGAAAGCAAAGGTATTATTTGTAAATAGAGGAATTCAAAATAATTCTTGGGCCACTGGTAGATGGATAAGATCTGTACTGGACCTAATCGATCGCGTCATGGTAGCTTGAGAGTAGCAATCTGTCATTTGGTGGATGAGAATTTACAATGGAATTGAACTGACCCAAGTTATATCCTTGCATGGCTCGCTGTCAGAATCAAGTTAAGAGTTTATTCATTTAGCATTACAATAATTAGCTGATTTTACTTCCATGTGGCAATTGAAACTTATGTTTAGTATGTGATCTTGAAGGTGAGAGAGGTATGTAGTATTCCCACTTGTTTCGTCCTTTTTTGCAGAATCTGTCCACCCATGGATGTGAGAATGACAGAGCCTGTACTTCTGATGATGGAACAGCGTCAAGGTGGACACACAGAGCCGTCGCAACTCTTCCGTCTCCAAATCCTTATCCAGATTTGTACACCCGGAGGTGCCCTGCAAGGCCACAGGTCAATTCCCTCTACTTTTCACTGATGCAGCCAGCATCTGAAAGGCTATGACACACCAGCACTTGACCTGGAAGAAACTCACCTCCGTTGTGCTCTCTGTGGTGGTCTAATTCTATCCAGCCAATAAGCCATGGCGAGATCTTCAGTATCCATGTAACCCGGAATTTTGGTGAAAGACTGTTCTCCGGTTGCACGCCTGGCACAAGCTGGTTGATTGCTTTAGGTTAAAAGTGATTGGAATTGAGGGCTGCGCCGTGCGGTGTTAGGCCGTGCAGAGGAGGGGGGAGGTATGTGGATGAGCTCTCTCTTGTTGCTGTCAAGCCCATTTCCAGGTCTCTTTCACTTGGCATAGCAGAGCATAAATTCCCCTATTTTATGAGAAACCGCTCAGCATAATTTCCCGTTCAAGCCTTGCAGGAGCTGCTGGTAACTTCATTCTTGGATTGGATCCATCATCCATGGAATAAATGGCACTTCTGCAGTTGTCGTGTGTGCTGCGGTCCTATCACTTCCTTTTGAGCCTTGACTCTTCCAACCTCCAAGCCAGTGAAGTGGAGCTCTTGCGAGAACCATCATGTCTTCACCTGGTTAGTGGCCGCCACTGGAAAACCTCCCCTCCCTCTCTCTCGAGATCAGATCAACCAGCTGGTACTTCGCACTTAGCATGGTGTTCTTGTGGTTGTCGTTTTGGAATCTGGACTAGCACCGCCTGGTCATGGAGAAGGATGTTTGAGCTGACCTGCACGAGGCCCGAGCTGCTGCCCGTGGACACGAGCACAGTGAGGTACAGCGAACCGCTGCATATGCAAGCGACGCAGCCTCAATCTGGGCCGCCGGTTCTGGAGACGGCGGGTGTGATTGCTTTGTCGCGGCGCGGCCGGGCGGGGGATAGGAGGAAGCATCATGCATGCATGGAAACCGAACCGAATGGGAGGGCTCATGAGGTGCGTACGCACGGAGCGCGCGCGCGTGGTTCGTGTGACGACGCCGGCCGGTGCGTGCCGCGTGCATGCCATTGCCCATTACCCATTGCCCTGCCCGCGCATAACAGAATCAGAATGCGCTCCTTCCCTGCCTCCCTGCCCAGTTGCGTCCACAGGAACAGAACAGCCGCATGGTCAAGGGATGCCAGCTCAGCTGCCTTCGGTTTCATACCCCACACGTCATGGCCCAGGCCCAGGGCCCACTATGGGTTGCACCAATCTTGGAGCCATGGTGATCAGGGGTAGGGGCTTCTTCGAACCAAATGTTTTGCCTTCTTAGAGATGCTTTTCCCAAAATTGACGATTTGTCACTCTCAACATTAGTTCTCGCTAAGTATGCCATTCTGTGTGTATTACATGTGGGACCATCTGTGTGTATGACAGTGGGCCAGAGTGGCATTTTAGCGAGAACCAATATTAATAGTGGCAAATCGTCAAATCCCCTTTCAATACCTTGAAGCTGCTTTTCAACTCTAAAATGCCTACTCGAACCAAACCAAATGTTCCAACTTCTCAAAGCTCTTGTTGCACAAAGTTTTGGCATAGTTGTCTTGTCCAAGCCGCAGTCAAAATAAACGGTGTTTAACTCGAAGCACTTGGGCCTTACTCTTTTTGGTTTAATTTAAATATGTCATTTTTTACGGGCCAAATGATGTAATACTTTGTAGTCATTTTTGTAGGGTTTTAAATAATTCTTCTTAGGGTTTTAAAAATAATTTTTCATAATTTTTGTACTCTTCGAACCGTCTCTTTCTCAAAGGGCCATAACTTTTTTAAGATTAAAATTTTCGATAACTTTTAGATGAAAAAAAAGGCCTTGGGATGGTTATTTCTATATGGTGTGCACAACGACTATCTGTTCACACCGGAGAGGTCAAGAAGAAGATGAGAGCAGCGCAACGCATGCCAGTCACGCTCGTTTTCTCCATCCCCATAGGGTCTAGTCTAATCTGGAGATGGCTCTTGCTGTCAGCTCCTCGTCCTATCCTCTCCAACTAATGTGGATACTGGGTGTGCATCTCATCTCATCTTGTGACGGATGGCAGCCAAGAACAAGTGCATGAATCTCGAGGCGCTAAGGCTATTCCGTACCTATGAATTGTGTCTCCATCCTGATCCATCCATAGGTTTTAGAATCATCAAGATTGGTCTTAATTAATTTTATGTGTCGTGGTTTGAGCCGGAGATGGCGACCAAGATTCCAAAGGCGAGTCGAATTGTATCCTAGCTTCGAAAGGCGAGTTGAATGGTATTCTAATTTAACATGAATCTAACACTGTTGCAATAAAATAGAAGAGAGAATAGACTGATGAATAGTGTTAAATAGTGCCAAGTCCATGATAAGTTAAGGCCTAGATTCAACATGCTTTAAGTAGCTCTAGCTCCAAGTGCTGAGCAGAAATAGAATCCAAAGACATGAATCGGTCAAGTCATGCAAACGATTAGCTGATGACTTTACTACTACGTACTGTTCTGCGTAATTGGGCGGAGGAATTGTTCTCGTTAATTACCATTACTATTTACTACTAAACTACAATTGTAAAAATAGTGTTCTTGTAACCAATGTGCTGACTGCTGGCTAGAGATTTTAGGGGGAGAAAGAGAGGTTGCTTTGTGGCGTGTCTTCTTAAGACTCTTTTATATTACATTAGAATGGATGAGTTATTCATTCCTAGTGATCCAACGGTTCATATCTATCTATCTATCTATTATTATATATATAAAGGAGGGGAAAAAGAAGCCACCACGTTCATCCACATCATCCAAATTATTTCAGCCGTTAATCTACTAGCCTTGTCTTGGTCTCATGGAAAACCTAGGTTTGACACTCTCTTAGCCTTCACCAATCACCAGCCAGCAGTATGGTTTCATGTTTCATTCCTATAATAGATTATTAGTAATCTAAAATCTAAATTGGAGTTCGCCGGATCGGACTAGTATAATTATTAATTAGTATTCAAATAGATTGAGTATTTACCTCCGTGCACTGTTGACTGTTCGTCAGCAGGCGATGCAGGCATCCAGCGGTTGCGTACTTGCGTAGTTGCGTCGAGCAGCCGGCGGCAATCACCGATCGCCGATCGGGCAGGGCAGGCCAGAGCCAAGCCCAAGCGCCAGCGATCCCAGTCCCAGAAGCAGGAGGCGGCGGTCTAGGCAAAGCAGCGTGTGCGACAGTGCGAGGCGAGGTGACTTTTCACTTTCCAATCGGAATATTGGATCGGGCGGCACTGGATACTCCAAGTCTCCAATCGATGGCAGCAAGTAGCAAGCCACGTTGTGTGCTGGTGCTGCGTTCATGGGCTTGGGCTGGGCTGCCTGCGTATAGGACACACAGCACCGGGTTCACCAACTTTGGGCTGGGGGGTTCACTATTGGCCCATACTCACTAATCCTCTCTAAAAATTTTTTTGGACCGGGTGTCCTGTGAACCCCCCATAGGCCACATAGATCCGCCCCTGGTTCTGCGTAATTGGGCGGAGGAATTGTTGTCGTTAATTACCATTACTATTTACTATACTATAATTGTAAAAATAGTGTTCTTGTAACAAACTAGGACAGTACGCGCGCCCGCGGCGCGCCGTTCGATCCGGCGTACGTGGGCGCGCGAACGGCGAGATGCAAGTACGCGGGCGCGCGAACGTCCTGCATGCGCTACGCGCGCAGCGAACGGCGAGGACGCACAGCCGTCGGATCTGGCAAGCGCGTGCGGGCGAACGGCGTGCAAGGCGAGCTGGAGCGACGAAGCGCGGGACGGCACGTGGCGGGGGACGCGTGGCGCGCGGGCGAGGGCAACGCTAGCGCGTTGTATAATAGTACAGATATAGATGTGCTGACTGCTGGCTAGAGATTTTAGGGGGAGAAAGAGGTTGCTTTGTGGCTTGTCTTTTTAAGACTCTTTTATATTATTACATTAAAATGAATATAGATATTCATTTCTAGTGACGGTTCATATATTACTTATAATTTAAATATATCATACCTAAATGGCATGTGTTGAATAATTCTCATGATTAAACGGCTGGATCTATATATATAAACACACACACTGTCTTTCCATAATCTACAGTAACAAGGTCTAATTTACTTTCTTAAGAAAAACAAAAGTCCTCAGATTATTAGCTAGTTGGCGTGACCAAAGATTCGAACATAAGTTTGCATCAGATGTACCCTCAATGTATTATTTCATCAACGGTATAATTATTCATAGTGTTTAATTAATTGATACTTATTTTAAAGTTCTAGTTGCATATCACATTAGAGATCAAGAATGAAAACTTTCGTGTTCTTTTCTGGTGGCGTGCACTCCGGCCGGTCGCTATAGTAGAGCAACAAACTATCTATGCCTAGGCCACTCTTTGTGGCCACAAGATTGACCCACAGGACTCAGTTTTGGTTCTTTTCAGAAATAGCATTTCAGAATTGACTTGAAGAGAGCAGGTGACAAGTGGAGCACTTTGGTTGCGCATCGGTGCATGGAGCAATCCATCCTATTTTTTTCCCACTTCCGTTAATTTTCTCCTTGTATTTTATTTTATTTTATAGTTCTTGCTGGCATGCACATATGGAGCTTGTGCCCGTGCTGACGTGGAACTACTACTCTTATTTGTGGGGGAAAAGGCAAAATGGAAATGAAGGGGAAAAAGGAGAAGAGGGAGGAGAAAAGCTTGAGGTAGACCCATTACCTAAACCACCTTATAAACCCCTCTTCAAGAGCACAACTAGTGTACATACTTGATACTAGCTCAGCTCCAGCTCTTGGCTGCCTTCTCTCTCCTCCTGTTCCTCTCTTCTCTCATCCCAGCAGCACACTTGAGAGAGAGGGAGAGAGTGAGAGAGAGGTCCATGAGCATGAGCTTCTTGAGCATGGTGGAGGCGGAGCTGCCCCCGGGGTTCCGGTTCCACCCGAGGGACGACGAGCTCATCTGCGACTACCTCGTGCCCAAGGTCGGCGGCAAGGTCGGCTTCTCCGGCCGCCGCCCACCCATGGTCGACGTCGACCTCAACAAGGTCGAGCCATGGGAGCTCCCGGGTGAGCACCATCTCCGCACATCCATGCGTGATCACATATATAATTTCTTTCCGTCAATTGATCATCCAGCTTCTCTTCTGAATTGGTTACGTCTCACTCACACCCCTTGCACATCGATGCACAGAGAGAGAGAGAGAGAGAGAGAGAGAGAGAGAGAGAGAGAGAGAGAATGTGTTCCACATGCAACAAATAATCTTGATCTTCTCTTGCCGTCGTAACTAATCATCGTGTGCTTTCCCCAAATTTTATTTCCTTCTTTAATCTTGCTCTCTTTTTTCCTCTAGCTGTTGATCACTTGATCCTTCGTACCCAACTGGTAGCCCTTGTATTGCTTCAGTGTCAAGAAACAGCCCAAACCCCCAATGTGTTCTGCATACATCATACCTCATACAGTACTTCACTAAACAGCTGCACCCCTTTTTTTCTGCATGCTCTTCCCTTTGATAAAAAAAAACAGGCTTTCTTCTACATGCCTATCATCCTTAGTTTATTTCTTATCTCATACATACAAATTAATCTACATGAGTAATTTGATATACATACCTTTTCTCTCCCTTCCTTGCAACTTTCGCGATTAATTGACAGCGTCTCTCAAGGTTAAGCGAAACTAATTAATCACTTATATTTTGGTACCCTTTGGTGTTTAACAAAGCAATAATCGTAGTAGGTATGCAACTTAGATCATCTTGTGCTTTTGATTCTTTAAGAACAGATCATATTCATGCGTATTTATTTTTATGCGATCTTGATGTGGCTGTCTAACATCAACGTCACTGTCAGATAGGCGTACTTGATAGACGACTACATCAAGTGGACGTTTTCCAGAAATGCAAGTACATGTAGATCTATCTATCTTAAGAGCATTAAAAGTGCGGTTACTAATAAGCCCTAGCAATTTCATTCTAAAAACCGTAATTAGATTGCACGACTAGGTTTCAATCTGGTCACACTTAATTCCAATAAAATATATAGATACGACCGAATGTGAATAATTATATAATATGCCCCGTTTTAATTTGGTGTAGGTTTGAAACACCCATACGCACAGTTTCTTTACTTTACTTTTTATCTCAATATACTCCGAAGGTAAGAGATAAATTGTCTGTTAGATCTAACACGTACGATCCAGATATATTTATTTTAGACACCGTTCAGCACAATGTTATTGTAAAAACTTCTGGAATTTTTGCGCAACTCTTACACGCATATATGGTGTTAATATTAATTTTCATGCAGCGGCAACAAATACGTATGTTCTATATTTAACTGGTTTTCTACGTAAATACGTACACCATTGTTTTTTTTGAACGCAATACGTACATCATTGTAATGTAATGAAACAAATAATGGAGGGATGTGACAGAATCTCTCTCTTGTGGAAAATGCTAGTTCGACTATGACTGCCCGTAATGGAAATAAGAATAACTTAATCGATCTCTTAGTACTCCGTATTGGCATTTCTCCTTTTCCATAATGGGAAATATTCGTCTAATTATTCCAAACTCTGTATGGCTCACCTTTTTTTAATTAACATCTACGGGTAGAGGCTAGCTAGATGATCCTTCTTGGCAAACTACTCTCAGTTTGTGTCCAAAATAATCTATTGCAAGATGGGGGCACTTATGTATTTACAGGTCTAATTTACACTATATATATTTCCATTTTAGTTAATTAAAACATATATGCTGCAATTTAGAGATATGCACGCTATGCTTCTACGTCCTAATTAAAGCCCTGTTCTTTTGAGCTGATCTGAACGGCTGAAATGATTAAACTTCGAGATCTTGTCGATGTAATCTCGAGATTAGGATACATTTCGTTTGACTTGCTTTTTAAAGCGTTAGAACCCACCGTCAAAACAGCGAAAAATTAGACTAAAAAAACTCAAAACATATGTGTTTTCAAAACGTAGATAAGTCGTTAAACCGTGTTAAGCTGTTCAACTGAAAAGAACTGGACCTAAGTCTTGCAATCCAACGTCAAGGCTACTAGAATTTTGTTTGGATATATGTGTTAAAAGGATATCTAGCTAAGGGAACAAATATAAACATGTGTTTAAAGACCTAACCCGCTATGTGCATGGTTTTATTGAAACGTTTTGGTGTCTCTTATCAAAATATGGATGCACAAAAGGGAAAACTTCTCTAGACTCTAGTTGGCCTGGCCACTGTCATTGCTTGCTCTCTACCAATAAAAAAGAAAATAGTTATCTGTATGGTTTTAAAAACATACCTTTGACCAATTATTTCTACCGTATCAAGTTCATAAAACACAATTAAAGTATAATAAAGTAATTGATCAGCTCAAAAAAGTGTAGTGAATAATTTCTCAAGATAATATACATGTGTTTTCTTGGCTTGTATGTTCTCATCCAAATGTCCATCCTGAAAGATAAAAGTTTTAGAATATACCGCTTTGCCTCATTAATATATATATAAGTAACCTCCTATGTTTATGACAAGATAATATATATATATATAGTTTTAGAATGAGGACTGGGTCAGAGTGGTATAAACAATTCTTTTGCATTTTTAAAAGATTTGATATTGGTATTCGGTAGCGACAAAGCACATAGACCCAACGTAAACATAAACATACATGTATACACAGAAATGAATGAATGAATGAATGAATTAACCCGATCTTTCTTTCTTCTTCTTCTCCGATGAAGCAGCGGCAGCGGCTGTGGGCGGCAAGGAGTGGTATTTCTTCAGCCTTCGGGACCGCAAGTACGCGACGGGGCAGCGGACGAACCGAGCAACGGTGTCGGGGTACTGGAAGGCGACGGGGAAGGACCGAGTGGTGGCGCGGCGGGGCGCGCTGGTGGGGATGAGGAAGACGCTCGTCTTCTACCAAGGCAGGGCCCCCAAGGGGAGGAAGACGGAATGGGTCATGCACGAGTACAGGCTCGAGGGCGCTCCTCCTCCTCCTCCTCCTCCTCCTCACCATCACCACCACAGCCGCCTCCAGGTCCAGCCACCCTCCTCCTTCACTGCCTCCAAGGTATTTCAATTCACACCATGCCATGCGTTCATCATGATGCATATATGCACCGCTCACTAGTTAGTGGAGTGCTGCATTAATCAACCTATCTTTGCAGATTGATTGTGCTGTCATTAGCGTTTGTTGCATCGCCATGCATGAGACACTTATCCCATTGGTGATTATTCTGCCTTGCAAATTAATTGTTCTTCCAGTATAGTTAATTAGTGCTCTCTCTGTTTTTCATGTAACACATATAGTTTAAATATTCTTGTTTAAAAATATAAACCGTGCATGCAAATTTATTAATGCCTTTTGTCTATCTTTATTCATTGCACAATTTTCTCTCTTACATTTATGAAAACTCTCTTATATGATATTCTCTCTCATATCTTCAAGTCATATATAACTTGGATAGCATGGTCATTTTTCTAAACTTTTTTTAAATTTACAACTTTCTTAATATATGTGACAATTCAAAATACATCTTGCATTAAAACGGAGGCTTGCGTTAAAAAAACGGAGGGAGCAGTAGTACGAGATTTGCAGTGCTCCGGTGTTTAGAAGAGTTGTTGTCACATGCATTTAATGAGCCACTAACCCTACCATTAGTTGTGCTGTCATAATTAGTGCTAATTGGGGAGTTTAAATATTTCGTGCTAAGTGTGTTGCCATGAAACACCAACCCAATTAGTAACGATTAATCTTCTTTGAAAATTAATTATTCTGTCAGTGTTGCTAATCGCATTGGCTAGGTGCAAGCTGTGAGCATGAATGCATGGCATGAATGCATGGTTATAATACTTATTTGCAGTATTCATATAGTAGTATTATGAAACAGTTGCTGTCAAGGCTTTGACATACTGTGCATAGGACGTGGATTTCTAGGCTTGTCATTTTCCAATCGTTTATTTATTCTCGGAGACGGTTTTGATTCGTTCAGTTATTGCTACTTACCATTTAATTAGTTTTCTTGGGCACACGGTGATCTTTTGCGTCAATAATATTATACGTGCCAGTTCACACTAACCCACTCGTGTGTTTGTTCAAATGTATTGTGTCATTAACCTACTTGTTTGTAACAGCTAGGTATCTATAAGGGTAGTTTTAGTTTTTAATTAATTGGTACCTTAATCTGCAAGATTTATATTCTTAAGTACCTTTTACTTTATTCAATATATTTCTTTTTTTAAACTAGCAAGAAAAAGTCCGTGCCATCTCAATATTGTGACAACATAATTTATATATGCAGTGATTTTGCAAACAAGATTTTACAGCTCAAGGTTTTATAACTCCAATTCCTACCCAGCTGAAAATAGATGCATATTTCATATTGAACATCTTATTCTGACCAAGCAAGTAAAAAATTAAAAGGAGGGTAATAAAAAAACTTGTGCATGAAGGCTAGAATCAGGTCTTCATTACTAGGCCAAGTGATGCAATCAAGAGCCAGTACAGTCATAACTCATAATAAGCGATGAAATTGCATCTAGATCTAGTAAAGTTGCACCTACCAATGTCCTAATCGGTGCATTTTCTTGATCCTCAATGTGTTGTCTACAGGAAGACTGGGTCTTGTGCAGAGTCATCTGCAAGAAGAAATCCGGGGGAGGAGGAGGTGCCACCTCCAAGCCAAGAAACCTCGCCACCATCGGCCATGACACGTCCACCGCCACCTCCTCGCCGCCATTGCCGCTTCTCATGGACACCACCCTGGCACAGCTCCAGGCCACCGTGAACTCCACCACCGCCGCCGCCGCCACCGCTGCCGCACTCGAGCAAGTGCCCTGCTTCTCCAGCTTCAGCAATAACATTGCCAGTAACAACAGCATCAGCAACAGTGCTGCTGCTGCACAGCAATGCTACCTCCCCCCCATGGCCATAGGCAGTAATGGCATGAGCTACCTGGACAATGGCCTGACTGACTTTGGCAGCTTCCTGGACCCTGCTCTGAACTGTGACAAGAAGGTTCTGAAGGCTGTGCTGAGCCAGCTGAGCTCCATGGGGGGTGAGGTGGTGCCCAGCCTGTCCCATGAGATGGCTGCTGCTGTCAGCTCTACCTGGATGAACCACTTCTAGGGAAATCTATTTATTCAGAATTTCAGACAACATAAGCATGCAGTTGGCTAGCTAGCTAGTAGTTAATCTGCAGTGCGTTTGATGGTCTTATACCATCATATGAAATATATGTTTACTACTGTGTGGTACAATATTTAAGTGTGGGTGTTATTGTATTAGTAGAGCATGCAACCGTTTTTCCTGGCGATCTCCGTTAGGCGCAAGAATTTTAGGCTGAGTGAGAATTATGTAATATGATTGTTGAAGTGTGTATATTCAGAAGTAGAGGCTTGAATGATCAAAAAAAACATTTTTTGAACAATAAGACAGGACTTGTGCCATTCCATTAAAGAAGAGTTCAGTCTACAAGTCTAGTGGTTGTGCTCAAGCCCACCGGCACACAATAGTGCCTTCAACACAACACCACGGGACTCAGTCCCTCTTTGATTCTCTGTTTTAATTTAGTTTTTGTTGTAGCGGGAAAAGCCTATGACCTTTAAAATGAGATATGGAAAGGCTAACAAATTATATTTAGATTTCAGGAAAAACCTACAAAATCTTGAAAAAGTTATTTCAAATTGTCTGTAGAAAAATAATAAAAAATCTAAATCGAACTAGAACTAAACTAAAACAAGGAATCAAAGAAGGTATCAATGTCGTACTAGGGAGCCCACACACGTATGACGCATGCCATGTGCTGATTAGCCCTCGACGGGAGGCTCGTCAAGTCCCACAACCGTATGTCGTCCTGGACCTGGCTGAGAGATGACTTTTGGAAGATCCTCTGGTTATGTTTCTTCCAAAGGTTTTAGATAGTATAGATGACGCGATCGTTGACATGATATCACTGGCACTTAGGTAGATGTAGCGTTCTTCTACTTTTTTTTGTCTACCTTGATCTCTCCTTCATCGTTGCACATATATCGTACTTTGAATGTTGGGTGCTATCATTTAATCCAAATGATGATGCAGTGTGAACTACGCATGATAATTTCACCAGGAGAAAAAGCAGGGGATGCAAGATAAAATTAACCTGATTCAGACCATGCTAACGGCATGGGTGGAGCAGGGACGACTTGAATCACCTAAACGCATCCTCAAATGGCCTCACCAATATGCTCATTACAGTTGCAAGAACAAAGAAAACAAATCACGGGTCACATCATCTTCCTCTCTCTTTGTTTTGAGAGCACACAACACAACCACAAACTAGTAGTCTACACTCTACAGGTATAGTAAAAGCAATGGGGGTTGTGCAATAATTCAGAGCCGCACAACTTGTCAGATGCAGCACCTGCTCAATCTTGATATTCACTCAGAGAGTAATTCCTGATGCTCGAATCCAAGGCACCAAAAAAACATACTAATTGATGAATGATAAGCTGAAAGCTAGGCACTAGCGTACTGTTTCTGATATGCTGGCCAAGTGCATGAGCGACAAAGTGACCACCTTTCTACTTCATTGCAACTTTCAGAAACAGGCCCTGATCGCTTTTTCTGTACCATACGTCATCAATACCGGTACCCGTATGCGTAGAGCTACAAGTCTTGCACACCTCACTACAGTCTCCTTGTGATAATGTGGAAGAGTAAAGACCAGAGAAGAAAAGAGCAGACATGTACTTGCATCAAGGTGGCAGCTGCTAGATTCTGACAAATTCCAGTCCTCTGTGTTCTTGTGCAGTTTGCCATCCCAATCAGGGACAAAGCTATAAAATTATATGGTGGGCGAAGGGTTTCAATATATTTTTTAACTTCTTCACTATTTTAGGTTGCAAATCCATGTGCGTTCAAGAATTTTGAATTTCAACTGCAATGCATTTGTATTTTCCTCTTTTTGAAACTAGGAAAGAGATCCATTTGTATTTTCATTTTTTGGCTAGCATACACAGGTACATAGTGCGCATGGAGCATGGGGGCAAGGCCCCTGATCCCAGTTGTGTACTTGTGTGACTGTGTTCCAGATTTGTTTGCTCCAGGTCAGCATATGAAAATATGTAGGCTATGATTGTCATAGATTGTTAGGTTGATGTGTTCAGCCAGTAGTCATCATTTAACAATTCCTAGTTGCATGTTAATTAATTCCTTGAGGACATTCTTGATAGGAACTCATGGCCAAACCCCTAAATATATACCACCCATTCCATGCATGCATGTGTTCCTCCTCTGATAAATCTACATCAACTGACCTACTTGGATTTTCCCCTTGATTAAGCGCATAAGCAAGGTCTGGTGCTGGATGGATCATCCCAAGCAACTCCAAACAACTTCACTGTTCAGATAATAAAACAAAGCTTCATGCAGTACTACAGGCACTAACTGTTTGGAAAAGCTCAGGGCTCACCGCACATGCAGCTTAACTAAACAAAGGCAAAGTAGCATCCAACTATAAGCAAGTGCAGTCAAATGGGGATGCCCAATGGTACCAGTTACAGCCGCAGCCCACAATATAGTAGAATTAAATAGTGCAACAACTCGACCTATATAAGAACACATCTAGTTAAAGCTCCATAACCAATTGGACTTATGTGCTTGTACTCTTGGCCTGCCCATTTCAGGGCGGGCAAGAATGAACAGCTCCACGCCAGATTCAGCAATCAGCAGCCACTGCAGGCTGTCAGACAGCTCCCCCACAGAGGCACAGTCATGCTGCCTTAACCTGAGTGAAATCCAAGGACACAAACAGTGCCTTGTTGTGAGTGAGCTGTCTGGGACGAGGACTGCTCACTGCCCTGCCACATTGGCGCGGAGAGAGTTGGCTGCAGCTGACAGTAAGCTCAGGGCCAGCATGAGGGCGACGCCGATGAACGATGACACGAGCGCGAGGCCTCCACGGCTGCAGAAAGAGCCAAATTTGTCGCATATCGGGTTCCATCGTGCATGCAAGTTACCCTTCCTGCCTAGCGCAGCCATCGAAGCCGCTGTGGCGGCACCTGTGGCCAATAGAACCATGATCACCTGGGCCAGCGACAATATGTTCAGAGCAAATTTGAGATTGGTTTGAGATTTGTCGGATATGGTACAGTGCATGCTTATATAAGTACAGGACCAGAAGTTCCACTCAAGTTACTAGTTCTTGATAGTTGAGATAGATTCTTCATCAGATTGGGCTTTGTCTTTTCATATTTGCACCGTGAAGAAGGCTCCAAAGCCAGTTCTCTAATTAGATTTGGCTGGACCATGTAGTGTGATGGTTCAGGTATTACATGAGCCAACAATAATACACCTTGACTAGATTGCTTCTTTCTAAAGGCTGATTGACCATTGATGTTATCCTAGTCTCAGAACTGGTTCAAAGTTAACAATGACAGTTAATCAATGAAATGTTTTTGGTCTAAGAGGAAAAAATGTTACGAGCTGAATGATTAATGGTCCAAAGTAAATAGTCACAATAATCAATGATTTTTTTTCTGTCTAAGAGAAGAAAAATGTTCTGAGCTGAATAATTAAAGATGGAAAAGACATTTCATATGTTTGCATTGCCAGACGAGTCCAAACCTTCTGAAGAATCAAAGCACGAGTACTAGAGATAGAAAATCACTCTAAAAAACAGAATTACCATGTCAAGCATATGCACAGCCAAGCTGTGGGCCTTCCGCTGCGGAAGGCGCCTCATAAGCAGAACGACCATGTTATAAAGACTGGCTATGGCGTTGGCTATGACGAAGTACCTGCAAAAGCAAGCCAGTCACCTGAACCATTTGCTGTCACAACAAAACTTAGGAAAAAAATTCAGCAGCAAACGGCAAGCGCGAAGGCTTACACAAACGCCGGTGTGTCTCTGAACTGGGCAGTGAACGTCTGTGTGATTGGCCTGGTGCCCACAATGGCGACGACCGTGGTGTAGGATTGCTTGTTCAGCGCCATGACCAGAGCTGCCACAGCTGTGGCCAAAACAGCTGATGCTCTCAGCACAATCGGCTGGAGGGTGATGAGCTTCTCCTTGAGCTGCAGAGCTGTGCAGGTTGCAGCCTGTGCTGATGTCTTCTTGCCATGCTCAAGATCCATCGGGTGACCAATCGTCAGTCACCACTGAGCTGGATGATTGGTTGGAACTAAACCTTTGGGGAGCTTATATGCTGGTCCGCTGGTGATGGTGCCATGATCCAATTTTTGGGTAATCAGAAGTAGCAAGTCTGGGTTACTTGTGCAATTATTACAGGAAAACCGTTAATTTGGTGCTACTTGTTTCTGGTTCATGTGTACAACCAGTTAATTATTCAAGTTAGGTAGTAATATTTTGGAGCTGTCTGCCTGCTTGGGACCTGTGTAACGAGCAGAAAGTGGGGTGTGAAAGAAAAAGGTTCAGGAAATAATAGTTTGCACCTCTGGTTAGGAGAAGCGATGTGCAAGTGAGAGTAAAGTGCGGCACACTGCACCGGAGGAGGAGATGAATTCCTGATTAGGTATAACTAACGGAGAGAACTGTGCTTATTAGCTTCCGTTATAAGGTAAATAGATATGCAATATGGGTCACAGCAACAAGGGGTGGTGGCGCAGTTGGCTAGCGCGTAGGTCTCATAGCTAAACGTGAGTGATCCTGAGGTCGAGAGTTCGAGCCTCTCTCACCCCAAAATTTTTTTCCCTTTGTTTGATGTTTTACTCTGACATGACTTGCTTAATTCGCATAACTTATGCTTGTAATTTTCCTTCCCCCTGTTATTTTTTGTTTCATTTTTTCCCTGTATATTTGTGCCTTTTCCTTTTAAAATGGGAGAACCTTTTAAACCGTGAACGCCCCTGGCATGTTCGTGGCATAACTTAACACAACTGCGCATACACACAATACACTGGAGATGTACGTATACACTGCATCGATGCTTCGTACATGCTCAGTACAATACACACCTGTGAAACCATTATCATTTACCAAATCAGCTCACATCCGTTGATTGATCCATAACCATTAACCAAACCAGCTCACATCCATTGAACTGATCCATTACCATTCGGCAAATCATCTCACATCCATTGATCCATACGTATCATTATCAAAAAACAGGAGCCATGTGCAAAGATATATCTGCTGTTATTCATTGAGAAGGCTGAGGGCGGCCTCATGACAGCATTTCATCACACGGTAAAAAGGTCTAAACCAAGTTCATATTACATACAAAAGAATCAAGGGTAACAAACTACGGTTTCTCAATATCCACACAGGCAATTCATTTTTGGTGTAATCGTGCCGTTATGCTCTCGTGAGTTCCTTCGAGTTATCGATCACCAAACAGCAGTATAGTACAAAGTATTTCCAAAAGCATAAAGCAAGGCTGCATTGGTGTGCCAAACTGCTAGTATGTTACTTTTTCCCACCAGTTGTAACCCCAACTACAACGTTGCTCACCTGTGTTAAGTTTAAATGGCTCATGTAAGCACATCGATAACTCAGCTTCAATGAGCGTGCAAACATGCATATATGCAAATTGACAAGACAGCAGCTAAACATCGTAGAGGTGGCTTACCAATTTTCCCTTTTCGTCTACTGTCATTGGATTTTCGACGACAACAGTTACATTCTGCGATTGAGAGGTTGGCTGCCAAAAGGGGGGAAATTAGAAGTGATAAATGACCTTGGACTTTACTATGAATGCTGAAAAAATCATATGGGCAATTTGAGTATACCGCAGAAGTTGATGCGGCTGCATATGAAGTTCCATTTGGCACAGGGCCAGGCAGTGTAGGCGGCAAAGGTCTCACATCCACATTATTTATCTGGGATTAAAAAAATAAATAGTTCAGAAACAGTAATTACCACTGATCATTTTGATCATTTGAAGCAAAAAACTGACCCAGAGAAGAGATAACATACCCCAGTATTCGTAATATAATTGCAGATAGCACATTTGACAGAAGGTGCTCCATATGGATACATTAACACTGTGTGGCACTGGCCACAGTTCACATGAGCTATGCTACTCACTGCATCATGAACAATCCGAATCCATGAGTTATAGATAGATTGCACACACAATGTACAACATGCACACACACATAAAGCCATAAAGGAGACTGAGAACATGCAGTAGACACCGGCTCAGTAAGAGCCTATGAGGAATAACATATTAAAGAGTTGTCACTTTATTGTCGTTACATCTCCCATCATTAAATTGGAGAAACATATATAGCCAAATACACAAAGCACGTGAGAAAACAAGAAGCTACACTTTCTCTCTAACGTCAATTGTTCTCAGTGATGAAGTAGCTGAGCACCATGGCCCATGGGGCATGTTTAACTAGTTGAGCATTGACATTTAAGTCTGACCACAATTAATTGATCGGGAGATCAATAATGTAGGGTTGTGATATTAAAAATACAACCGACAACCGTGTAAAATAATAAAATCGCTGCTGTGTTTGAATTTACAGCCTATGGTTGAGTACAATTCAGTGCACAACTTTTGTTAGTTTAACAACAAGGGAAAAAATGATAATACTGTCCTAACCATCATAGCATCAATTTTAATTTCAACAGACCAGAGTGGGCTTCAGTGCCTCAGCATTGCTGATTTTATAGGAACAGATGTTATGCACAACAGGCACAACACCGCATAGTTAGCCCATGAACAGTACCTGTGGGTACTGTAGCAGCGTGAACAATACCTGTGTGGTTGGTGGTTCCTATTAGTTAGGGATTAGATTAGATTAGATTAGATTAGATAGGATTTAAAGTTAGAGATTATATTAGATAAAATTAGTTTCCTAAATTGGTAAGATTATTAGATTTTCTTAAGAGTCCAAATCAGTCATCCCTATAAAAAGGATGTCATGTATCTTACTATTTCATTCCATCAATAAAGTAATTCGAGATCAAATCTCATAGGTGGTGGCTCCGACTAACAGCCTACGCGCTAAACTTCGACAACAGCTCGATTCACCCGCATAAAGGGTCGTATCTGCGTTCATTGCGTGCTTGGGAACAGGCATGCAACAACAGACATTCCACTCGTGCATGGTAAGTTGGTAGCATGCCCATGAATAAAATTTACAAACTTAAGGAACCACAAAATAATTCTACAAATACATCAGTAATTCAGTACCTGGCCTGACAAAATTGACCGTATCGCAACATGAGCACCTAACGGTCGTCGCGTTGCGAGTATACATCAATAACGTTCGACAGCCACCGCATATAAGTTGTGCCATCTCCATTCCTGCACAAGAAGTTTACTTTAGTCTGATATAAACAAGTCAACTCGATGTATGAAGCTCCATAAAATATGAAACAACTGCAGAGCTCACAGTAAAATGCAGATAAAAGGGTAGGAATGGGTAAAGGAGTAAAGGACCACCAACATCTGATTCTAATTATGTGAGTTGTCCCTAATGACGAGTTACACTAATCCATATTGCAAAGAAGCACTTGGTAGTTGCTACATGGTGATCACGAAATAAACATTGCAATATGTGATGCATCTTTTTTTTTTAAAAAAAAAATGTAGGCCGAGTTACACTAATCCATATTGCAAAGAAGCACTTGGTAGTTGCTACATGGTGATCACGAAATAAACATTGCAATATGTGATGCATCTTTTTTTTTTAAATAAAAAATGTAGGTAGTACGTTGCTTCTCCTGGAACTTTCTACTGCGGCATTTGCAATGCCATCCCCAAACCTTCTACATGACATCAATGCCTTGCCGTTAGTGTACAGAATAGTACTTCCACAGAAGCTAGGATTAATAGATCCTCACACTCTTAAAACATGAGTTGCATTGTGAGGCACATGCAATAACAAACGGATGAGGGAGATAGGGTCATAAGTGGATCATGGGAAGTAGATAAAAAGTGCATCAGCACATTGACCACGGGTACATCAGCACATTATGCACAACAATACAAAACACAATTAGGAGGAAGGGCACATTCTTTTGTTTTTTTACTATATAATATAAAACGGAAAGCAAATTAACTTACAAAATTGAGATTTCAAACATCTTTTAAACAATGACAGATAAAATAGAAGGGCTCTATCAGCTATTACATTTTGTCAAGACAAACCAGTATAATTGAGCAAGGGACAATTATAATGGGAGCATGCATAAGAGGGTTGCAAGTGATCACGTAGAGGTAGATGGGGCATATACAGCACAGCCCATCCCTCTGCTCCTGGTCATAGAAAATGTCATATCAACACCCTAACCCATATGGCCATACCTGATAATATTTAACACTCCAAAACATCATACAGATTTGAGAATGTTCATAAAATGCATTTTTATGAATTATATCTCAGCATCCCCAATCTTCTGATCCCATGCCTTTAGGTTACAGGGCCTAGAATTTGGCATTTCTCTCGAAAGTAAATGACATTTTACATATTTTATCTAGTGAGCAATAATAATTGCAGTTGATGAATGGAATATGTTAATGTGGTAAAACTAGCGAAGTTAAATCTAGAAATTGAACAAGAAGTTCTACGAAACCAGCATTTGATTCTTAGTTTTAATACAATTACTATATGAGGTTTCTTAGTCATTCATTTCACTATCCATCAGCATGAGATTTCTAGAAGGACTTTAAAACGCTGTCCAGAATTTATCGCATACATTTAGAACATTATCAACAGGACTCGATTACATGATATGACGATTGATTTTCTGTATGTCGAGTTTTGAGACAATGCTTGCGCCTTTGGCAGTCAACAACACAGCTGGGAAACCAGACATCACCAAATTACCTGGATGCGGCGAAGGCGCCGTGCTGGTGACGGAGTGGCATACAGCACAGCACACGCTCGGGGCCCCTCCTGGGTAGACCAGAATGCTCCTGCACCCATGGCACACGATCTGGCTCTGCATGCCTGCAAGATTCTGACCAACGATCAGCCCGAAGAAGCGGTGGGCACCAATCCTATCCACCCACTGTTGCATCCGAATCCTTATCGTCCAGCACACCCCGCCCCAGTTCTATCAAATGCCCCAAGATTAACGCCCGCAAGCACAGGCAGCTCGGAATCAGCAAGAAAGGCCCCAACTTTGAAAGAACCCAAATCTTACACCCGCGTAGCCTCCTATCCCACGCCGATTTCTCCAAGAACAGAATCCCTGCGCCCCTAATCGACGAAACAACCGGAAAGAATCCGACTTGGCGCTCACCTCAAGAACCGCGGGAAGGGGGAAGGGGGAAGGCGAGAAATCCCCTCGAGGAGTCGATCGTGGGAAGAAGACCGGCGGGAGAGGACGAGGCAGGGAGGCGCCGCCGATCCAGGGGAGGACGGGGGCGGTAAGAATCGACGGGAGGGCACCAATTCGATGGATGAACAGCAGCAGCGGTGGTGGTTTTGGGTTGGATTTATTTGGGAGGAAGCGGATGAGAGGTTGGAGGCGTCGCTTCGCTCCTCCTTCTTGTTCCTCTTTTTTCCGTTCCGCGTGACGGCGGCAAGGAGGAAACACCCAGGCATCGCGGCGAAAACTTGCCAAACTTAAATGGAAAGAATTCTACGGTTTACTGGCGTTTTAAGAAAGGAAATTATCGACTATTTGTCGCTAAACATGGCATTCGAGGATTCGTCAGGTCATGTACACGTGGAAGTGACGAAACATCCTCCTCGATCTTTGGGACGGCAAAATCACCGATAACCGCCCTCCAAAAAGAACTGTATTTTTTCCCCTAAGTTTATTTAGAATAATATAGTATAATTTCGTCGCAATACTTTTAAATATATACAATAAACTGCTGCACATACATAGTATATAACTAAAACATTTGATTATACATATTGAAACATGATGTTCTGTTGATGAAATATGCAACGTGACGTTGTCGAGAAAGTAAAAGAATTGTTAAAATATGCTAAAGGAGTTGATGGAACATGCTAGAAAAATTGACACGTTTTTTACATGGTGGGTCCTTTTTTTCGCCCTTATATGTAGCCCTTCTATCTTTTTCTCTTGCTTCGTCCAAGGCAAAGAATTGTTAAAATATGCTAAAGGAGTTGATGGAACATGCTAGAAAAATTGACACGTTTTTTACATGGTGGGTCCTTTTTTTCGCCCTTATATGTAGCCCTTCTATCTTTTTCTCTTGCTTCGTCCAAGGCTCGAATGCTTTTTTTTCCCCCCTCCATCCAAGGCTTAGAAGCTAGCATCTTGTGGTAGCTAGTGTGTTGCTCCCACCGGTGTTGACGCTCGTTGGTCGGTGCCACCAATGTCGCTAGTGTGTTCCTTTTTTTCATGTGTTGTTGCTCCTCCTCTCCTTCCTTCCTTGGCTCTTCCTCTCTCTACAGCCTTCTCCCCTCTTTTGTTTTCTCTCATCACCCATATAGTTTGTATGTTTGAAAACCAGATCACACGAGCATAGGAAGTAAGTTCACCGAATCTGGAGAAGAAGATAACAAGGAGGAGGTGAGTCCCAATTTTTGCATGGAAACTCCAACCACACATGTATGAATCTTGAATTTCATATGCAGAGCTTTGTCTTGTTTCCTATGGAATTTTTCTTGTTTGCATTTGGAGATCCATCCCCAGTTTCGCATGAAACCCCTAGCAACGCACAAGTGAAAACTTTGTTTTTTTACCTACTGAAACTTAGGTTTTTGCTCGTCGAAACTTTGGATTTGTACTCGATAAACTTCTCGTACCATCATGTTTCAGTTTTTCAAGTTTTAACAAGTATAATTTAAATTTCACATGTGTTTTTCTATTTTTCCGCGATGACAGTGACTACATCTCGCTTGTTTAAATCTAGATGTTCACCCGTTGAAACTTAGCCTTTTGCCGTTGAAACCTTGATTTTGTACTCGTGAAATTTCTCCTATCGTCAAGTTTTAGGTTTTTCAAGTTTCCGTAGATATTTTTTCAAAATGTTTACATTTGTATATTCAAGTTTGAACGGTGACATTATGCTGACGTCAGACGAGGACGTCCGGTTTCAAATCGGAACCCGTCTTAAAATTAGTTGATTGTTTAGCACAACTAAAATTGAAGAGCTTAATAAAAAGGGGGATTCGGAGAGCCAGACCAAAATTCCATAACAAAACCGCCACGAGTCCGAGTCCGGCCCATCTAACCAGACCAGGCTTAGTTGGTCCGTCTCCACTTTCCAGCCCGACCCCGTGAGTCGGTTCATCCCGAGCCCCCTAGCCAAGCCAAATCCCTAGCCGCCGCGGCGACGCCACTCGCCGGCGTCGTGGTCCTTCCCGCCCCCGCCGCCGCGGCTGTCGCAAGCATTGGTGACGCAGGCGCGCACGGCGGGGTTCCCTCCCGTATACAAAGTTCCAAGCTTCACCGAAGGGAAAGCCTCGCTTCCGCCGCCGCCGCCATGGAGGAGGACGCCGAGGGCATGGACCGGTTCGACATGGACGGGGACTTCGAGGGCGGCCGCTTCGGCCGGGACGGGGAGTTCTACTACCAGAGCCGCCGGGAGAGGGCGCCTCAGACGCGCGACGACGCCATCTACGGCGTCTTCGCCGAGGGCGACTCCGACTACGACTCCGACTCCGATGGCTCCCGCCGCCGCCGCCGCAAGCGCCGCAGGGACGTGGACGAGCCCGACCTCTCCAGGCCCGTACAGTTCGTCTCCACGGGCAACTTCATGCCCACCCAAGAACCCGAGCCCGAGCAGAGGCCCGGGCTTGGGAGCGGCGCGCCCTCCTCATCCGCCGCTGCCGTGGCTGAGGAGGAGAGCGAGGAGGAGCAGGAGCAACTTGACCTGCCCACGGCGTTCGGCCAGCGGATCTCCGAGGGGGCGCGTGCGAGGCGGGAGGAGAAGGAGCGGGAGCGCACGATGGCAGCGCGGCGCCGCCAGGCGTTGGCGGCGGGGGCGGGGAAGCTGGCCGCGGCTCCGGGGAGCCTGGAGTCCAACACCAAAGTGGCCAAGATGATGGCCATGATGGGGTACAAGACCGGAATGGGCCTCGGCAAAAACGCGCAGGGTATTGTTGCGCCTGTGGAGAGCACATTGCGCCCCAAGAACGCTGGACTTGGTAGCGTCGAGGGGTTCAAGGAGCCCAAGCCCTTCTCCACTAAGAAGGAGAACTTGCCGCCGCCACCTCCTCCACCAGCTTCTGCCAAGAAGGAGCAGCAACGGTGGTCAAAGAAAGCCAGTGCAAGGAAAGACGCTGTGCTAACTAAAAATGAGTTATTGGCAATGCATGCTGAGCAGGAGCAGGATGAGCAACCCGCGGTTGTTCAGAAAGTGATTGACATGCGAGGGCCTCAGACACGTGTGCTCACGAACCTGAAGGGGCTTAATGATGAACAGGAGATGGAGGCGAATGACGTGCCTATGCCAGAGTTGCAGTACAATGTGCGGCTGCTTGTTGATGAGGCCAAGGCTGATATTGTGAAATTAGATGGGCAGCTGCGCCGGGAGCAGGAGAAGGTGGCTAGTTTGGTGAGGGAGAAGGAGAAAGTTGCAAAGCAGGAGGCTTTGCAGAAACGGCAACTGCAGGTGATGGAGACTATTGCAGGGGTGCTGGAGCAGGTTCGGGTTGATGATTCGGCCGGTATGCTCACACTGGAAGGTTTGCTCAAGACCTTCCTTGATTTGAAGGTTCGCTATGTGGAGGAGTTCAAGATGTGCAGCATTGCATGGATTGCTTGCCGATTTGCACATCCACTACTGATCCGGGTCTTCCAAGGGTGGCAGCCACTGCAGAATCCATTGTTTGGCTTGGAGATCATGTCTTCATGGAAGGATTTGCTGCAGGGTGACCAGCCATATGACTTCTCAGATGGCACCGAAACAATGGCTCCTTATGCTCAGCTTGTCAGTGAGGTAATCCTGCCAGCTGTGAGGATATCAGGAACCAATTCATGGGAGGCTAGGGATCCAGAACCAATGCTCCGCTTTCTGGAGTCATGGGAACGGTTGCTGCCCCCTATTGTTCTTCAATCAATATTGGAGCATGTAATCATGCCAAAGCTGTCAACTGCAGTGGATTCTTGGGACCCACGTAGGGAGAAGGTACCGATCCATGTATGGGTGCACCCATGGTTGCCGATGCTAGGGCAGAGGATTGAGACCTTGTGCCATTCTATTCGGTACAAGCTGACTAGTGTCCTTCATGTGTGGCAAGCACACGACGCATCAGCGTATGCTGTGTTGTCTCCATGGAAAGATGTATTTGACCCAGCAAGCTGGGAAGACTTGATTGTGCGTTACATCATCCCTAAACTGAAAATGGCACTTCAAGAGTTCCAAATCAACCCAGCAAATCAGAAGCTTGACCAGTTCAACTGGGTAATGATTTGGGCTTCTGCAATCCCTGTACACCATATGGTCCATATGTTGGAAGTTGATTTCTTCAGCAAGTGGCAACAGGTCCTGTACCATTGGTTGTGTTCACCAAATCCTGATTTCAATGAGATCATGAACTGGTACAAGGGCTGGAAGGGCCTTTTTCCACCAGAGTTGCTTGCTAATGAGCGCATAAGGATGCTGCTAACTGCTGGTCTTGACATGATGAACCAAGCTGCTGAAGGGCTTGAGGTGGTGCAGCCTGGGGCTAGGGAGAATGTGGGCTACTTGAGAGCAACAGAGAAGCGGCAATTTGATGCGGCACAGCAAGCATCACAATATCATGCAGTTCCTGGAGCAGCCATGGCAGATTTGAGTTTCAAGGAATCTATCCAGGCATATGCGATGGAACAAGGATTGTTGTTCATGCCTAGAGTTGGCAGATTCTACAATGGTATGCCAGTCTATGAGTTTGGTACTGTGAGTATTTGCATAGACTCCGTGAAGCGACTACTATATGCCTGTCAAGAGGGAATTGAGAGATGGAGTGCTGTATCTCTTACACAATTGATGGAAATGAACCAGATGGCAAGACCACGCTAATAGTTAATCGAAGTTAAGTTTCATGACATATTTATCTTTTCCTGTTCCATAGAATCTTCAAAGATGCCAGTTTGTATTGTTTGTAGAAACAACTCCTAAGGAACAAAGGGTTTGATGATATATCTGGATGGCCTGTTTGTCTCATTAACTTGCTGGTATTTATGTTCATGCCATTAATATGAATTCTAGTGCTTTTCGACATTTCTACATGTTAAGTTGGCTGTTATTGCGAAAAAAACCCTCTGTAGCTATTATTAATTATCACCATGAGAATTGTTTCTGGTTGTGTATTGAATCTGTTCTCTTGGATGTTTCTTATATGTTCATCGAATTTATTCTTCCTATGCTTTTTGACATAAATGAACTCTCCTAGAGTCCCACTTAAGAAATAAGATTACTACTATTCATTCACCTTTGTCTTTGGTCTCTATCAAGGGGATAAATTTGATACATTACTGAGGGGGTGAAAAGTATTGGTGCTAGCAGTTATTCAGGACATCACCACGTCATATATGTTTCAAATGATCAGCCGATCAGGTGTTTGCTCTGTTTAATTGTTATTTTGACATAAGTGAATTACCTTCAGTTAGGCTTTGTTGAATTTTCACTGCACAATGAAATCATTGAAGTGGATTTCAGTCGTGTTATATTGGTATATTACCTTGAAGTGCTGCACATTGACAAAGTTATATGCAAAGTGTGTTCGAGAGTGATTTTATGCCACCTAGCTACCGTTGTTGGTGTGAGTTTGCTCCAAAAGGGGCGCAAATAAAGACTTCAGTTCTTGCAATGACGAGGATTCTTTCATGTTCAGCTCTGATGCATATGAGAACGATCTGCCGGAGTTTTTTTTTTTTTTGAACGAACGGGCAGAGCACTGCCATTCCATTAAATAGATAAGACTGTACACCGTACAAAGGGTGTAGGAAGGGAGAAGGAAGGGAGGGGTGGGTTCAACAAAGATAGACTACTCGATAGAGATTAGAGAAACAGCGCTCTCCCAAAGGGCGATATCAGAAACAATCATCTCCACCACTCGCGAAACTGAGAAACTCTAATGCTGGAAGAGTCGTCGGTTGCGTTCTTTCCAAATATTCCAGATCGTATAAATTATGCGGCCGCTGATTGCCCTTTTTAAGCGATTTGGTTGACCGACAGTCACCTGAATCCACCAACTTTGAAAGCTCAAGGTGATTGGGCATGCTGTAATAGAAGATTGTAACAAACGCAGGGACTCCTCCCAAACCGCCAGCGAAAAGGGGCAGTGGACACAAAGGTGGTCGATCGTCTCGTGACCCGTGGAGCAGAGGACACAGTTGGGCTGATGAGGCCACCCTTTCTTTGCAAGGACGTTTGTTGTATGAATCTTGCCATGCCCCAACGTCCAGGCGAAGAACTTGCATTTATTTTCCGTTTGAGCTTTCCAGATAAGGGGCGACAGGCGATTGGGGATGCTGCCAAAGAATTGAGTGTGGTAAGCTGACGAGGAAGAATAGGCTCCCGATGCTGAGAGTGTCCACGTGATGTCATCCTCCGAGTTGGGATCTAGGACAATCGGGTGAAGAAGGATCCAAAGCCCAATATATTCTCGCAGTTGAGTGGTGTTGTTGAGGTGCTTCACGGAGTCAATCCACTTGTTGTCCTGAAGAAGCTCAGCAACGGTACGGCTTCTCCCTTTGGCAATGCGAAAAAGACTTGGAGCAAGGTGACAAGGAGCTGAGCCCTGAAGCCACCGGTCTTTCCAGAAGTCAGTTTTGGAACCGCTGCCAACGGCGACTCTGGTGGCTGCACGGAAAAGCGACATGTCGGTTTCGTCGCAAGGCGTAGGGGTGCCCACCTAGGGCCTGCCGGGGGACTTCCATTCATGTCAAAGCCAGCGAAGGCGGAGGGCTCTACCAAATTTTTGTAAATTTGGGACTCCCAACCCACCGAGGCGCTTGGACCGACAAACGGAATCCCAGTTCACTAAGGAATGACCGCCCGGTGCATCCTCCAAGCCCTTCCAAAGAAAGGATCGTCTGATTTTCTCTATTTTCTTTATGACCCACTTTGGAAGCTTGAACAACGTAATGAAGTAGGTTGGAATTACGGACAGAACAGAGTTCAACAATGTGAGGCGGCCTGCTTTGGAGAGCAGCGAGCCTTTCCAGGAAGGCAGCCTTGCTCGAACTTTATCGATCAATGGTAGGAAGTCAGAACGTCGAATTCTCTTCGTGTGGAGGGGTAGGCCAAGATACTTGCAAGGAAAGCTGCCGTGAGTACCAAGGAAGTCCGCCAGGACTGCGTCCAGGACTACCTCATGACAGGAAATGGGGTAGACTGCGCACTTGCTGTAGTTTGACCGTAAGCCCGAAACAGATCCAAAGGCCTCCAAGATTGATTAGTTAGTCAAATTAGACACCCAAGCTATCGACAGATTTAGAGTCTAGTGGTGATAGCAATCACAATGAAGCACAAGCGACTACAAGGAGACTCGATGGCACTCACACGCAAGCGATCAATTCAATATGCGGAAGTAAACGAGTGAGACGAAGAGACGCAAATCGAGTTGTTTACCGAAGTTCGGTGCTCAACACATGAGCACATACGTCTCCGTTGAGGAAACTTCTCACACAGAGAAGTCGGAACTCTTTCGTTCCTAGCCCTCAATCCACTCGTGGTAGCTCTTCACCAACACATGGTAGGTGAGCTCCAAACCTTCACACAAGGCGAGTTCTTCCACACGCGGAAGCTCCTCGCACCCGCGGCGCTGACACACGGCACCGACCACCGACACACGGTGGGTTTCTCCTCAACTCATGAGGTACCCCCAACACATGAAGGATTTGGCTCCGACACACGGACACCTTGACACCACCGACACACGGTGGTGGCCACCGACACATGGCGGACTTGTGCCTCCAACGGATGGAGAGGATGTAGTCGTACGGTTGATGAAGCTCGTGGCGTGACGACGATCTCTCCGACGGCGAAGTCCCAAGAGCACAAGATCGAAAACTGTCTCTCACCACTACCCCTTCTCTCCTCCCATGAAGACTAGGGTAAGAACACCATGGGAGATGGGGGCAAACCTTGGGGATGATGAGAGGAGGTAGGGCACCTTCTTCTTCCTCTTCCTCTCTTCTCCTTCCTCTCTCTCAATCTCTCAAGCACATGAATCCCTAGGAGAGGTGGGATCCATGGGAGGTGTTCTCATGGGTGGCTAAGGCAAAGGGTGGCTGCTAATGGTGGCTCTCTCAATTTTCTCCCGTACACTAAACCCCTATTTATAGGCTCAAGGCGAAACCCTAAAAACGGACGGCTCAGATTTAATCGCGAGTTTCAGATCGATCTACCGGACGCTGTCCAGTCCCCGTCGGACGCCGTCCGACAGAAGGTCAGGCCATTTTTAGTGCTTCATCGGACGCAGTCCGGTGGCTTACCGGACGCGTCCGAAGGGGTGCCAGAGCGTACGTAAGAAGTGCCCGCCAGGTGTTCGGTTGCTCGCCCAGCCGCCGTCGGATGCTGTTCGGTCCGGGTCGGACGCCGTCCGACAGTCGCCACTGTCGCTCCCCCGTTGATCGGACGTCGTCCGGTGGTCGTCGGACGCTGCCTGGTGGCTGATTTTGAACTTCATCGGACGCCGTCCGATGGACTTCGGACTCCGTCCGACAGAGACGGTGTCGTCTGGGACTTAGTCGATTTTGAGCTTTGCTCCGGGAAATCAGCGCTGTCGGACCCCACGCCGTCCGACAGTGGCGATGCTTTCGGGACTTAGCCAAATTTTGGCTTGGGCTCACCAGACGCCGTCCGATGGCGATCGGACGCCGTCCGATGGGGCTGAAATTTTAGCCTCCCCACTTGGATTTTGGCTCTACCGACTTCGCCCGATGTCACACCTAGGGTTGTGGACCTACCTTGTCGGCTTGTGGACTTGGCGGGAAATTTCGCGCCTAAAAGAAAATATCTGACTTGGGTTGTTTAGAGGCTACGAAACTAGCGGCTACGAAACCCTGGACAGTTGGACCCCTGAACTTTCTCGACTCTGGGACAGGTGTACTCGCTCTAGATGGTTCGCTCAAAGCTAACACCTGGCACTCTCGGAAACCCCAATGGAACCCACGGCTGATGTTTCTGGACCTGTGCTCAGTGGGACCCTGTGACCAGAGAGATGTAGTCGAGGCAAAGACGCACACAAGGAAATGAGAAGAACTAAAAAACAAAAGTCCTTATCCTTGGCGTTCCGGCTGTACGGCCTAGTTGCCATCAATTACCAAAATCATTTAGCCCATGGGAGGCTTGATCTTACATGAACTCCGCCGGGGAGCTTGAGGCAACACCAGAGAGGAGCAGGTCTCAGGCTGGTCATGGGGGGGCCTGACGGGATCGAGGAGCTGGGCGGGGGCGCCGCCGCCGTGGCAGGAAGCGGTCGAGGAGCTAGGAGGGGGGAGACCTGCACGGCCATGGATGAGGGGGCGGAGGCCGGTGGTTCTGCCGGAGTTTTGTTTTTCTTGTAATGTTTATCTTTAGAACGATCTACCGGAGATCCATTTATATCCTATTCTGGTAAGGCTACCGGCCAAAAACCAAATTACAATCAAAATAAAGTTCACATAGCACCAAACCGTAAAACAACCGAGCAAGCTAGGGTTTCTTCGGACACCGCCGAAACCGAAGGTTGCCGTACTCTTGCCGTTGCCGTCCCCATCACCTAGGCCCATCCATATAGAGGTATTGAGAAAATCAAAATCCGTAATAGGGCAGCACACTTATTCATCACGACTAAACTCAAGGCAGAAAAACCTAAGTAGCCATCGTTAAGGTCTCCGGCACTTAAAATCATTCTAGCTAATCCTAAATCTTGACCCTTTTATGAACTCTACCAACATAAGCGGTTCTTTAGGAATCCCGACCGCACAATATCACCATCGTTAGGAGTCGATCCTATCCATGTCGACGATGACCAGAAGATATACATGGATTTGATGTCCGTCCAAAAAAGAGACCCAAGTCCTAATAACCCTGCTAAGTGGTGATTCAACATAGATTCTAACTCTTTCCATCTATCTTTCCTTGGGTAAACTTTAGACCTAGGAGCGCCGGAATCGGAAATCCGTTACCAACTGCAACCCTAGATTTGAGATCTAATCCCTTTGAGAAGCAAAACGTAAAAATGAGCGAAACCATCCTCCGGCACCAACGAAGGCCGCGGCGAGCCGGCGACGGAGGGTCGGCCTCCTCTATTGAAGTACCGTAGTTTTGTTGTTTCGGTGGCCTTCTGAAGCAGAACATTGTGAACTAAACGATACTGGTATTCAGAGACGCCGTAGCCGCGGGAGGTCGGCGGCGGCGTAGCCTGCTCGCCGGCGTTGGTATTGTTCACTGGGTCCCTTACACACAGTGCCCTACCTCCTTAACGTGAGCCACGGCCGGCGATTACATCCATCGGCTTCAATGGCTACAGCCTGTTCGTTCGTCAGGCCAGGTAACCTATGATCGCTTTGTGGATATGTTTTTTTTTTAAGAAAGGCGAGGTGCCCATTTCATTCAAAGGAGAAGAAAGTACATAGAAAAGTATAAGGACAAAAGGCAACAGCCCCCAAACACAACACACGACTAGTCCGGCAGAAAAGCCGACTAGGCTACCACTAGATCACTCTTAATCTTAATCACGACATCGTCCAGCCAATAGTCCTCCTGCCGAAAAATCCGGGCGTTCCGCTCTTTCCAGATGTTCCAACAAACAGAAAATCCGGGCATTGTGGATATCTGAACCTTGCAAACTGAGCTGAAATATTTTTGGCCGGTCTTTGAATGACTGAATTTGCAGCTGAACCATGCGGCCCCAACAACCTTTTCTGCCACTGACAATCAAGCTCAGATGCCATATACACAAGCAAAAAAATCCTAGCAATGCATGGCAAAAGACGGTCACAAACATAACAATGGCCGGATGCCTCTCTTGATTGAAATCTTTGCATCTTCCTTGCAATTTACAGCCATTGTTCAATCACCAGTGATCTTTGATCTCCCCATCAGGGGCTCTCCTTCACCACGGTGCTACCGGCTACGGCGAGCGTCGACACCAGTGAGCTTCTGCCCGAAGGAGACACCGGTGGAGACATGGCTAGCTGAAGGGGCTCGAGCGTTCTGACTTTGAGGTCCATGACGTCTGTGATCAGGCCTGGCCTCGTGATCTTGTCGCCGACGTTGCACTCTCCCTTCAGCATCTTGGCGACCGTTGACATGGAGGGCCTGACCTTGGGGGTATCCTGGATGCACAGGAGCCCTATTTTCAGTGACCGGCGCGCTTCCTCCTTATCGAAATCGCCTTTTAAGTTCGTGTCGATGATGCTATCAAGGTCACCGGACTCATAGAGCGTCCATGCCTGGCAAAACAAGTAGAAATTTATAATCTCTTTGGAACAAATCTAAGAATTGATGGCCATGTAATGAAACTAGTACTTCAGGTGTTTTTTGAGCTATCAAGTTCTTAAGGATCCATTGATTTTTCTTTTTACATAATAAGAAGTTTAAGATATCTCATAAAACACCTTTTTACATAATAAGAAGTTTTACATAATCAGAAGACCAGTCAACGGAAGTTACATGGAAAAGGCAGTTCATCAAATAGATTCATAACTTGTTGACCCATATGAGAACACGAAGACTAGTCAATGAGTAGTTGCTTGAACAGGAAGGGACCTTCCTTGCACCTTCCTTTTAGAATTGTGATTATCTCATCTGATTCCTGATGGCCTGATGGGGAGCATCTGGAATCTAGATAGCTGTAGTACTGTACTCAACAGAAAACAATGGTTCTTCCTGCTGTCAGTTGTCTGAGCTTTCCAGAAAATCAGACAGCAGTCTGGGGAAAATCATATGCAGCAATGGTAATGCAGAGTTAGGCACCTGCCATTATTGCCATCGTTCAATCTTTACCTTTTCTAGTAGGAACTGATCTTGCACAGGCAATCTGTGGTCGGTGTGGCATCTCCCACTGACAATCTCCAGCAGGAGGACTCCAAAGCTGTAGACATCGGCCTTCTTCGTCAGCTGCCCTCGGATTGCATACTCCGGTGCCAGATAACCACTGAGGAATGAACATCCAAGCTCTTCTAAGCACACGGCATGCAAAGAATTCAAGATCAAGTACGGGCATTGGCACTGCTTACAGTGTTCCTGCAACCCTGGTGCTGATGTGCGTCATGTTGCCCGGGAAGAGCTTTGCTAGCCCGAAGTCCGATATCTTGGGGCTCAGGTCCTTGTCGAGAAGAATGTTGCTGGCCTTGATGTCACGGTGCACGATCGGCGGCAGGACACCTTCGTGCAGATAGGTGAGCCCTTCCGCGACACCGATGCTGATCTTCACCCTTGTCCTCCAGTCGAATCGGATGCCGCTGCGAGCATTGCCTGAAGAACATCATGCATGATGCAGCAATGATTCAGAGTTCTGAGGAAGAAATGTATCACCGGTACACAATGGTTTGTGAATATCTTGGGGTGGTATACATACCAAAGAGTGTCTTTGAAAGGCTGTTGTTCTCTAGATAATTGTACACCAGCATCTTCTGATCTCCATCGACACAGCAACCATAGCATTTTACGAGATTGTGATGGGTTATGTTGGATATTACACTCAGCTCGTTCAAGAACTCCTTTGTTCCTTGCCTCGACTCTGAGGAGAGCACCTTGATGGCGACTTTCTGACCATTCTTGAGCTTCCCCTGCATTGCATATAGCACCATGAGCAATCATGAACGGTGCTGCATACCACGATCAAATGAATGGTCCAAATACTACAGCGATAGAAACTGATTGAGTATGAATAATACACCTTTCACTTTCTAATAATCCAGGCCTTCGTTACAGGTAAGGGAGGCAAACAGTGTTTGAACTCCGAAATGTCAAATCTTTTTAGAATACGAACTACTGAACCAGCAACTCAACCTACCATGTAAACGCAACCAAAAGAACCCTGTCCAAGTTTGTTTCCTGCGCAGAAATTCCTTGTGGCTTTTCTGAGCTCCTTGGAGGAGTAGATCTTCACGTTATCGCTGATTGGTATATCTGTAAACAGAGTCGTATGAATCACAGGAAGGTCATGGATGTTTCAGCAGAACATAGTTGATGAAATATGCAGTCCTACCTTTGTCATGCTGCACAATTTGGCTTCTGGAATTTTTCTTCCTCTGGAACACAGGAAAGCAAGCCATTGCTATAGCTTGGAAATTTTATCAGGATCTTCAGAATCTCATGCAAATGAGAAATTGGTAACAACCTGAGAAAAAAATGACCAGTAGGTTGAAATAGTGCAAGTGTCGTTGAAATATTTCTTAAAAGTTCTAAATAAAGTTAACCTCTAGTTAATTTTTTTGTCTAATATAACTTGAAGAACCTTAACATCTCCTCTGAGTGCAATGGTATAACATAACAGGTTACAGTCATTTTACTCAAAAAACAGGTTACAGTCATGATGTCAGATATGTCTGCTTTCCTGAGAGACTAAATGCCAACCAAGTTCGTTGATCTATGTAAGGTCCAGAAAAAAAAAACTTGAAAAAAAATGTATAAAATAACTTGCATGCTTATTATTGTGTCAGGACTCCTACCGCAGTAACATTCCGCAAGTGGGTTATAATTTAGAAATAAATGGAGAATATACATTAGTAAGGACTATATGTTCGGTTAAAAAAAAATCAATGGAGAATCAAGTCATTTTAAGAATGAAAGACAGAGTACACAAATTTGCAGGATGATCTTCGATCTTCAGAAGATCAATTGAGATCACGCCAGCATAATCAGATGAAACCGATGAAGGCAGGAACTGTAAACAACTCAGAAAAAGGATACTAAGACAGTTCTTTCTTTAACAAGGTGGTTTGATGATTTCTGGGTTTCCTAGAACAGCTGCTTGGATGAACGAATCTTTAGCACGAACTAGAAGAATGGAATGCTCACAGCCTCACACGAAGCCTAGAGAGATCATTTGGTAGATTAAGAAAAGAAGAAAAAAGAAACCAAGGCACTAAACTCACCTGCGGATTACGAATTGTTGTGCAGTAAAAGATTCCACTGTTATGCCTTGCAGCTTGTATGAAGATCCAAGAACTCACGAACCCAGAAAAAGTCTTGGATGGCAGTACGAGGAGAAGAAGAGAGGAGGAGGAGGAGGAGGAGAATAGAGGAAGCACAAGAGTACTAGCTTGTGTGTGCTCTAAATATATTAGAGTCTAATGGGACTGACTTAGCCTGTTCTCATAAGGGGGAGAGTGCCGGTTGCAGCTTGGGAAGTAGCATGGAATGACTTGTGCTCAGCTCACACCAGGAAGCAAAAAAGATATGCAAGGATAAAGAATTTTACTTGTTTTTTTCTTAGAAAGAACCAATACTATATAGCTAACTTGAAGCTGTTTTTCCTTAATTGAATGCCAAGTATAAATGCTTCGGAGTTTTGGCTTTGGTTGTCAGGTTTGCAGTGCGTGTTCACATCTTAAGCTAATTCTTAATACCTAGTTTCTGATTTGATTATGATGTATAGACGGATAGATCGATGGATTAGACGCGTTGCTGAGTATGCCATGCACATGCACCGTGTTTAGGTTTCACCTGTGTTCACCGACCATATATATGTTCAGGTTTTCACGTGTGTTCAGCGACCATATAAATTGACCATTGTAAATACAAAAATAAAGTTCTAAACAAATAGAAAAATAAAATACCTGTTCTTAAGAAAGCAAATACATTTAGTTTTCTTAGCCGGTCTTCAGAAAGCATATATATGTGCTTGTATTTCAATTTTTTTAAAGAAACTTAGCCGAAACTAAAAAATATATTAAAAGGGATGATTTTATTAGGTAACATATCCTGTGCAATCACCATGTAACCAAACTAACAAAAGTTATAAAAAATTCTAAAGAAAATTATAGTTGCACTAAATTATTTACTATACTTATGTAAATCACAAATTTTGATAGTTTGGTTGCATGATGATTATAACGAAAGTTTGACCACACATGATACATTGCCTCCTAGGGATCGACGGAGAATTAGTTCAAAATCCTCACCAATCTTGGTGATTTTCACCGAGCTATGTCATTATGGTTGTTCTTTGGCATATATGGTTGGAGCGTAACTCAAGAATTTTTTGTCGGTCCGAGCGCCCCCCTCCCCCTTTCTCCTGGTTGTGCTCCTTAGTGTAGTTGATGACATCCGCCTTTGGGTGGCTATGGATGCCAAACTTGTAAATTAGGGCCTTCCCCCGATCCTCGACCCCACTATAAATTTCCTTCTTCATTTTGAATAGATAGCATCCCTTTCCTCCCTTTAGGCCCTGTTCTTTTCAGCTTATCAGCTTAATGGCTTAACAGCTTAACGACTTATCTACGTTCTGAAAAGGCATATGATTTGAGTTTTTTGAGTTGATCTTCTCGATGGCGCTGAGACCCAAAATACGGATTTTGAGCTGTCGTCGAATGGATAACTCATCATCCGAGAGGTCTCGCGACTCCATTGACACATCTAACAGTCTGATGACCTCGGATGCAAGACATAGCCGCGGGAGAGAGGTTGGCCGCGCTCGCCGGAATGGCAGAGCGCGCGGCGGCGGAGGCCGCCGTGGCCAGAGTGGCTAGCGGCGGAGCGGAGCGGAGCGGAGCGGAGCTCAGCATCCTATCTAGAGCTGCTTCGCAGATCAATTCTTCTAATCCATAAATTAGACATTGTTGTTGATGCCCTTACTTTTCCTGAATGCAACTCATGTCCATACACTCCAGCTTGGTCTTCTCCTTCCAGAATGCTTCGTCAACATTAGTTTATCTGCTTTTTCACTGCAGTTTGACATGTGAGGTTTTACTTATAATAACTCACTGTTCAGTTGTTAAAACTGCTACGCGTTGACAAGAAGATGAGGAGAATCTTCCTTGCAGTGTATAACTGAAAAAAGGTATCGGTTGTGCGGCATCTGAGCATACATGGAAGTGAGCACACAAGATATCAATGCCACAAGTACGTGATATTTGAGTTTAACAGAACACATTATATCCGGTAATTCTGCTGTATAAAAGTTTGTATCAAATATTCTAGGGTTGCAAGGACTCGGTCATAATTAGTGTTTTAAATCTCCGGTTATGACATTTAGCATTTGGCCTCTCCAAACCAGCTATAGCCCGCTATAGACGACTTTTTCAATAGTTTGACTCTGCTCAAACCACTATAGCCCGCTATAGCCGAAGATTTAAAACCTTGATCATAATAGATTGATAGGGTAGATTTTGAATTGGACTGTGGGCAAGTCCAATGCTCTTTGGGCATGTCCAATGATATGCATATTTGATGCCCATTTGTGATGCCTAACAACGTAGTTGTAGGGTAGGAATTAAAACATAAGAGAAAAATAAAGCGAAGTAGGGTAATGATTGAAAAGATGATGAGTAGTGATGAGATAGTCATGTGATAGTCCCAAAAATAAACACGCCCTTGGACCCAATTTAAAGGGGGCACCATGTTGTAGCTCATGACAACAATGACATAGCTATATATAGCGTAGGGCACATGAAAGACCAACGACTAGGCGGTAGCAATGATCCAAGCGGACTGATGTGCATGTGCTACTAGAGATGAGCGCATGTAATCATACTCCATGGATATAAGTTGATGTGCCAAATTATGTAATCAAATTATTAACATATTAGTTAGAGAAAACTTTACAATAACATGTGAATCCCCTCAAAGGGTTAGACTATTTAACTAATTTGAATAGTTGCTCTTCACAAGGCGGTCCACGCAAAAAGGATCACAAATTGTCGATCTCCCAAACCAGAGACCAGGGTCCATTTCAAATTATGAAAATCAAATGAAGAATCCAAAATTTAAGTTCAAAAACTAGAAACCAAATTTATAAACCCGTATTTTCAAAATTAAAATTTGATGAATTTGAATCTCTGGTACGGGTGATCGACTAGTTCTAATTTTGAGTAGTTCGGTCCAGAATTCAAATTAAGAAACAAGAAATCAAATCTGAAAAAATTCAAATTCACAATTAGAAAAATCCTAGTCTCCAGTATGAGATATTGGTGAATTTTTAATCCTTTTGTGTTGGTCACTTTTTGTAGAAATCAACGATCTGAATTAGCCAGACGACCCAACCCGTTCATTTCACAGGCAAGGGCGGATCCAGCGGTGGGTCTGGTGGGGCTCCAGCCCCACCTACGCTGTCTATGACAGTGGAGCCCCACCTTAGACCCACCTATAATTTTTAATGTAAAATAGAAAGAAAGAAGGGGCTAAATGCTTAGGCCTTGAGCTAAAACTTTAACTCCTCCTATTATTTTTTGTTGCGTCCGCCCCTGTTCACATGTGCATTATAAAGTTGCCAGTAGTTACGACTTCTTTTGCATTTTTCTTTCTACCAAGATTTGCTTCAGATTTTTTTTCGACGTGAAAGAAAAACTGAACTCCTGTTTACGTTTACATATTTTTTCGTGTAAGTACTCTACCATGTCTCCTTAATTTGCTATATCAACAAGATATGCACCAGTGATCTGAAAAACGGTTGGAGTTGCAACTTGCAAAGCGTTGCAATGTTGGCTATGGAAATTAAAGTCAATCTAATCCCTGGGTCATGATCAGCTCACAGCACGACATGCATGAGAAATCTTCAAACGATTTGCATTTACAAGAAAATCTACTCAGGGCCAGCCGTTGACCACATCGTTGGTAGACGTGGATTAGGTCATTCTTTGTGCTGTCTCTCTCATTTCTGACATTTGTACTTTGAGATTATTGCATATTTGTTCCATAGTCGAGGTACAATTACATATATGTCCTCCTATATATGACAATTGTATATATGCCTCATAGTTGACAGGTCAATTGCATATTTGCCTTCAAGTTTTTTTTGCCAAAATTTGTAAAAGAATTTGGGTGAAATGTCCTTTTTACCCCTGTGGTTTATTGCGGGGTCAGGAAGGGAAAGGGATGTGAAAGGGAGGTGGCAGCACCATTGATTCGAAATGGGACGGCCCAAAGTGGCAGTTTGACAAGGAGGGCATCGGGGAGAGAGGGAAAAAGGAAAGGGGTGGTGGGAGGAGGGAGAAGGAGAAAAGACTATTAATTATTAATAAAGGCCAAATAACATCTCCACACAATTATTTAAAATAAAATTACATAATTAATAATTTATTTTCTTTTAAGACAAAATAATAATGCAAGTATTTCTACTTGTTTTGCAAACCTTTAACTAAAGCAACTTAATTTTAGAAATAATTTTTTTAAGAAACATAATCATTTTCAAAGGTTTAATGATTTTGAAAATATTTTTTATGCATTCAATGACATGATGCATGTGAGTTTTAGGCCCAGTTCTTTTCAGCTTAACACAGCTTAATGGATTAACATCTTAATGACTTATCTACGTTTTGAAAACACATATGTTTTAAGTTTTTTAAGTCCGTTTTTAGCTGTTTTGAAGGTGGGTTCTGACGCTTTAAAAACCAAGTCAAACGAAATATATCCGAATCTCAAGACTACCTCGAGAAGCTCTCGAAGTTTAGTCATTTCAGCCGTTCAGATCAGCTCAAATGAACAAGGCCTTAGTTTTTAAAAATGAGAATGTTACAAACCAAAAAATACAAGTACTGCAAGATGATATCTCATGAGTAGATCACATTGTTTAAAATAGACCTCTCTTCTTCACTCTCCTTAAAGCCATAGCCACCGATATCTAGCAAATCCTCTGCATTACTGCAGAGGGCAGTTGCTCCGATTGTGAGGGGGCAAGAGAGAGGAGAGATAAGAGAGTAGAGAGAGAAAGAAGAATCCAGCCATAAGTTCAAGTATGAAGGGTCAGCAATAGCTACCGTCCCTCTGCAGTACTGTAGAGGATATGCTTCCCATCATGGGCCAACGCTAGGAGACATGGGCAACACAGGGTGTCACGTCGGTGGGCTGTGAGGTGAGAGAAATAGGAGAGAACAGAGGAAGGAGTTGAATTAATATCATATTTGCGCACTAAAAAAGGTATCATCTCATCATAGCCACTTTGTTTATAGATACCAAAAGATAGCAAGGATAACTCTCTGATAACTATTTCATCATCCTACTCCATTTTACTATTTTTTGCTCTCTCCGCTCTTCTCTTTAAACTTCTTTTTCACTTTGTAGTATACTTAAGAAATAATTTCCTTTAACTGTCTATTCGAAGATATATGTTTTGGCGTACATGCTACCTTTTAGTTATCAAAAAGAGAGAAATGACTTAGGCTCTGTTCTCCTCAATTTATTCAACTTATTTGGCTTATCTATGTATTTACGTATCTTCAATTAAATAAAAAATAATTTAATTTTTTGAATCTTTTTTCCCTATCTCGAAGACTTGTACAAAAACTCTAAAACATAAATCAAACAAAGTGGTTACGACTCTCGAGGCTAACTCAAATAATTCTTGAAGTTAAAAAAATAAGCTAGTTAAGTTAAATAATACTATAAGCTAAGAAGAACCGGGCTTAAAAACATAAGTGTACGCATCAATCAGTCTGTGTTACAGCTGTATCAACCAGCAGACTTGTCTAAGGTCAAGGTCAAAGAGAACCATGAAACAGTTCCGCTCTTCTCAAAAGCAAATAAAATTTCGTTCTCATGCATGGATGTTGCACAAGAATTTCGCTGGTTCAGTCAAGGATTAAATCGAACGATGGAAAGGTACAAATTATAAACATAGTTCAACTTGACTAGTACGGGACATATACGGCAAAACCAGTTTCATTAATTCTTTAATTGTTAGCCTTAGCAATAATATTTAGTAAAATCCTAGTTGCTACTCATACAATATGTCAGTCATATGCTCCCATAATGAGTCCAAAGGACCAAATATATACGATTCATGTTTCTAGGGTGTGGAAATTAATATATATAATCCTATATTTTGTCCCCTGGCTCTGACCAATTCTTGCACAAAAAGTCTTAAATCGTTTCTGTTTGACATTTGGAGCATATATAGCATGCATACTTTACATATTGCTTTAATTGTGAGGCTGATACCTGATGGATCATGTGAAAAGTCCATACTCGCTGCTCATATCTGTTGACCGAATGCAAATATTTTAAAAAAACAAGAGAGAGAAGGTTTTTTTAGAATATTCTACATGCTATTGCAGAGCCATTGCTCAGTCGTTTCTCTCTTTTATGCCATTACACTTATTAATTTATCATTGTGCTTTCCAACTACCGAAAACTTCTCTTTTTATTTAATCTATCTAAACATTTCAAAAAAAAAGGCAAAAAATACAGCAAGCAACAATCTGAATATAGAAAATTTCAATGTTTTAAGATAAACTTTTTTAACAAATTTTTTTATTAAAATATCAAAAAAAATGGAACTATGTAATATTGTGTTTTTGTGATATATTTAGCTCAAAAAAGTTTTCAATAGTGGCACGTGGGACAATAAATTAGTATTTTGCGATGACATAGAAGAGTGTAACGGACTAAGCAATGGCACGTAAGACTCTAAATGGCCATGCCATGGCACAAAAGATTTTACTCATCATTTTTAGCGCGAGAGAATGAATTCGGCCTATTTCAGGCCTTCAATTGAAATTTAAATCTATGATACAGAATCTATTGTTTTTACAAGACAAACATTTTGACGCTTAATTTGTAAAAATTTTAAGATCTTATTGTTTTCCAGAAGCTTAAAAAGAACATTTAGGCTTTGTTCTTTTGGACTTATATCTTAATGGTGTATCTATCTTTAAAAGACTACCTCGAAGGTGGGTTCTAACGCTTTAAAAGGTAAGTCAGATAAAATGGGTCCGAGTCTCAAAACTATCTTGAAAAACTCTCGAAATTCATTTTCAGTTGTTCAGCTGTTCAGTCATTCAGATTAATCCAAAAAAAATAGAACCTTGATAATTTTCCGATCTCTCTGAACCTTCTAATAGACATATATAAAGCAAATTAACAAAACCTTACTGTGTGGTATACATTTTTTAGATAATGGAAACGATTTCGGTCTCTACATCATGAGATGTACACAGCCTATGGTCTGAATTACACAGAATCGGCGTAACACCGACAAACAAGAGTAAATGAAGCCAAGATAAATTTATCCCACACAAAGCCTATTATGAAGTATCCAACCATTAACAGCAAAGAACTATATTGATGTCACTTCGAGTCGTCGGCACACCTCGATTGTTGCCTTCTTATCATTATCCTTCTGAAGGAATGACCACTGTCGTAGCCAATGTGCTCTACTGAAGATAACCTGTATAAAAGAAATTTCCTTCTTTTTACCAAAGACTATCATTTTGTGAAAGCCAAATAGCCTAAAATAGAGCTGATGTGCCAATTAAGACTTGAAATTTGTGAAACAAATTTGAACCCAAAAGCCAACCCTCTCGAATATGAGCCATAGATCGTGGAGGACATAAATCTAGAGCTATTTGGATCACCCGCTAAATTGATCTAGTAAAATGACAGGCGAAAAAAAGATGATTAGCAGTTTCATTGTGGTTACAAAAACTACACTTTTGACTTTCGTTCCAACCCCTTTTTGCTAGATTGTTCTTCGTCAATATAATTCCTTTGTCTAAATACGAAAGAAATTTTTTTGTCATACATACACATGATCAAGATGGTTCGTACTTAAATCGACAGCATGGCGTCATTACCGCATAAGATTTTTGTCATATTACACACGTTTCAAGCATAGGTCTATCAGCAGGTTCACTTGATGATGTGAATACGCCATAGGCATAGGTCTATCAGCAGGTCCACTTGATGATGTGAATACGCCATAGAATTAGGGGATAAGAAAATGACGTAGAGAGATGGGTAAGTTCTTCGAGTTCTGATAAATATGCCATTGTTTTTCACCTCTCTTTCCAAAATGGCACCCAAACTGTTTTTTCGTTACTTTTCTCATATCATGTTAAAGGAAAAGACAATAATGGCTTTAGGGATTAAACTTATCTCTTAAGAACCGAGACAGTTTTATGTCAAAATATTGTATATTGTGATGACAATGAACTTCATTGTGCAAAATTTGTTGCTTGAGTTCAGTGGGTCAAGAGTACCATTTATGGTGTATTTGTTTATGAAAATGGTATTGCTCGCAGAAAATTGGTTACATTTTGTGAAGGAAATGGTACTCCTCGAAGGAAACTGGTGGTATTTTATGATGAAATTGGGTACTTTGGCATGTGTTTTTTGGCTAAGCACCTCATGCATGTAAAACTGTCACCAAATTGCTTAAGGGTATTATTATCTTTTTCTTTGGCACAAATGGGAGAAAAGTATGGAAAAGCAGTTTAGGTGGTATATATTTTGATGAGAGAGGTGAGAAAATAATGGTATTTTCACAATTAAATCAAAAGTAGTGACATTTTTTAAACAGTGATTTGACCGATGGTATAAAAGCCTTCTATTTTTAATCTACTGTTCGCAAAGAAAGATGGTCAATTATTATATCACGTTGGTGATCATCAAGGCATATGCACGGTACGTGATCGAAGCCACGGTGAAGTCAATATTCCCATGCATGACCGCGAGTCATTGGTCATTCTCGACATTTTCTAAAAAAAAGAAAACAGCCGATCGAGTCATTCCGACGTCACAAGAATGTGATAATTTATTTTTAAAAAATTATCAGTAATTTACGAGTCACTATGACACCATCCATCGTAATTTTCATGTCTTTTTCATAGGCCTCTTTGGCGTTTACCTGTTCTCAGAACTGCTACGCGAAATTTATGTCAATACAACGAGATTATGTCATACACAAATTTAACATCTTTAACCCTTGATTATGTCAATACAACGAGTATGGATTTGATAGTCGGTATTACTTCCCCCCTCCGGCCGGTAGAAGGATGTGCATTGTGCAATATATCAAATTTTAATAAAATTTTGGTCTTCCAAAAAAAATTTGAGTCATTGTTGTCCGGAATTTTGGGTGACTATTTGATATGGGCATGGAGAGATTTGATAGCTGTGGGTATTTTTTTTGCGGTATGGTTTGATAATATCCATACCGGTTACCCACTATCCACGAACTGACAGATTGGGCCTTATTGTTGGTGTCATGAAGAAACTTTTAAGTTTTTACCCTAAAATCTCTATCACGAAGATTAATTTGCAAGGTGATAGAATCTTCTTTCTAGTTCTGATCATAAACTGTGGAATTAATTTGCAATTTCATATCATTTTGATGTCGTTTACATCTATGTATGTTGTTATCTATGAAATATTGTTGAATTATACATTGTTTGAATATTTTCTTGTTTTAGATAGGTGGTAGCCATATAGTGGGCGGTAGGTAGCAGGCACCCAACGGGTACAAGTACGGGTACAAAACTACAAATGCATACCCGTGGGCCATGGACGGAATGGATATGAATATGATTTTTGAGTTTTTTTTCTTTGGTATAGGCCTACAAGCCTCCTACCCCCATGTCCAACCTGCTAAATTATTGTCCCTAGTCTTCGTCTATATGACTCGGTCATTGACCTCCGTCCAATGTTAGGCACTTGGTAATTAATTAGTCAGGAGCATATGATAGAGATACATGGTTTTCTTTAAGAGCGGCTTGGGCCTTTTCCAAACATGCCCATGCATGATTAGCCATAAACAATTAACCAACAGGTTTAGTAGTTAAGTTGAGTGTAGACTAGCGTGTACTTGGTTGGAAACACAAAACACCTCGAAAGCGTTGTTGTTTTACTGCCATTTCATTAACCTCCAAAGCGTTGTTGATGTGAGCTACACTGTGCACACCCGATTATGTTTAGTTGTCCCTTCACTTAAGTCTTGGAGACGCTACTTTAACTAACTGATCAACATTGGGAAAAATACCCGAAACAATCCACTTTTTAAAAGTTTCATTGATTTTTGATTTGACGATAATTCCAAAAAATCTATATCAATGGTGTGTAAGTAACTTCCAAAAAGCAAAGCAAAAGCTGAAAAAAGCAAAGCAAAAGCTGAAAAAAGCATGCAGGCATGCAGCAGCAGCTAGCACACCCCTGCACGCGTATGTGAGGCGGTGAATGAACCTTTAATAGAAACAAAAACAAAAAAAACAAAATGAATCTATACTAAACAAAAAAACAAAAGCTATGATAAACAAAAAAAATAAATCTAGGTTTTTTTACAAACACTAGGCATGCATATGATCCATTTTTTAAAAAAGCACACACTAAAATAAAGGGCCAAAAATAGTTAAGATTAAAATTCAAAACTAAAACATCCCACCAAGAAAGAATAAAAATTCCACAAACTAAAAACGTGGATTTTTTATATTTACTGATAGGAAAAAAACAACTATGTATATTTGATATAAGAAAAAATCTATATTACACCCTGAACTATGCGTCTTCATCTACATACCCTCTGGACTACGAAACCAGGTATCTAACTCGCTGGCTTCTTATGCACGCGGGAGCGCGGGGGACATGGCCCTCGCGGGGGACGCTCGGATGCGCGCCATCCCGGACGATCCGACGGCCGATGCTGGTTCGATCGAACTTCTCGCGCCGGACGTTCGGACACTGACGCCTCCCTTATACTTACCTTCAAAATGATTTTTATTCCCACTTGAACGACACGGCGCGCACTTTGACGAGTTGGCTAGACAGGCTAGCTTTCTCCCAGCAAGCCGGGGATCGAATCCCCGCTCCGCCCATTTACAGTGCGCATTTTTCCGCCGCGCCAGCCTGTGCGTGTCCTGCCTCTAGCATACGTGCACAGCGCACTAGCCTCGCCAGCAGTACACGCACGCACAGTCCTCGCCAGCCTATTTTTTGAATTTCTAAAATTCAATTTTCTAAATTTAGTTCTTCTTTTTTTATATTCTACAATTTGCTTAATTTATGTTTGTGAATCCTACAGTTTATGAAATCCTTATTTTTTATTTCCAAATCCCCAACCCGAATTCAAATGGAAATTTCGATATCTTTTAAACTTCCTTAAACCTATTTTCAATTTTTAGGTTTGTTGATATTCAATTTAAAAACTTTGAACCCCTAAAACATGAATTTTAGAAAGAATGGAGAGAGGGGGGATCAAGTGAGGGAAATTTAGTCTAGCAGCGTAAATAAATCCAGAAATTTACATGTTTTCCAAATGCAATCAAAATTTAATAGTAATTGGCCATAAATGTATTTAATCATTATAGATGTTAAATTTTTCGATATCAATTAGTAAATAATAGAAATAAAAAACCTTCAAAATGTAGAACTATAATAGTAGAGGCTACGCTCTTTTGGTTAGAACATTTTTACACAAATGTATGTATGTATGTATGTATGTATGTATGTATGTATGTATGCACGACCGGAGAGTATGGTCTTCGAAGGAATACGCACTACCGGAAAGAAGCCCTTTGCATTCAGAAAGAAAGAAATAATCCAGCAGATTCTGAGAGCAAAAAACAAAAAAAAAGAAGATGCTACTTCGTACTGCTATAGTTTGTGTAGGTTGCTCATGGCTACGCTCTTTTGGTTAGAATATTTTTACACAATATAGGAAAAATACCCGAAATAATCCACTTTTAAATCATAATTTATAAAATAAACCACAGTTTAAAGAAATACCCGAAATGGCACCTGCTCCCGCCACCCCAGATGACGGCCGCCACGCGGAACGGCGAGAGCGTAATAACTTCGTCCTCATTATCATTTCCTGCTTCCTTGTGTTTGTCGCTTCACGAAGGTGACAGAAATTCATTACTTAAATTTCGGAGGACCAAAGAGCAAATCAGATGCCACATCTCTCTTCTGATGGGCCTAATCATATCAGAGCCATCCAGTTGATAGAAGCAGGATATTCATACCACAGACTGAAAACTGTCGTTAAGGCGCCCTGCTTGGTTCTCGCCTAAAAATGACACGTCTAAGGTTAGCAAGTTGCCACACTTATAGCGTGACTAACTCGACTATTGTTAGGTGGTGTTTGGTTCGTAACCACAACTAACATTAGGCTAGGCAAAAATTTATGGTTCACGTTTGGTTCTTTCGAAAAAATTTGACTAAGCTAGTGTAGGGATTTCATCGAGCATATGCAAGGCATCATTAATGATGGAGCATCAAAAATTTACACCAATCGGTATTTCATCCAGTACAAAAATGAGAAGCACACCGAGCATTAGCAATGAAGCTTGCTCCAGTACATACTACAGACGAGCTATCCTACGGCAAGCTCCTACGAAAATCATCGACGAGCGGCATTCAAGAGGAGAGGCCCGGAGGAGTGTGCAGCAACAACGGCGAGCTGCTCCTAGCTTTCTTCTTCCCCGGCGATGGCTGCCCCTGGCTTTCTTTCCCACCATGGCTGCCGCGCCGCCTCCGCGAGAGCCATGCGCCATGGCCTTTTTCCCCGGCACTTCCAAGTCGCCGCCTACGCCACGGCCCTCGTCGCCGCCTCCGCCACGGCCCTCGTCGTCGCCGCCTCCGCGAGAGCCATGCGCCATGGCCTTCTTCCTTGGCGCTCCCAAGTTGTCGCAAGAATTAGACAAAAATTTCTACGGCAAATGCACTTGAGGCTGCCTAAAGCTGTGGCCTTCCCAGTGTTAGTAACCAACCAAACATTTGACTAGGCACCTGTGGCACGTCTAAACTTAGTCGTGGCACGATTAGGCTAGCAACCAAACAGGCCCTGACTTCTCCAATCCAAAACTTTCAGATTGGCGGCCTCCAAAACTACCAAAACCTAATTGGCCCAAACCAGAATCCCTAAACAGACCACCTGACTTGCTTAATCCACAGTCACGAAATCCTCTCGAGCACTACCGTGACGGATAATTACCACTAAAACTTATTAATAAAATTCATAAAATATGGTATTATGAAACTTCTTTTAGACAAACCTAAATGCATATTTTTCACCTTTCCATTTTAAATAATTTAAATTTTTTATAGATAAAGTTTTAAAACCTTCCTAGGACTTTTTAAAAAGGGGCCTTAAGTCATCTTTAAAACCTCTTTTTTTTTAATGCGGAGGGAGTAACATGTAGTGAGATGTCTGTTCTTTTTTAATGTCACAGCTGATTTTTATAGCTATTTTTTTAAAGATCGTAGCATTTCTTTCCAAGCTCCCAAAATAATTCTTTTTTTTTCTTCTCCAAGGGCCTTACCGAGAACTGAAGGTAATTTTTAAAATTATCCACTATAGGTTTTCACGAAAGGCAGGGGCGGATGCAAAACAAAATAGTAGGAGGGTCTAACAGGGTTATGTTCTACCTTCAGACCCATCTTCTTCTCTTTCATGTCCTAAAAATGGTATGTGGGTCTAAGGGGGCTCCATTGCCACAACAAGAGTAGGAGGGATTGGAGCCCCTCAGACCCGGTGCTAGGTTCGCCGTCGAAAGGCTCACGTTGGAGTTATCGAAAGCTGCCACCTTGCACAACGCGAATGTACTGCGCCTACGCACTTCAGGCGCTCCACACCTCCACCTATAGATGGTCACATGGGCCGAGCCAAATGGGCCAGCACGAAGCACGATTTTTGGCCCGGCCCAAGCATGCCATGACACGACAGGAGTTGGGTCCAGGCAGCATGGCACGATAGGAGTTTGGCCATGGGCCAGCACGACACGGCCCGCGTAAGCCATTGGCCAGCTAGGGCCCGCCTTCCCCATGCCCCTCGAAATGCTAGCCGCCCCGCCCCCTATATATAAACCCCCTGACCGCTCCCCATTCCCCCTCCCCCTACCCCCATAGCTGTAGCAACGCACCACGCACTCTCGCAGTTGCCACCACTCGCCAGTTCGCCGTCAGTCGCCAATGCATTGCCGTCGCAGTTGGCCGGCCGGCGGCGGTCGCTACGGAGCCACTGCCAAGGCATCGGTGGAACAGTTGTTCTTGGGCTTCCTAATCAAAAGGAGGGGTGTCATGTGTGACGTGTCGATGGGCCAGCACGACACGTCGTGCTCACCGAGCCGATTGGCCTAGCCCAACACACCTAACTCCCAGGCGTGCCGTGCCTAGGCCTCCCTCCAGGCACGTGGGATGGCACGACACAACCCACTTGGTCAGTCGTGACATGTCAGGCCCGACCTAGGTAGGTCGTGCCTTAGCGGGCTCAGGCTGCTCCGTGCCGTGCCACCCACCTGTCCATCTATACCTCCACCCTACCATTGCACTAATAGATTCCACTTTTTTTTCTTCCATGAACTGCCCAAAACATATATCTTTCTTCTGGCTTTTTACTTCTCGAAAGGAAAAAGGTTATGGAATTGAGGAGCCTAACGTCGTGGCATGGCTCACGGGCGGACGATATTCTGTTCTTTCTTCCCCCCTCCTCATATACTCCTCTCTTTTCGCCCCTTCTCCCTTCCCATCATTCACATTCTCTCCGTGTATGGCCATAGCTTTAAGTAATGTGGATAGCGATGATTCAGACAACCATGGCGAGCAGAGCTACAACGAAACATCCGCTTGTATGGTGACGTCAGTAGAGAGGGCTCGCGGAAGTCGGGGAAGGAAACGATCGAAGATGTCATTTGGGCTTGAAACATGATCCTGTCACGAATGAAACATAGGTTTTGGTTCAGTGAAATGCGGATTTGCTTGGTCAAAACAAGCATAAAATCATTGCTCTCTTGAAACATGTTTTGCACCTATGAAACATTTGATTATGTTGGGTGAAACATTGGCTTTGTTGTCACAGAACATAGCATTTATCATCATGAAATATGTTGGTCGTACGAGATACAACAATTGTGTATAACTGCGGAAACATTTATTTCAATGATGTTTTATCGATACTTTGTTCACGTTCCACCATATTTCATCAGTGCTTGAACCATGTTTTATTTGTGTTTCAACCATTTTCATCGGTACTCCGTTTATGTTTCATCAATGATTTCACTATATTTCATCAATATTTCACCGATGCTTCATCAAACAAAATCTATGTTTCGTTGCTACTCACCATTTTTCCTTTTTTTTTGGTCTTACTTCGTCATCTTTTGTTATTTTTTGTCATACTCCACCATTTTTGTTAGCATTTCACACATAATTCATCAACACCTTGCCATATTTTATTAATATTTTACCCATGTTTTCCTCAATACCTATCGCATCGGGACAACATGGGAATAACGCAAGCATTCTATGTGGGATGCTGCTCTAGCTTAGTTAAGAAGAACAGGACATAATAGTTTTTCAGTTAGAAAGAACAAGAGAATTGATAGCAAAGTGAAACGGTGAGCGGAAAAGGGTTGAGAAATCCTCTTACAATCGTGGCAAAATGACCTAAAGCAACAAAAGGTAGAAGATGCGACGGAAATCAAGCATCTTATCATACTGACCAGACCATCTCATTTTAAACATTACATCTTACAATCAGAGCTATTATCAGAGCTATTATGTTACTCATTATTTTAGGTCCAGTTCTTTTCAGCTTAACGGCTTAACGACTTATTTACATTTTAAAAAGACATATGTTTTTGAATTTTTTGAGTCCGTCTTTCGTTGTTTTGAAGGTGGGTTCTAACGCTTTAAAAGGCAAGTCAAACGAAATGGATCAAAACCTCGAGACTATCTCAAGAAACACTTAAAATTCAGTCATTTGTTCAACCGTTAAGATCAACTAAAAAGAACATGGCCTTAACATTTTACCATCACTTCTGATCTGGTTTGTTCCAATAGCTTGCTTCTTATATGTATCGCTTAGACATGGTTCAATGTTAGTTAATCACATGATCGGCAATGCGATATGTGGGCTGCCTTACAGCTAGTCAGATTTAGCGGATCTAAAAACCGAATGGATCTAAAAAGAAAAAGGGAAACTGAGCGCAAATGTGCAATACAACATAACTGTTGAAACTATATCATATAATTTTCTAAGTTTTACCATGCAGCTGTCATATTCCAGGTGTAGAGCACAATATAGTTCATTGTCACCACACAATTTTTATTTCTCGATAGGAAAACAGACAGGAAATCAATTATAACATTTTCAAAAGAAATTCCTTGAACTAAAAGAAATGCTTTAGTTACTATATTGGAACCATGTTCGACACAACTCGGTCTTCTCAATGAAAGAAGCTGCAACCGAAGCCCCTACACCAAAAGACCTGCATCTACTCCAGCTTTCAATTTAAGTTTCTTCTCTCGAAATCAAACATGACAGGATATCAGCATGCATGGTCGATCGATTATCACTGCAGAAGAAAAATGACACATAATGATCGAAGGTTTGGTTCATATTAGTATGTCTCAACGACTCAAAATCATACAATACAAAAGATGTACTATACGCGATCTTCATGCGACATGGAAGCAGGTCTACTCCAATGGCTACACCTTTCATCAGTCAGATCTGCTGGAGCAACTTGCCAGTGTAATGGACCATACTACTACTGTTTTGTTTCACAGTGAGCTAGCAGCACGGAGTAACTAAAACCAACTTGATTCACCATGGATTAATCAAATACTTTTCAACTGTGTCAACCTGATCTGCCTGAACCAGAATTCCCAAACCCGCCACCTGACCGGTCAAATCCAGAGTCACCGAATCCACCACCGAAACCACCATTTGACTGACCAAAACCAATGTCACCGAATCCACCACTTGACCGGCCAAATCCACCACCTGAACGGCTGAATCCGCCACTACCAGAGTCACCGAATCCACCACTTGACAGGCCAAATCCACCACCTGAACGACTGAATCCGCCACTACCACCACCTGATCGGCCAAACCCTGAGTCACCAAATCCACCACCGGAACTTCCATATCCACCACCTGAACGACCAAATCCTGAATTGGAAAACCCACTACCTCGGCTTGCAGAGTTACCAAAACTACCACCACGGCCACCAAAACTTTGTGAGCGACCGTACCCACCACCAGACATCCTGCCTCCACTTCCGAAGGAATCAAAACCACCACCCAGTAAGTCGGAACCTTCAACATTAACCTTTGGAAGCTGGGTGGAAATGGAAAACCCGTGAGTGTATGCAATTTAAAACTTTTGTGATGTTTCAACTTACATGGTGAAAAACATCAACACTTACTTCGGTAAACTTGCACCCAACGTCATTCTCAAACACCCTGATAGCTCTACTTTCATCATGGTTGTACATCACAATGGCAGTACCCTTCTTCCCAGCACGGCCAGTTCGGCCAGACCTGTGGACAAACAATTCTGAAGAACTTGGCAATTCAAAGTGTATAACCTGAAAAAGGATGCAGAGATAGTCAGGGAATGCAGGATATTACATCATTTTGATAAAGAAGTGTCATAGTCAACATTTTGTAAAGATAGATAAGTAATATGCAAACTAAAGAATTCCAAACAAAATGGAATAACTAACCAGGTCTACATTTGGGATATCCAAACCACGAGCAGCAACATCTGTGGCAATCAAAGTATTAAACCGGCCTTCACGAAATCCTGCAAGTGTTCTCTCTCTTTCAGCTTGTGAGATATCCCCATGAAGGGGTTGGCACTGCAGACTCCGGCTCATGTTATATGACAATCGATCAGCATTCCTTTTTGTTTGTGTAAAGACGATGCACTTTCCACCTTTAGCGTGTTCCTGCAATGAATAAACAAATAATTAACAGTTTGAAGCAGCAAAACTAGATATCACAAAAAGAGTATTTAGTTAAATATTATGGTTCAACAAAAAACATTGAGAAAATCTACAATTACCTGAATCAATTGTCCAAGAACAGCAGGTTTTGAATAACTCTCTGAAGCAATAGAATAAAGACTAATACCTTCAGCTAGTTTCTGATCGTCTTCACCCACCTACAAAAAGGGCAAAAAATGTCATAAAGCAAATAAAAAATAAGAGCGCACAATTCATAGCACTGCATTTCACAAGGTCACAGACACTGCAAATGCATGACAAACAAGGAAATATATGGGCATAGTTACATAAATTATGCTGTGAAAGCTAAGTTAAAGGCTTGCAGCATCAGCAAGAACTGTGAAAAACTAGTGTAACAGGAACTCACAAGGTCAATTGTCACAGGATCTTTCAGGTACTTCTGTGAGATCTTTCGTATCCAGCTTGGCATTGTTGCAGAGAACATCAAGGTTTGACGCTGTGCAGGCACCCTTTCCAAAATTACCTCGACATCATCAGCAAAACCCACTGATAACATCTGGTCTGCTTCATCCAGAACAACAAACCGGATCTCTGCCAAAATCAGGGCACCTCTTTTAAGTAGATCAATTACCCGTCCAGGAGTCCCAATAACTACATCAACACCATAATCAAGTTTTCTCATCTGTTGGCTAATTGGAGTGCCTCCATATACACATAGAGTATCCAGAGGGGAAGAATCTAGGAATTCTCTTTCTACTTGTTTTGCAAGTTCTCTTGTCGGTGCCAAAACAATAGCAAGGGGATACTTTCCGGGTCTGAGTCCAAAGATTCAATTGAGTTCACAATCCAACAAAGGTCAAGAGCAAACCAAAACAAGAATATAAAAGAATGAAAATACTGAACGCTAAAAGATTACAAACTTACTTGTTCTTTTCATTATGGCGAATAATAGCATCCATTATGGGGATTCCAAATGCCAAAGTTTTCCCTGTCCCCGTTTTGGCACGACCAACCATGTCCTTTCCTTGCATTGCTGGCTCCAGGACAGCTCTCTGGATATAACAGACAAATAAAACCCAAAGTTTAACATCCAAAACAGGAAACTTTTTTATCCATGGTACCAACTCCACAATAACAGATAGAATTGGCAAGCTGCTTTTGCATCATGTGGTATATAATTGTGTATATATATACTCTGCTGGCAGGGCCAGAGACACCCCCCCAAACACACACACACTCAACCAGAAAAACCCATTCAAGTAGTATTAACGAGCGAGGTGGCCCGCGCGTTTGTGCGGCTAGATTTGTTTTGGCATATAGAGTTTATCTATAACTTATAATCTATCTCTAATATATCAGATCGGATTTAGAGCTTATCTCTAGGCATAGATCTTTTATTTTTTTCTTGATTTATGTGAGAATTTCTTTGATCGATCTAGGCCGTTATAATTTGGTCCCACCATTGATCGAACGACTGAAATAATCTGGATGATGTGGACGAACGTGATGGCTTCTTTTTCCCCTCCTTTATATATATAATAGATAGATATCATGCATCTGTATGTCCAGTCAGAATTGATGCTAATCACGGAGTAATAAATCAATGCATCGGCTCTGCTGTTTTCCTTCACCACTCCAGTAAATAATGTATTTGACTAACATTGGGGCTTGAACTCAAAGATGCTATTCTTCTAACCTGATTTACTTCAAATATGCTATTCTTCTTCCTCGTCCCTCCTCTCTCTCCTTTCCGACTCCTTAGTCTGCAACACGTTTACCCTGCATACCCCTTAGGTGATGTCCCTGACACCACCCAGACCTCCATCGCACATCACCACACAGCAATACCACCGTCCCGGCCAACACAGCAATGCATGGCAGTAGCACACCCCCACAGGCCAACACCAAGAACCAGAACCAGACTGCCCCGCCACTGAGAATCTTTTCTCCTCAGAAGCACGGCATGTCAGACAAGGGCAACGACCAGCCACGCGAGCCCAAGCGGGTGCGTGCATCGACACTGCCACCAGACGCTGAAGCCAAGGTCACCACCTATGCCACTGTTGCCTTCGGCAACATTCTCGCCTCATCCCGCAATCGCATCACACTCCCCCAATGTGCACCACATACTCCTCCATTTATAGGCCATCGTGCTCACCTGTGTTGTCTTAACCACTGCTACGATCTGGCTAGTGATGGCCTGAGAGCAGCAGGCGGCAGCAATACCTTGGGCATTAGCATCTAGAGATGAGCTGAAGAGGGAGCACGAGTACGGCAGGGTGGGAGCAACAGCGCCTGTGGACAGCTGGCAGGATAGGACGAAGAGGGAGAGGCAAAACAAAAATGCAGGCTTTGACATTGGCATGATGAAGTCCCTAATGGCAGTGGCTGTGGCATTCTCCTATTTTCATGTTTCGCCGTGGCAACTATCCAATTAACCCCCAAAATAGCAGTCCATTATGTAGCAATTCAACAACCCTGCGCATAACTGGATCTACTAACGAGAATCACGAGATTGCAACGCAAAGGGAGAATCGAATCGATGTTGCCGCTCCACTTTTAGTAGACCCGCATCGATGTTGGTTACATGGATATCGAATTGCATCTCCAGATACCAACTGTTTGGCATACACATGCTACCGCTTGATCAAAGGGTAAATTGTAAAAGAAAAAAAGAACTAAAGGGAGCAACTTCCGTGATCCAATCGCGCGCGAGACTGCGTGCTCAGGTACCTGAATGGGGAACAGCTTGGTGATGCCCTTGCCGGCGAGCCTCTCCACGATCTTCGGCGAGATCCCGAGCTTGGCCACCTCCAGCCCCTCCCCCGCGGCGCCCCCCGCCCCCGCCTTCCTCTCCTCGTAGAACGCCCCTTCGTCAGCCGCGAATTGCGGGCGCGCGGCCGCCCTCGCGGACCCCGTCTCCCGGAACCCGAGCCACGCCGGCGACGAGTGGAACCACGTCGCCGCCGCCGGGAGCGGCTGCCGCGATACAGCCGCCGGCTTGAGCAGCGCAGCCGCGATGGCTGACGCGGCGCGCCTCCGGAGGGGCTCCGCGCGGCGGAGCATCGAGTACATGGCTACTGCGGCGGCGGCGGCGGCGGCGGCTAGGGGTTTGGGGCGGCGCGGGAATGGGTTTAGGGTTTTAGAGGAGAGAGGTTGAAGAACAAATGGGTTAAAAGGTGCAGCCCACGAGAGATATTTCTATGGTCACCGCTGATAGAGCTCCTTCGGAACTGACTGACCATTTACCCAGAGTCCCTTCCATGTGGGTCCACAGAGTACGGATGTATACTTGTCCCACAAGTCGGTGAGTAAGAGAACTTCGTGGGAGTCATCGCTTGTATCAGGCGGGGTAAATAGGTAGAGGAATGAGGACGTGGGGTGAAGTGGCGACTTGACCATGACATGTGGGGCAGAGGCTACGTCCGGCCATAGTGTCAGTGGGTGGAAACCATCAGGATTTGGTGTAACCTCATTGCTTGGGGGAAAAGTTGAAGGCGGTTGTCGCGCAAATGGGCCTTTGCTCTGTTGGGCTGCTGAATGGGTTCGGCCCATTAGTATTTTCCTTCAGGAAAAACGAATGGCGGCCTGCTAGCAGCAGGAGGACCTTCTCTTATGGGGGCTGCTTTTCTCTTTCATCCATTTCACCTCTTAAGCAGCAGCGTCTTGCTGCATTTTTTGGCTAAAAAAATATTTGGATTTTTCAAATATATCACAGAAGAAATTTATTCAATGTAAACCAATGGTGCAAAGATAGTAAAGGGGAGGCTGGAGAGGTAATATGTACGTAGCAGGCCAGAACACATCACATTTATACCAGCGCACTCGTTTTGTGATCGTCGAATGTCGATGAATAACTTCAAGAACCTATAATGTCCGTCGTCGTCTCACATTTTCGATGGAACGATGCAGTCATTAAAACACAAGGACATTAGGGTTGTTCTCGAGATATATGTCTGCCATCCACGTCGACTAGATTTTTTATTTACTGATTTCGGCTTTAAAGAATTTTGAAACAAATAATAAGAATTTTAAAAATATTAGTAGCTAAGCAGAAAAAAAATTCTTAGATTCGTTTCGGTAAACTCTCGAAATTCAACGAAATATCATTAGCGGACAATCAAATACATCACGTCTTAATACGGTATCCAAGATCCGATGGCCTGAGAACCTTCCAATTGGGCAAATCAAACACTACCGGTGTGTGATTAATTTTTATGCGCCAAGTGTTCTAGAATCATGTGCAATTTGCTCGAGTAGCACTTTTTTTTTTTTGAATGAAGTTGTAAAAATTACAGTTATGCGTAAAAGCATAGTACCAAGTGCTATTTTTTACACATGGCTAGAATTTTATAACTTTAGTGTTGCATGGATAGCTTTATCTATAATCAACCATTTGCTATTAAGTTCAACCTAGTCACTTTTATTTTAAGGTGCTCACGAGTCACGACACCTCTCTTAACGGCATTCACGTAGCCTTCGAGAGGGGTTTTTTTATGGATAAATTGGCTGAATAATACACATTTAAATGGAAATTGGGAAAGTATGTCACAGGAGTTGATTATTCGCGAAATGTGCTCGGCTTCCGCCACCGGGGACGGCAAAAGCCAGCTTCCGCCACCGGGGACGGCAAAAGCCAGCTTCCGCCACCGGGAACGGCAAAATCCGATGGCCTAAGAACCTTCCGATTGGGCAAATCAAACACTACCGTTGTGTGATTAATTTTTATGCCCAAGTGTTTTAGAATCCTATTGTTAGGATATGCGCCGATGAAAGATCACGAACGACATCAGAAGACACGATGTTTAGTAACGCAGTTCGGCTTTCGCCTACATCTGCGAAGCTCTGATTATGGGCGCTCCTCCCCAATCCGTAATACCGCAGCACACCGGCTGATCAGGTCACAACCACATGCCGGCCGCTGACCTCCTCTTGCCTATGCTACTATTATAAAGTCGTTCACTTGGTTACACTAGAGTTGCCTTCCTTTATATAGTGGAGGCCCGACTAGAGTCCGACTCTAACTCTAAACCAACTCTGCCTATTACAACACAGGGTTCATGCAGCCTACTCGTACACATATTCGACACAAAACCTAACAAACTCCACCTTGAAGAATATGGTCTCTCCACCTTGAAGTCGTTACAGCGTCTTGCGCGAACCTTGTACTTGATCTCTGGTCGATTTATTTCTTTAGATATTTGTTTGACTCCCCTTGAATCTGCACCTCTAAATCCAATCATTGAGCTCTCGAGCAGGCTTCCCAACCCGCCACCGTGCACCACATCATCCCTGCACGGCAAAACATGCCGCACCGTGGCTATCCGCATCCACGCCATAGCTTCACCTCTAGTGTCGTGATACAGCGCCTCCTATGCAACATCCGGTCGCATCACTGCTCCCACCGTTCCAATTTATTCGGCATCCATCCGCGCTTGCCGGTCTGATCGTTAACGCCAAGGTCGTCGCTATCGCCTGCCGACCTCGCCAGCTACTTTGTCGGCCTGATCGCCACGTCTCGGTCGCATCACTGCTCCCACCGTTCCAATCTATCCGGTATCCATCCGCGCTTGTCCATCTGATTGTGAACGCCGGTCGCATCACTGATCCCACTGTTCCAATCGATCCGGCATGCATCCGAGCTTGTCGGTCTGATCGTGAATGCCGAGGTCGTCGCTATCGCCTGCCGACCTCGCCAGCTTGTCGGCCTGATCGCCACATCTGATCAATCCTTGCCAACGGTAGCCCATTGAACGGTTCAAGCCACCTGTCCGAAGTGTCCGACACCATCGATCGAATCATCGATCGCCGCCATGCTCCATCTTGCGCCTATGAGGTGTTTTTTACGGCGCCCATGTACACATATACCCCGTGTCTCCCCTTAGATTTTCCGCATGGCCAATCTCACCAACCAAGCTCGCATCCTCAGGCCGTTAGCCTGCCGCATATGCAAGCCCAACGTACAGCAGAAAGCTTTAGGTCTTTTGGGTCACATCTCTCCCAAAAAGCTAGCTCAATGACGGGGTGCACCTAGGGATGGCAAAAATACCCATGGGTTCGGGTACCCGCGGGTACCCAACCCGATGGGCATGGCCGCATGGGTATGGGTCTCAACCTGTACCCATGGGTTTTTCGGGTTCGGGTATACGCGGGTTTCGGGTTCGGGTACGGGTTCCATTCTGTACCCATGGGTGACCCATGGGTTACCCGAATCCTCTGACCGGTGGGCCATGTTGCCAGACCCCACACCACAAATCCCGCTGGCCGCTGCCTGCGTGAGGCACCGAGGCTTTGCTCTCCAGCCCCCACACGGCCACACCACATAACCCTAACCCAGTAACCCTCATCCCCCAATCCCCCATCCCGTATCGGCCGCCGCCGCCATCACCGACGCCGACTCGCCGAGCCGCCTCCTGGCATGGCCCCCCATCGGGTCGCCGTCGTCGAGCCGCACCGGGAATATCACCAGTGGCTACCCCCAAATATGGACAAAATTGTTTTCCATTATTGTCGGAACTCTAGAATGGTGTATGGTAATATGAGGTCAAGGAATTATCCTACAAGAAACAATCACCTGAGAGCACTCCGATCCTTCACAGAGGAAAGGGGCTGGTATGGCTCAATCTTGCCAACCAGCCGAGCATCTATGCCTTCATTCTGAGCAACATTTTTCAATTCTATCAGTGGCGTCCAACCAATGAGCTGAAAGGCGCACAATTTGCTTCAAATTAATGATGTCGATAATTGCAGTGTCAAAATTAAGAAACTTTGGAATAAAAAAAAACGAGCGAGGTGGCCCGCGCGTTTGCGCGGCTAGATTTGTTTTGGTATATAGTGTTTATCTCTAACTCATAATCTATCTCTAACATATCAGATCGGATTTAGAGTTTATCTCTAATATATTATATCAACTTTAGTATTTAATATGAATTTCTAATATTTTCTTTTAATCTAAGCCGCATAGATCTTTTTTTTCGTTGATTAATCTATATATCCCGTTATAATTTGGTCCCACAGTTGATTGAACGGATAAAATAACCATATTATATCATCCTTAGTATTTAATCCAAATTTCTAATATTCTTATTTTAATCTAAGCCGTTATAATGTGGCCCCACAAAATCAACGACATAGATCTTTTATATTTTTTCTTGATTTATGTGAGAATTTCTTTGATTGATCTTGGCCGTTATAGTTTGGTCCCACCGTTGATCGAACGGCTGAAATAATCTGGATGATGTGGACGAATGTGGTGGCTTCTTTTTCCCCTCCTTTATATATATAACGAGCAAGGTGACCTGCGCGTTTACACGGCTAGATTTGTGTTAAGATATAGATAATATATCAAATTAGATTTAGAGTTTATCTCTAATATATAGATCAGCTTCAGTAGTTTGTTATACAGGTTAATATTGACCGCTAGATTTACATAATAATATTCATAGTTTGTTATACAGGTTAATATTGACCGCTAGATTTACATAATAATATCCATATTCAACGATGTAGTTTTTTTTCTTTTTCTATGATTAACGTGAGAATTTCTACTATTTTTCAATTTTTCAATTAACGTGGGAATTTATAGGATTAATGTGGTGGCTCCGTTTAACTCTGCTTTATATAGATAGTAGATAGAAGATAGATATTATCATGACCGATAATATGAATGATCTTTGTGTATATACAAAATTATTTTAAAATTTGATACAGATGTGAGGGACAAATTATTCATTTTAGATAATAAATAAATTCATATTACACATGCATCTAATGTACTAAAAATACATGGTTCGCATACACACACACGGGTTATTAGAGACGACGGTTCTTTTTCTTCTTTTTTTTTTTAGCAAAGGCAAAGAGACGACGGTTCTTGTGGCCATCACTATCTATATATTAGTTGATTGATTGATCTGTGCGTACTCTCGTCGGTGCAACACATGATATATCGGTCATAGTATCCATCAGTTGATTGATTGATATGTATGCTCTACTCACTATCCATGCATGCTAGCAATTAAGCAAGCGTAAAGTCCATTCACGCAGGTTGTATGTACGTACGCGTTGCACCAATTAAATGTTTGGTGTACCGACCGGTCGAGAGCTGGAAACGGAGAGGCCGAACTGTCATGCATATCATCCACACACACACATGACACATGCATCCCTAACCCTAGCTATGCACGCGCAGGCGGATGTAACACCGGCCAGATAGCGCATACGTCTGTCTGGGCTGCTCCTCCATCGAACGGTCTAATATTGAAGGCCAGTTCGTGATTTTTGTCAGCAGGAACAAGCACCCCAGGCGCTCAAACGTACGTTTAGGATGCCCAACGTTTCTAGGTCCTACACTGTGCACGCGTAACGTGTTATATGCATGGTGCATGCATGTACCGTTGCACGCACACACTTGTTCGGTTGTTCAGTATGCATGATTGTGGTTGAACGACTGAAATTTTAGGCTAACTTACTCTTATATATGCATTGCTTTTTAGATCGGTCCTAAACGGTGCATAAACGATACAACCCATTGAACAAGCTGTTTGTAGCGTTGTACGAGAGATGTGAACTGTTCGGGCTCAGGCTCGGCTTGGATCGTTTCGCATGATCGTCCTAGCTTTCAACCATGCGGAACGAGAGATGTATGTATCAATAAATAGTACAAAGCCGAACACTTGGCGTCCTGGCTGGACACGTGGAATGTTGTTCATCAAAGCGCCGGCGTTGCGACGCGTGGCATCGTACAGAGCCGTCCGATCGTTGTTCGAATCAAATCCAGCCATCCATATTAAACTAAGCTTCAAAAGCATTTTTCTTCCTGCCTGAGCAACACTGCGCGCGCTTTGGCAAGTTGGCTAGATAAGCTAGCTTTCGCCCAGGAGACCGGGGATCGAATCCCTGCATGCTCCGCCATTTTCCTACGCGCGTACTCTCGCCAGCCTATGCACGTACCGCCTCTGCCTTGCCTCTCTGTTCGCCCCGCTCCACCATTTTCCTACGCGCGTACTCTCGCCAGCCTGTGCACGTACCGCCTCTGCCTTGCCGCCTCTCACTCTCTGTTCGCCTATACGTGCACAGGCCTCGCCTGTCTCTCGCTCGCCACTTAGAAATTCAAAATTAAATAAATTTTGGAAATTGTAAACCTTTGCAGATATTTTCTACTTTACATTTTGATATATTTGCTTTTATTTTTTTGAATTTCCAAAATTCAATTTTCTAAATTTAGTTCTCCTTTTTTTATTCTATAATTTGCTTAATTTATGTTCGTGAATCCTACAGTTTTTGAAATCCTTATTTTTTATTTCCAAATTCCCAACCCGAATTTAAACGGAAATTTCGATATCTTTTAAGCTCCCTTAATTTTTTTTTAAAATTTTAAATTTACTTTGAACCACCTAAAACATGAATTTTGGAAAGAATGGAGAGGGAGGGGATCAAGTGGGGGAAATTTGGTCTAGCAGCGTAAATAAATCCAGAGATTTACAAGTTATCCAAATGCAATAAAAAATTTATAGTAACGGGCCATAAATGTATTTAAGCATTGCATATGTTAAATTTTGCAAAATGCTTCTGGCCGGGCGTCCTATCCGACGGACGCCCAGCCCAGCAGCGCGCGCGTACGCGTACAACCCAAGCTATACACCTGCGTGGCTGTGTGCAGAATTGCAAAGGCAGAGAGCGTATGGCTGCATGCGTGAGCTCGTGCACATGCATAAATGCTTTCATCTGGGACCGACCGCGCGCGAGGCCAAAGCAGCGCTAGCTAGCTCTTATGCGAGCACCCAACGCAAATGTTTGTGATTATGTTTTTTTTTCATTTCTCATTTCTGTATTTTTTTATTTGGAGCCAAATTGCGCATAACAAAATTTATAATTCATCTAAATTCCTAATGAAGTCATTTTAAATACTTTTCATTTTTTTCCTATTTTTTTGAATTTTTTATTTTTTATTGGTACAATTGTTCCAGCAGGCAACATTGATTGTTCCGGAAGGCTAGAATCATTGTTTCAGCAGGCAAGATAGATTGTTCCGAGAGGTTAGACTCATTGTTCCAGTAGACCAAATACATTGTTCCAATAGGCAAACTTTATTTTTTCAGTAGGCAAACTTTATTGTTTCAGTAGGCAAAACCTTATTTGTTTCAAAAGGCAAAAGTTATTGTTTCAGAAAGCAAAAGTTGTTGTTCCAGTAGGCAAAGTTCAACTGTTCTAGTAAAGCAAACATTATTGTTTCAGTAGACAAACTTTATTGTTCTAGTAGGCAAACTTTATTGTTTCAGTAGGCAAAACCTTATTTGTTCCATAAGACAAAAGTTATTGTTTCAGAAGCCAAAAGTTATTGTTCCAGTAGATAAAGTTCAACTGTTCCAGTAGGGCAAACCTTATCGTTCCAGTAGGCAACTTTTATTGTTCCAGTAGGCAAACGTTGTTGTTCCATCAAGCAAAAATTATTGTTTCAGTAGGCAAACCTTGTTGTTCCAGTAGGCATTTCTATTATTGTTCCAGCAGGCCAAATACATTGTTCCAATAGATATGCTAGTTGTTCCATCGGACCAATTACATTGTTCCAATTGGATTTAGCCTATTGTTCCAGTAGACCAAATATCAAGTTGCTCCGCCAGACTAGACGTATTGTTCCAATAGATTAAATTAATTGTTTCATTAGTATAGCTAAATTGTTCCAGTAAAATTTATAGAGCAACATGGGTCTTGTTTTGTTCGTAAAAATACGAGGAACACGTTGGCGCAAATGGTTTGTGGATTGGAGCACTCAGTCAAATTTTTTTTTGTTTCAGCAGTGTGTGTTTTTTGTTCCACACATATAACATGTTGTTCTATCATTTTTTGTTCAGCAGTGTGTGTTTTTTGTTCCACACATATAACATTTCTATTCCAGTAGTCAAAATTTTTTGTTCCAACATGTCAACATATTGTTCCATACATATGTTCCAGTAGTCAATTGATTCATTTTTTTTATATGAACAAAAAATTTTAAGGTATACTAGTTTGTTCCATCATACTAGACATATTTTTGTTTCAAATGGCTTTAGTACATTTGTTCCAGCAGACCAAATACCAAAACGTTCTATCAGATTAGACGTATTGTTCCAACAGGCCAATATAATTGTTCCATACTATATGCAAATTGTTTCAAGAAATTTTTATATAGCAACATGGATCTTGTTTTGTTCGTAAAAATGTCAGGAACACGTTGGTGAAAACGGTTTGTCGATTGGAGCTACCTGTCAAAAGTAATCACTGTTTAAAGAAAAACGAAAAGGAGGAATCTTTACTGACGTCATCATGCATGCATGCAGGTTGGAGGGAGAGAGCGCTGGCTTTCTGGCGCGCGCGCGTTTTGTGCTGCGCGGGGTGAGCACCCCAAGTCGCGCCCTTAAAATTTTCAATATTAATTAGTAAATGATAGAAATAAAAAGTCTTTGTAATATAGAACACTTAAAAATTAAAAAGTAAATGAATTTCGAAAATTGTAAACCTTTATAGATATTTTGTAATTTAGATTTTGATATATTCGCTTTTAGTTTTTTGAATTTCCAAAATTTAATTCTCTAAATTTAGTTTTCCTTTTTTTATTCTACAATTTGCTTAATTCATGTTATTGAATCCTACAGTTTTTGAAATTCTTAACTTTTATTTCCAAATTCCCAACCCGAATTCAAACGAAAATTTCGATATCTTTTAAACTCCTGTGAATTTATTTTCAAATTCTAAATTTGCAGTTATTCAATTTTAGAACTTTGAAGCCCCCCTAAAACATGAGTTTTAGAAAGAATGGAGAGAGAGGGGATCAAGTAGTGGAAATTTGGTGTAGCAACGTAAATAAATACAGAAATTTACATGTTTTTCAACAATAAAAAAATTTATAGTAAAGGCCATAAATGTATTTAATCATTACAGATGTTAATTTTTTTGATATTAGTTAGTAAATAATAGAAATAAAAAACCTTCAAAATATAGAACTACGGTTTAAGAGCACGTATTCATGAAGATGTCCAGTAAAAAAGCTAGCTATTTTTAAATATTTAGGACTTACAAATGATTGTATTACGAAATAATTCATCCTTTTCTTTTATTGTAACTTTTATGGCCACTTAAAAAATTCTAGGAATTTTTTTTTTTGCAAAAGGCACCATAACATCATGATAATGACCTGTAAAAAAATTTCAACACCAGCAACTAATGCCGGGAAAAAAATAAAAAAAGAACAACAAACGAAAGATGTAATGATTTTTTATTAGTTCGTTTTGTGATGCATCTTTATTTACTTAGATATAAGAGAGCTTGCAGTGTGGCGCGCCACGGGCGCGCTAACCCTACTAGTGCAAATACAATGCTCGAGTCAGCTCGACCTGACGACCTCCACGTGGCATGCATGGCAGCAGGTCTCACTCTCGAGCTTCTCCTCCATCTCCAACTGCAGCATGCACCTTCCTGATCACTCAGATCTGCAGGAGCTAGCAGCCTACCTACTGCATGCTTAGTAATGGACCATACTGCTGCTGCTTCTGTCTACTGCTCCAGTTGTTTTCACTGTGCACCATCCACTCGTAGTGTAGCCTCTTGCTGGAAGAACTGCGGTTGAAATGCTAGGTTCAGAGACTTTCGAGAAACGGTTTTGAGTGTTTGGTTTAACTCAGATTGGTTTTGAGTGTTTGGTTTAACTCAGATTATGCATTGAATTGATCACGCGTCGTATGCTCCAAACCGGCGAGAAATCAAGTCAATTGGGCAGTAGGAAAAACTTTTACTGTGTAAAAATCCAAAAACGAGCGGAAAATTAATGCATTACTAAAAGGACTCAATCTTCAACGGCGCACGTACCCGACCGTTCTATTTATTGTCATTGTCCATCTCCAATGTTAGTGTACATCTCTATCACTGTTCATCTTCAGTAACCACGTGCACTCTTAGGGCCTGTTTTGGCAACAAAGTTTTTTAAAACCATGGTTTTGTAATATCATGGTTTGTGTTTTGCTATGACCATAAAATACTATGATTTTTCAATACTATGGTTTGTTAGCACAAATGAGAAAACTTTATATTGGAGTGGAGTCTACAATACTCCAAAAATATCATGGTATTGCCAATACCATAGTTTTTAAAACAGAGTTTTTTGGGTTTCCAAACACCTCATGGTCTAAAATACCATGGTTTTGCATAGAAACTATAAAACTACTCCACTTCCAAACAGGGCCTTACTATTTATTGTCTCATTACTATTTACCTCTCCAGTTGAACTATAAAATTCTCGAGGTGGTACAATGTTAGAACACCCACAGTAGGGCTCATTTGTTGAAGATGGCCAAGTTCTGAGAGTTTCGAGAAGCCGAGGCATTAGGTTCAACAGATCATCATCCGTCCGTACCTTCGAACAGTCTACCAGATTTTCATGGGGAAAAAAAACCTGAAGCAAGTGAAAAACCAATGCATTACCAAGCAGGACTCTAATCCTCCATAGATTAACCGCAGCATGGTTCAACCTCTCAACGCATCACCCCCAGCAAGATTGACTAGTACCCATCCTTGTTCTAGCCAGCTTCTAGGGAACGCAGTAATTAACCAAACCCTAAAATCTGACCCATACATATATGCACCCATGGCTAAAGAAACTGGAAGATCCTGGCTCTGCATGCATGGAGGAGGAAGCATCCCTGCTCCCGAATTCCCAGAAGCCTCAGCGGTTAAAAAGAAGAACGCCCCCACGTTGACGCTGGACGTCGCTGCCTCCGAGGGCCGCCGCGGCGAGAGATGACAAGTTTCAACCGCTCCGAGGCGGTGAAAAACCGTGGACAGTGGGGCGCCATCGAGGTGATCAGGCGTTAGTAACTGGGCGTCGTGAGATCCATGGCGCCCTTTACTTTACTCCTCTCTGGTAGTAGAAGCATCTGATTCTTCCTCTCCTCTTTCTTTTTATCTCCTGGTAAGGTGGCCGCGGCGGTGGAATTGCTGCTCTTCTTTTTTTCTTTTTTTTTTTGAACTTAAGGTAGGAGCTCTACCATTTCATTAAGAAGAAGAGAGCCCGAAGGCAAACAAAGCTAAGAGTATTTACAAAGGCAGACCCAGCAGAAACTGGTCTTAAGAAAAAGAGGACACTAAAAGAGAAGAACAAAAGTTAACGGGCAATCGACAAATCAGATATTTTATTGTCTACTGTCTTGAAAAATCTTGAAAACAAGAAAAATCTTCTTTTTTCTGTCTACTGTCTTGAAAACACAAGTAGTTTGATATTTTATTGTGTTTCTTAGAAAGAAAATTCAAATAAGAATTGATTGAACTCTCGAAACCACTTCAATAAACTCTCTTAGGATTAAGGCAATCGACAAATCAAATCAACTCTAAAGAATACCTCTGAGATTAAAGATTTTTTCATGCTCCACTCCTAACCTCGTGCCGAGCACTATTATCCTTCGTTTCCGTTTTCTTATTGCATATGCTCTAGATTTTTCTCGACTCCAGGCTAGAAATTGATATATGCGCAGCTCATCCATCGTGTCCGATCGAGAACCTAGAAGCTAGAGTTACGCGAAACATAGTCTTATCTATGTTACTGCTAGTACTGATATATTCGCCATAGTAATAAAGAAAAAAGATACATATACACGAATGGCAAGAATGCATTGCGGGAGGAATCTGATCAAAATCTAAGTGATCGCCAACGTACGTACCAGCAAGTTGTCAAAAAATGCAAGCACAAAAGTCTCTAATTAAAATGTGGAGCAGTATCGTCAAAGTGGGAGGACAGTACTCATGCACGTTGCTTGTTTCTTCTTCCCTTCGACTCCTTAATTCTGTGTACGTGACGATCACAATCTGCACCTGTGGTTGTAGCCACGGTTCAAACACAAGCACAAGAGTTTGGTATGCAACAGTACCAATACTCTGGAACTGATAGCTACCTCTACTACGTACTACACCGGCGGGACCTGGACCAACTGGTGGTTCAAATGGCGTCCACAGGGTTGGAAAAGCAAATTCGGTGAGTTTTCGGCTTTCAGATTTATTAGATTAATTATCCGTTTGGATCACGAGACATAAGTCGGATTAAGCAAAGATAATGAATTGCATTGATATTAACTATCGACAGGTTAGGCCATCATTTGAGATTGAATTGCCTTCCTATGAAATTATCTCGATTTATTTGTCATATTGTTTTGGTTTTAAACCTTTTAGTTAGCATTCGTAATTGTTGTATGCATTGCTAGCTAGTTGGTGTAGAGACCAAAAGTTTCCTCCATTCTTTGATATATATTGATATATTAGTTCATTTCCATGTGTTCCTCAAACTGTATCATCTTATCATGCAACGAAAAAACAGGTGAAAAATTGATTGAAAAAATACTACCTCTGGTCATAAAAACAAGTTACCGTTGACTTTTGGTCACACTTTTGACCATTCGTCTTATTCAAAAATTTAGTGCAAACATCTATAAATATAAGTCCTTCTTAAAGCACCTTCAATGATAAAACAAATCACAATAAAATGAATGATAGCTTATATAATTTTTTGAATAAGACGAATGGTCAAAGGCGTGTCCAAAAATCAACGGCGACTTGTTTTTATGACCGGAGATAATAATTCGATAGCATGTCGAACTAACTTGATTGACAAAATAGGAGTTCTTTTTTTCAGATAACTGGAAGGAGTAATTTGATGGTGCATCAAACTACAAATTCTAACAATATACAAGTATATAACCAACAAATTAACTAAACTAACTACTCAGATATTTTAGGGCTTGGATACCTTTGATGTGAGAAAAGGCTTGCTTGCCCATACGGCACCTACCACTAGCGTTTCGTGTTTATACGGCACGAGTACCGGCAGTATGTGAGTGCAAGGAAGCACAGCCGTGGCCGGCGAGAAGAACACCAGAACAATCAAATCCCAGGTACATAAAACACTGCTCATGGTAGAAGCCAGCAAAGGCAGCAACTTCCCTATTTCCTTCTCCCTCCAAAGCAATGTAGCCTTGAAGTCTCATCTTTCATATTTCCTTCTCCCTCCAAAGCAACCTGCGGGCTGCAGCTACATACATGCATAGACAAGGATTTACGTCGGCCCAAAAGCCGAAGTAAATAACCCGGTTATTTACGTCGGCCGGATTAAACCGACGTAAATAGAGCAATTAATGTTGGCCAATAACCCGGTTATTTACGTTGGCCGGATTAAACTGACGTAAATAGAGCAATTAACGTCGGCCAAGCCGACGTAAATAAGGCTTCCACGACACCGTTCCGCGCTAAGTCCTGATACCTGTTTTTACGTCGGCCTAGCCGACGTATATAAGTTTATCTACGTCGGCTTGCCTGGGCCGATGTAAATACCCCTCTTTTTTATGTCGGTTTCTTCTCAGTTATAGGCTGGAGTGATGTTTAGTTATAGGCTGTTTGGTTGCCTTCTCAGTTGAACCAGACTGTATGAGCCAAGCCAGGCTGGTTGGAGTCAAACTGAGATGATGCAAATGGTTGTTGTTTGGTTAGGTGTATGAGATTATACAGGCTGCGTAGAGATGCTGTTTGGTTGACTGTAGTAAGAAGAGAATGGCATGAAGAATTTCTAAAGAGGGATGAAACATATTAAAAAATAAATTCTAGAAAATCAAAATAACAAAAAATCTATTATAAAAATAAAAAAATCAAAAGAAAGTCTCATAAATAAATAAATTCAAGAATGAAAATTTTAAATTTTTTAAATTTATATGGCAAATGTGGTCTCGTTTCGTTCGAAAAAATATCAATAACCCATTTTTTAAATCGGTTCGGTAATCGAAAATACTAATCAAAAGATATAGCAAATAAATGAATCAAATGTGTCGCGCACGTGGTTGTTGGTGCATCCGCGGAGCCTGGCTCTGGGGAAACGCCCAATTTGGTCGTATCTCTAGAGCCTGACCCGGAGGGGGTAATTGCATATGGAGAGTCTGGTTCAGATAGGTGAGAAGACAACCAAACACTCTAGTTTTGTATCTCTAGATACAAAAACTCTTTGGATGCAGACAACCAAATAGCCTATTAATAGCCCATGGACATCAGATCAAATAGTAGGTGATTAATTAGGACTAATCGGGTCCCCGTCCATTTCAATCTACGTGGGAGGGAAAACGGGGAAGAGCTCAATTCGGGAGGAAGAATGGGTAATAAGCACTTAGGTTTTACTGCATTTGTTAGTCTACTTGGAAGGGAAGGCATCTGCTTTTGCTTTGCATCTCAAGGTCAAGGACGTTATGCATGCTAGCTCTTGGAGCTAAAAGCATTCGCAGTGTGAAGATCTTTTGTCCCTTGCGACGGCGCCGTTCTTTGCATGTAGTGCAGGTGTCTTTTGTGACGGTCTTACGTTTCATACAATGCAGATGCACTTATGCGTCGTATTTTAGTTAATTTTTACCTAATTAAGCTGATTAGAGGAGCAGCTCCGGTATAGTCGTCTGTGACGGCGCGGCCTAAACAACTGGTTTCGAGCAAAACCGTCTAATTAAACCCATAAACCGAATTGACCTGCTCATAAAATGGGATAGAATAAATATCGCTCCTCGCTCAATTTACATTGGGTTATAGTATATGGATAACTTAAATTCCACCTCACTTTGAGCTTGCCCCGCACGTCAGTGACACGGAAAAAACAGAAAGGAATTTTTTTTTCCTCTCTCCATCAACGACATGTACAAAACTTGGGATGGAGATTGGATGCCTCGATCCACGATCTCGCCGGCAAGCTAGTGCCGGGAGTCCTGCGACGCCGGCGACGGCATGGTGGACAGTGTCCTGCCGGTGGCGGTGGCGGAAGAGGCGGTGGTCGCCGACGAGAGCCGCGGCGTGGCCGTGGCCAACTGCTTGATGACCACGTTGGGAAGCCCCGGCGAAGCTCGCCGCCGGTCGTGCTCCTTCACCAGCTCCGCCGCGAAGGCGTCGAGCTTCTCCTTGTTGGACTTCTCCGACAGCCGCCGCCCGCGGAAGAGCTCCGCCTCCACGTTCCGCTGCGTCAGCATGCCGTCGGCGACGGCGATCACCTTCCTCACGTCCAGCGAGCCCAGCGCCTTCGTCGAGCTCGCCGGCGCGGCGGCCTGATGAAGATGACAGTGTTGATCGGTAAAGATCAGATTTTTTATGGTAAAAAATGGTGAAATGGAGGGCAATGTGGTAATTTTTTGTCACCTGGATGCGGACGTAGTTGCGCCCACACGTGTGGCCGAACGCCATGGCCACTGCTTGGTCGACCTGCGGGCACAGACGGAGCCAGATGGATTTACTACCACCTCGGTAAGATCGAGAAGAGGTTTTACTAGAACCGTCCGATTTTGGATGGAGGGTGGATATTGATCTTGGGGTGGATGGATGGTGCGAACTTACCATGTCGGCGACGCCCTCGGCGGTGAGGCGGACCATCTCGGCTGGCGACGGCGAGCGCGGGGGGATCGGGGTTCGCCAGCCGGCGGAGGGGGTGGCCGAGGCGCCGCCTGCGGAGGAGCCAGAGCCGATGGAGACGACGAGGAGGTCGTCGACGCCGGCGGCTAGGGGGAACTCCTGCTTGTTGTGCAGGACGTGCGTGATGGCGGCGGCGGCGGGGTTGCCCATGGCGGCCACGCCCCCGGAGGCTGCGGCGATGGCCGTGCGCCCGTCAACGGACCGGACGGGGGAGGCGGCGCCGCCGCCGGCGCACGTGGCGGCGCAGACGTCGCGGAGGCGGAAGTCGAAGCTGTCGCTCTCGACGGCGTCGGCGCGGGAGAAGAGGAACGGCGCCGCGGTGGCGAGGTCGTAGCAGGGGACGAGCAGCGGCGCGACGGTGTCCCTGAGCGTCGCGTCGCCGAACACCCGCCGGAGAGACGATGACGTTGACCTCTCCCCTCGCCGGAACAGCGCCGTCCACCGCCGCCTCCCCGAGCCGCCGCCCCAACCCCCCTTCCCGAGGCTCGCCGCCACGAACGCCAGCGCGTCCGCCGCCGTGTACCTCGGCCGCCCATCATCCCCCTTCAAGAACAGCATCGCCGCCAGGACGCCCCCCGCGCCGGCGCCGGCGCCGGCGTCGAAGAAGTCGGCGACGCGCGCGTCGGGGTCGCCGGAGCGCGCCCTCAGCGCCGCCTCCAGCCGCGCCAGCGCGGCGGCGGCGAGCAGCGCGTCCCCAGGCGCGGAGCCGCAGCCATCGATCGCCAGCACCCTCACCCTCCCGCCGCCGCCGCCAAGAACGGCCGGCGGGGTGCCGGGCAAAGAGCAGCCGCCGGCGGCGGCAGCGCCGCCGCCGAAGAGGAACTTGGACTCCAGGAGGGAGAAGATCTCGTAGCTGAGCTTGCCGAGGTGCACGTCGGCCGGCGGCGGCGAGGCCATTGGAAGCGGGGGAGTAATGGGGGGGAGGAGGGGTAGGGGAGCGCGAGCTTTCGCTTGGTGGTGGTGTGGTGCGGTGCGACGTCTGATTTACTGCTGGACTCGACTGCTCAGCTCGCGCAGCGCGGAGCCCGCACTAGCTTATAAATGGAGCCAGTACAGCTAGCTCTCAAGCCCAAGCAGGGGGGAGGAGGCGTATTTTGTGCAAAGGCGCCTCCAGCTCCAGGGTTCGGGGTGTCGGGGAGGGAGGGACAGCGTAGGCCCGTGGTGTCAGTGGGACATACCGTTGCGGGGATTATGTACGGACTACAGTGTATTGGTGCGGCATTCGCATCCGCGATGGTTGCACTGAACAATGCAGAGCTTACCTCATGGCTCGCTGTAATTCGACTGGTTTTTATGATATTAGCATATAGTGCTGGTTCTATTAAATCTACTACTATCCATGGACTGAATGGAAAGCACAATAAGCACTACTAAGATTTTTAGTCCACCCAACCCAAAATATTAGTTTTATAGAAAATATGTGTCTCTCTTATAAGTTGTGTTGCCCTGCAACTAGTAAGAAATGCAGGAGTGAACTTAACAAACACTAGTAAAATGTCCGTGCTCTGCCACGGACTATAAAGGGATAAAAGAAAAACATAATTCGTAGACAAAAATATAAGCATGAAGGGTGATTTGCATGATAGAAATTATGTGTGAAATCAAGAGTTACACCGAGAGCAGCAGAGAAGGCCAGTTGCAAATAAGAAACACCCAAATCTGTGACTCTACAGCATGACAATTGCATGACAATTACAGCATGACAATCTGCAAAAGGAAAGGTATTTGTAATTGCGATTCAATCATTTCCTACATCAAGAAGACAAAAAAAGATTACATTAGTTCAACACCCTGCTTACGCCCTTAGCTCAAACCTAGTACAACACCTGTGCTCTGCCACAAAACTAAAGGGAAGAAAGGCAAACATAAATTATAGAAACATAAAATTTATAAATGGTTGTTTAACTTAGCAAAGCGTGCATTCGTCTTGTCTGTCGCAACATGATTTTAAAGTAAAATAAAAAAACAATGAATCAAGTATATTCAAAATAAATATAATGGCAATTGAATTGTACATACATTCAATCCAATTACATTTTACTTTAAAAGAATAGTGAAGTCCTAAGATTATTATTTTTCAAAGCATCACAAAAATGAGATAACTAAAACTAAAACTATTCTAAATTAAAAAATTAACTATTCGGCTTATCTAAACAATTTCTATGGACTAAATAGATCAACGTTTTACTGAAGATCCCATATATGGCATGCATCTCATACATTGCAGTTAATTCCATATACAAGCACACAAAACAAAATCTAAAAATAAAACCCAAAACACTTCAGTTGAATCTCCTTGTTGCATCCAAGTTGTACATACTTTTCACCTGAAAACCATGAATCAGATATAGGAACCTTGCTAGCACCATCTATTATCAGCATAAAAAAGTAACAAAAAATAATGGTTATTTAGCCCTTGAGATTGTAAATATGTTTTCGCTACTATAGTTGACCAAGCATTGGTACACACAAGAATCATATATACTTATAGATGGACCATGCATTGGATAGGCAGGTAATTTAGATCACCCAAAAAATCATATGACGAGAAACACATTTAAGAATTCTTCTAATAATCTATCTGTAGCAGGTTCTTGAATGCTTAGTCCTAGATAACAGTTTCCATTCTAAGTAAACACATCTTCTATCAAATTAAAAACTAAAAGAACTTGTCTCAACACCATTTTGACTTGTTGCAAATAAATACAACAACAGATGTGTGGTTACGAAAACTCATCATGGTGGGTGGGTTAACTTTTGCTAAGGAATATTTATTTCGCAACTAAAATCAAACACAAAAGTTACATAGATGGAAAACTGGCCCAATCAAGTGGAATGCTTGACCTTGAATTTTGCAGTGGTCACAAACAAAGCACCTTGTTGAAGAAAATAACATGGTCATCTCAGGTTCCTGATATACAGCAAAGCACCCTATTCCATGATTTTCAATATTCTTGTATACCAATGAGAGAAATCAACAAAATGAGATTTTAAACTCACAAAATTGATGAAAGTGATCGCTACAAGCAAACACTACATTAAATTTAGCAAAAGTATATATGTCTATCAGTTTTGAGAAGAACATAACTTACATTAACCAAAAAAGAGATGAAAACAACAAATAAAAAATAGGTAAACTGAAAGAAGTTAGAGTGATGAAAACAACAGTGAATCAGATATAAACCATTTCAGGGGTTGTTTTCAATAAAAATTCTGTTTGGAAGGTTTCATCTATTCCTGTTGGTCTATCTAGTTGATCAGAAACAATTATATTTTCACTTTTTCAGAGGCATTCCTCCTGATCTTGCAAATTTTAAGAAACAGTATCAGTGTATCACCCATGATCATAGATTGGTTCAACATTTTCAAAGCTTCAGTTTGTTAATTGGCTTTTTTTGTATATCTCTTGTAATTATGATTGTAGAGTTCTTAATATAAGTTATTGGTATTGAAGCTGGATCATGCTAGCTGCAACCAAACTAACAAAATTATAAAAACAAGGACTTGCCACTGATCATGTGAAACAAGGACCTAGCTGCTAGAAATAATGAGATTTAACTTACTGCTAATATAGCAATTGAACAAGACTAAAGAATAAATCTGCAGATTTAATAGTAGATCTAGGAGTAAATGAAATCCCATGGACAATGAAAATACGCAGATCTTACAAAGTTATCAATCACAATTCCATCTCAAATAATATAGTAAGAAGGAAATGATATCACGCATGTGCAGCTCATTTGCACATGGAACTTCAACCCATAAGATCAAGTTCTTGATATATTCAATCTGCAAAGAAATCAAAATTCAAAGTATTTTCAGACATATAGATCAATGGCTAGATCTCATCCAAGGTTATGTGTTTCTAAAGGCACAATTTTCACAAGAAATCAAAGCAGACACTTTTTTTCATACGCCACACAGAACAACCTTAGACGAAGGTCCACTAAAATGCGCCTCTTCTATAATGCCAAAGACATTTTCAACAGTCACAGTCCAAAGTATTATCCCAAGGGATCTTTAATGAAAAATAGAATCGTAACAATTTCTATCAGGGACCAAGGAAAATAAAACTCTAATGGTACCATGAAAATAAAATAAAAGCAAGAGATTGAGGACACCATAAAAAAATTGAAAAAAGTGCCGAATGCCCAAGTATTATACTTCAGCAATTAAAAACAACTTTTCTTCCATAACCTACATATAAAAGGACTGAAGAAGATTGGTGATGGTCTAAATCAATCTATCTATAGTACTGAAAAGAAGAAAAATAGTAGGATGGAACAAATAAACCTGAGAGCATAGAGGGTTCAGACTTCAGTGCAACTAATTCCATACATTGGGGAATCTGGCAGTACAAAACAAATGTGTAATGTGTTCTATTTCTACTAAAGAAATATGCAAATCCCTTGTCCCTTCTAATTAACACAAGATTTCTTAGATTTATTTTGTAGTATAGAATATAGATAATTCATATACAATGTGTACAAATATTGAAATATTGGTCATAAAAACAACTAAACAAGGATCAAAGCTTCTGGAATATTCAAAGCAAGCATGCAATCATCCATAAGAAATTATAGAGGAAAGTGTAATTTGTACCAGAAATATTACTACATTAGGGACTCATTCCCATCATCTTCATAAGCGCATTAACTTCAACAGATGGAACCTGGAAAGAGAATTTACCGTGCGATCAAAGCATTGGATGCATGGGACGTGCATGGCATATATGCAAATATGCAACTGTAGCAAATTTAAAGATACCTGGAACATTAGTTGAAACTCCATCTTCACGATTTATACCAAAATCACCAGAAGCTTCAACCGAAGCATCACCAAACCAACCACTTGCGCTATGCAGAAATACTCTTTGACCACGAAATGATAGAGTTGCCACTATTTCCTGAAAGTTAAGGATGTCACTAAAAAACCTAATTAGGGGTTCTCAGTGCCTAGGGTTTGATCATGAGACAAATCTTACAACAGTGCTGGGGCCTAGGAGGAGAGAAAGGAGCTTAGGCTACCTACAACGGTGGATGACATGTTCTGAGCTCCGAGGGGACAACGGCGGTCACCGGGCGTGGCAAGTCCTTGTTGACGCCGCCGCCGCTGGATGGAGAGAGGGGTGACGGCGTGGCCACTGCAGGAGAAGGAGAAGGCAGGCGGCGCCCTCGGCCACCACAGGCGTAGGAGAAGGCAGGGGGCGGCGCCTTCAACCGTGCTCAAGGAATAAGGGGCGGCGCCCTCTGCCGCCACAGGCGAAGGAGAAGGAAGGGGGCGGCACCCTCAACCGTGCTCAAGAAAGAAGGAGCGACGCCTCCGCTGGACAGAGAGGGGCGGAGCTTTCGGGCAGATGACGATGGCCAGGGAGGATAGAGGAGGAGGCGGCGACCGCGGGGGAGTCGACGGTTGCGGAGTGGGTGAGAGAGACGGAGATTGCGGCGACGATGCGGGTGAGGGGAGGGGGCAAGAGGCAGCGGCGGGTGAGGGAGAGCGAGGGGGCAGAGGCGCTGGCGAGGAAGAGGGAGAGGAGGAGGCAGCGTGGTTTGGGGAAAGGGAGGGGCGGCGGTGCGAGATCAGGCAGGAGGTTAGGGTTTTCATGAGCGAACTGCGTGGTGCGTTGGATCAGATGTAATCGGATGGCTCAGATTGTAAGTTCGAACTTCTTATAAGTTGTGTTACCCTGCAACTAGTAAGAAATGTAGGACTGAACTTAACAAACATAATGGAAAGTATTACATGTAGTATTAAAGATGATTATTTCAGAGCAAAACAAAAAAAAGTCATTTTATTGCCATATGTTTCAAAACCCATTCCCAACACTTTTTCTTGCATCTCGAATTCCCACGCTAGCTCCTTAGCTTCTCTCCACATTTGAGTTCTTTCCTATAAGGCTATGTTTGTCCAGAGACCAACTAACCACGTCTCACCACAGTTGAGACTGATGATATGGAGTATATACCATAATACTTCATCATCCACCATTGCCTGACCTATGCGGATGTGGCAAAGGTGATAAGAGAAGCAACAATTGACAACTCTGACGCATAAGCAGTGAAAGTCATGACAACATGTCTAGGAGACCAGCTATCACACACGATGTTGGAAATTGATCTTGGGGAGGGGTTGTAGGCAACATTGTATGTCAAGGAGGTGACATCGTGGAAGAGATGTTGTAGGGGAGTAGCTAGCATCGAGAGAGGATCGAGTCTGGATCCACCACCCATTGTTTTAAAAATTGGACCAGTTATTGAACCATTTCATGTGTCGGTTCACGGTTCACTGGTTCAACCGCCAGGTCAGGCCCGACCTACATAACCTCATTCAGGGTTCTTCATCTTCCCCACACATGACCCACTCCTTCCTCTCCCCCTTGGTTGATCCGTTCTTAATACTCTATGCCACCTATATAGAAAGCCTACTACAGAGAGCCACGATTCACATTGTGAAAACCCTAAGCACCTCCATCTCCCTGTGCTTCCAGCAGTCGTCGTGACCATCCTTCTCGACTCGCCCTAACACCGAGCCACCTTCCACCTCATCTTCACAAAATCTGGTGTCGTCAACCTTGATCCCCACCGGATTTGGCGACGTCGACCTCGATCCTCGTCAGATTCAGATCCATCGACCTCGGTCCGCACAGGATTTGGCATCTCGTCGTCATCGCTTTGTCCTTGGTGACCCTAATGCCACATCACTATTCTTGGCTCTCTTGCACCACCATGCCTACCATCTCCCCTTCCTTTCCCAGTTTCCTAGAACCCAGCTGGTTCTATTGCTCGGCCACCGGCTTGGTTTTTTATTAAACCGACAATTTGGTCCATTTTTAAAACTATGCTGCCACCCCGTAACTTATTCGTTTTGTATGGAACCCGTGATAACCTTTTTCCTCCGAATTAGAAATGACACAAACAAAACATACTAGTTCGGGACTTCGGGCCTCCCTAATTGAGATTATAACCCAACATCCAGTTTGATTTTAGTATCATTGAGGTACCATACAATGGGAAGAGTTACAAAGCTCTTCAATATGGATCTCAATGGGTATCCTTGTTATCGGACTAATCTTTTTCGGCTTGCCTTCTTCATCTGGTTACACCTCCTTTAAATAGGCCTTCCTAGTCGACCCGGTTGCTTTATAGGAGACATAGACTCCCTAATTGCTTCATTGGAGACATAAAAACTCCCTAAATTTTAGCTTTTACGTGTATCCATTCGCGAATTATTGTCTGATTGAAGCGAATTATGCCCCCATCCTTTCTCCTATTACTCCCCATCTTCATAGCAATATTTCTCTTCCCCAGGAATTGCCTCGGCCAGGGAGTTATGTCACCACTTCCCTCATAATCCACAGGAGTGTGTCGTCATTTATTTCTCCTCGCTACCATCGACCATAGGCTGCTTAGAGCATGCCCAGCAGGCCCCCGAAACTACTGTAGCTACAGTACACGCGGGTGAATTTTTTTTTAAAAAAACAGAGACACAGGGGCTTGATACAGTACGGCGTGGCTGTCAAGCCGTTCGTCTCCCATCAATTGGTTATGGGTCCGGCCAAGTCGTTTTCGGTCACAAACCACTAAGAAGTCCGCTAACAAGAAGTATAAATAAAGTCCAAATAAGAAAACCGTGTACAAAATATAGCCAAGTTGACTTGGGAGGACAGCATGAAAAAAATCACCATGAACTGATATGCCATATATGTTTGTTAGAAAAATGCATTTCACAACATGAAAAAAAAAAATCAAAATTTCAAAATACCCCCCCCAAACTAGTGCCAACTAGCCTGCCTGGCCACAGTGCTTCACAGCTGAAAGCCACTGATGAGCAGTGATTCGTCTGCTTGCATTGGCTTTGGTACCACTCTAGTCCTTCATGAATCTTTCGCTAGATCTCGATCGCACATTCGATCGAGAGGTGCATGGTTGATCAAAACCAGTGATCGATGAGAAGCAGAACTGCAGAAGTAATTAGCGTTGTTTACTGCAGGTTGGTACGTGCATGGAAACAAGCACCGGCTTTTCGCCATCACCACTGCTTAGAGCTGTTACTATTAATTATTCCATGCGTACCCCCTGCATGAACAAGACACGCTGCGAAGTCCGCAGCATAAAATTGAAAGCCTCGACTTAAAAGCCGGCCAGGTACACACCTGGCTGGCCTGGCCGCGCCTGCCATATGCTGATATGCATGAACACTGCCAATTTGTAGAGCTCACCATAAATACATTGGGGGCAAGCTGATCATGATCCTAACCTTAGTCCTAATCCATGAGCTTGGTCTTGCTAATCTCTCGTCATCAGTGAAGAAACTAGGGAGAGGAAAGTGGCAATAACATAGCACGTTTTAATTTATACCCTCTCCGTTTCAAATTGTAGTTCACTATTGACTTTTGGACATGCCTTTTAACTATTCGTCTTATTCAAAAAAACAGTGCAGACATACAAAAATATAAGTCATGCTTAAAATATGTTTAATGATAAAACAAATCACAACAAAATAAATAATATTTACATATTTCTTTGAATAAGACAAAAGGTCAAAAGGCATATCCAAAAGTCAACAGCGAACTATAATTTGGAACGGAGGGAGTACAGCCGAATTGCTGGGCTGCGAGACTTTGAGAGGCCATATGTGGTTCTACTAGGCTTCAAAAGGTTTAAAAAACGGCTTTGAAATATTTAAGAAACATAGTTTTAATTAGAAATTAAGACGTTTACCTAAAAAAACTCTAAAAAATTATCGACCTAGCAGAAACAAAGCTGTGAAGCCTAAAAAATGGTTACATACAACATAATAAACTATTGACAAATCCATGGATGCATGCTCCACCACATTTCAAGCTACAAGTGCGTGTTTAACTGCGACTAAACTAGACATCTGCATCACAAAGTAAATAAGGGGCTAGCTTTTGCTACTTGCAATTCGATCCACCTGTGCAGGAACACGGCATCGTGCGAGGCTTGTGCGAAGCATCAAATTATATGCACGCGCGGGCTGTCGTATCAGCGACCGCCGCGCCGGGTAACCCGCCGGCTTTGGCCGCTAATCATGTGCCCTAAACCACCACCACCACCATCATCACGGATCAATTAGGCACGCAGCTTTTGGCGATGAATGAATATTAATGATTGATCGATTGATTTATACTAAGTAATTGATGGCGTTGGTGTGTTTGCTAGCTAGTAAGTGCAAGTCGTTTCCACTCTAGGGAGTAGTACTACTGTACAGCAAAGGTGTGTGCCCGGTACAAACTGGCTGGTGTGCGACATGCAAGCTCGCTAAAATGTTGATGACAGCCGCATCATCGTCATTATCGTCCATATCATGATGTACTGATGCAAGCCTAGTAGTAGCTAATAGTCCTGGTTCTGTGGTTCAGCTCGGCTGTGAGCTAAATTGCTCAGTGAAGAGAACTTCGAGAAATAAAAAACAATCAATGTAATGGCAATGTAATTAAACTTCTAGAGTTTTGAGACACGGTTTCAAGGTACCCAAAGGCGACGTGAGTGTGTGTTCTCTTTCTCTCTCCCATATATGTGCTAAAAAGGAGAGGCACATCCCACTATTTAAGTTGCTGTTGTCCTTCTCCAACCAGCAATACGATACTAAAAGAGTTCTCACATCCCCTTTTATACATGGGTTTTTGAGATTTTTTAGAAATTATTTCTTAAATATATTGGCCAAAACCCATTAATTATAACAATTTATTCATATGTGATTTACCTTGTAAATTTATTATGGAATTAAAATAACACTGCTTAATTTTCCAGGAGGACATAGCGAGCTTTAATTGTCGCATGCGTTGTTCTTCACTTTCTCTTAACTAATCCGCCCCTTTGAACCGTGTCTTGGAGGTATCTACGTGTGCAAACAGAGCAAGCTACGGTGAGAGATGCCAAGCATCGAGACAGTGACACTTGGCGCTACACGCATGTATTTTTGTATTGCTAATAATTCTAGGTCTTGTTTTTATACGTGTACTTTGCGCCTAACACGCACTGATTAGTTTGGAGTTTAAGTACACAATACTACACTATCGTGTATTTGCAGCCACAACCATCGTATGATGTCTCCCTATCTGCAGCTGCTTGGTTGCTTCCTGGGCTCCTAATGACTAATGAGCGAATACGTGTAAGCCAAAGAAGTGGTTGAGCCGGTGACATGACGCTTGGGAGCTACATACTGTATGGCCTATGACTATGACTATGATTACGATTATGATACGGTTTTCGTATTGTTTTTAAAAACAAATTTGTGATGACCTTTTCCTCTGTTCTCGTAGCACGATTTGCGTTTAGATTATTCTTTTTAGCTGATCGCATGGGCGAGTTGATGAATTTCGATTATAATGCTGATACGGTATCTCTCTCTGTCTACATCAGGTATGTACTATCCCCATCACATTACTCATGGGCGCCATTTTCTTTTCTTTTTCGGTGCGGTTGATTAGGCACATAACTGTACGTACTTGTCCGTGATGTGCATGTACAAACAGATCGATATACCCCCCAAAATAAAATATAAAAACAAATTAGCTCTAATCATGCATGATTCATACCCTAGGTCTGCCGCTCTGATGGCGGTCATGGTCCTCATTATTTTTGGCACCAATATTTGTACGCAATTCGGTGCTCTTTTAGTACTAGTGGTGACAACATATTATTTGCCATTAGTATCTTCTTTGTTGGGTGCCATTTGATCAGTTGTGCTCTCCATGTCCCTCCCACTAAGTGAGGAGAAGGAGGAAAAGGAATTAAGGAAAAAAAGAGTAGCACCTCAATTGATTTTGTGATGAGGGGGAGAGGGCATGCACAGATGCACAATCAGAAGAGCATCAACTTTTTTTTTGAAAAAACAATTTAATCTCTCCCTCACAATCTATAAGTCCTTTTTTTTCTTCTTTTTTGGACTAATGATTATCTTTTTTTTTTGGTGGTTAGGGTGTTATGTTGTGAGGAAAAGATGTCATGTATGTCAACTGTCAGGCTCCTGTCTGGGAAATGAGACGGACAGTTGGGCAGACAGGGCTCCAAGAGGCTTGAATTGAATGGCACTGCAACAAGGATGCTCAAGGACCAATGGTAGTAGTAGAGTAGTACAGGAGTGCTGCCTTCAAGTTACTTCTTACTGTACATGGCCTCAGAAAACAACACAGTAAATTCATCAAGGGCAAAAGTTTTCTACTTTTAAGATACATTCAATTTTCCATTCTCCTCTTCAAGAAAGAAAAATCGTACTCTTGCTATAGTTAAATAATAATCCTCCTCCAATAATTCCTACAACCTAAGAATTGAGGCGCGGTTATGTTCTCGGCGACGTCGTAAAGTTCACTGAAAATTTTAGCGCGGTTTTGCATTGTTCGTTCCAAAAGATTTTATTTCTCTATAAATGATAGGAAGAATTAGAAGAAGGCCGGATGCTTGTTCGTAGAGAAGTTTGGTTCAGGGTATGATTTTGTTGGTAAGCTGTGGCTTATAGTTTAGCTTGGTAAATTTGACACTGTTTGCGAGCTTGTGACTGCATCCATGGAAGGGAGGGCGGCTGCCTGGCAGAACTCTTTCTTTTTTAGCAAAAGGCAGAAGAACTGTCATAAATTGATCAAAAGTAGAGGAAGAAGTACAGGGTGGGGGGAGATAGAGGCCCCTCCCCCCATGGGCCGAGTATAACTAGTTAACTAATTAAAAAGGGTGCGCCTGTGGCCTTCCATAGGCGCAGGTCATCAAGAACTCTTTTAGGCCCGATATGTCGGCCCGTATGAATGTATGATCAATAAAGGAAAACAAAATGGGCCGAGGTTGGGACTTGTGTTTTCCAGGCCCACTAAGTTGTTCATGCCTGTGGGCCGTGATGGGTCCAAGGGACTGGTTTTTGGAATGGATCTGCTGCGTTTCAATCTCTACTCCTCCAATTTTCTGGAAATGTTTGCGTAGAATTTTATACTTTGTAGGACAGCTTGACTATACTCCACTCTGCTACTCGTTTTCTCCAGCAAAGATTTGCACATCCATCATGAAAATTATGCTAGACTTTAAACCTAAGTATGGATCAGCTAGGCTGCAAGAAAGCTGACCAAATAAGTGGAGCAAATCCTATCCCTACCAATAAGTGGAGCAAATCCCATCCCTTTTCTATCACTATTCATCTAAACTATTACTCCCACCGTTCTTTTTTGTTTGACACTTTTGACTTTTGTAGACGTCTTTGACCATTCGTCTTATTCAAAAAAAATTATATAAATATCTTTTTTTTGTGATTTTTTATCATTGATGGCACTTTAAGAATGATTTATATATTTACATGTTTGCACTAAAATTTTGAATAAGACGAATAGTCAAATGCGTGTCCAAAAATCAGAGACGTCAAATAAAAAAAACAGAGGTAGTATGATATTCTCCCGTTGACTTCCGCACCCTTTATATTCACTATTCGTGACCTATCACCATGTATCTTCCCAACATCACTGCTGCAATGGATAGGTCACTGCTGGAGATGTCCTATAGATGGTAAGATGCCCTAAACTTGCCATCCAAGCCGTGCCAAATTTTAAATAATTTTATTTTTTGGGTGGATCCGAATAAAATCTTTCAATAGGAGTAATGTGTTTGAAGTGTTTGACATGAAATTGCTTTTTTATTAGATGAATTTTGTACAGCTTTTTCCTTCTCAATCTGTAAGATGAATCCTACAATCTTGCTTGTGTTTTTCTAAGAAGGGTTAATAATTTCATTTGGTTCAAATCCCGTTCTCTAGCGAAATAAACACATGTGAAATCTTGTTAAATAAAGTGAAAATTAGAAATCCAAAATATGAAAGCGGTGGCAAACTAAAACTAAATTAGCTAGGGTACTGAAAATCTTCGAAAAATTAACACGTTCTCAATGTCCGGAAGGTAGCAAAAACTTAAAGTTCCAAGCGAAGTCTTGAAATTCCGCTTTCTAGTTTTATATTTAAATTGGACGAAGTCTTCGGAATCCTACTCCTATTTTCTAGTTTATATTTAAATACTACATCTAAAGCTGTTTCTTAGCGTGATACACATTTTGAGCCAAAATTTCGTGGGATTTGAAATCAACCGTCTCATTCGTTACAACTTAAAACTAAAACCAATACTACCTCTAAAAATTCGTTATTTTTTATACAAGCCTAACGAAATTGTACTTTGTGTCATTTTAAGGGTTTTATGTGGCTTTTGTTAAAGTTTCTAAAATAAAATTTTAAAACTCTAAATCTCTCAAAAAGTTGTAACTTTTCTGTATTATAGTTTTCGCATAGTTTTACGAGTAAATTGCACTGTAGCCCCCTGAAGTTGGCACCTCGTTTCACTTAGCCCCCGGAAGTTGTAAATTACTCTGCCAGGCCCTCGAAGCAGGCACTCTCTGCCCACACTTGACCAAGGATGATCAAGTGTACTCTCTACCCACACATGACCAGGGAACGGTCATGCGGCACAAATCCTAGCACTTCGCTAACCCCACAACACAATATTTTATTTGATCAATTTATCTTGAAAATCATCATGAAACCTTAGCTTCATAATGTGCAATTAGATTAAAAGTGACTCATATTAATTACCCAAGCACATCTAAGCAACTATAGAAAGGATAGGCTAGTAAATCACTAAGGGTTCTACAAATAAGGCTAGTACATATTAGTTGATGACTAATACGACTTTAGGATAGAAACTCACACACTAATCAGATTATGCATGCAATTAACAAATAAAGGTAAATAAGGATTTAGCAAACTAGGAAGCAATATGCATCTAGTTTGCCTTGGTAGAAGTCGGAGCTCTGCGGGTCTACGTCAGTTCCCGGACAACATTCCGCACAATGGTCGCAGTAGGGACTTACGCGTAGAAGCAAATAGCAAAAGAACCAACTTCAAAAAATAGTTTAGTAAAAATATATAAAATTCTAGGGATTGCGGCTGTGGGTTGGCCCTGCGATTCGCGTCAGCGGCGCTGCCCTCGAGATCGCCGCCGGCGGCGGCCATGGGAGCAGCAAACCTTCGGCGGACGATAACTTGGGCTAGGGACCTCGGTTTTGGGTGCTCTTGGTACCGTTGGATTTGTCTCGATGAGATCTAGGATGTCCTAGCTGCTCACCAAAGCTTGGGTGTTGAAACTTGGTGAAATTTCTTCGGAAAGCTTTGTGGTGGCTAGGGTTTTGTGGTTAGGGCTCCACGAGTTGTGAACAGCAAGGGGGTCTTGGGGGGTTTATATAGTGCTGGGGGAGGGGTGGGATTCGGCTGGGATGAAATAGGAAAGGTCTAAAAATTCATTACTTTTTAATACAAGCCTAACGAAATTGCCATTTGTGTCATATTATGGGTTTTTATGCGGCTTTTGTTAAAGTTTCTAAAATAAAAATTTAAAACTCTAAATCTCTCAAAAAGTTGTAACTTTTCTGGATTATAGTTTTCGCATAGTTTCACCTAATTTCAACTTGCCGAGCATCCTGAGACACGAGCTCCTAGTCCTACACGGATCGTCCGTGCAGAGAATCAGCTCAGCCCAGCTCGTGCTCCATGCCTCCATGTCCGGAAGAACGCGAAAGCAACCACAAATCATAATCATCGCACATCAGCAAAGAAAACCCACTGGCCATTGTTTCTCTGCTGGATACTCCACTAGTAGTACTAGCAGTGCCGTTGCAGATGATTCTAGTGGGGGGTGCTAGCTTTAAACAGTATCGATTTTTTTTTTCACGAAATTTAGATTTAAACAAATTTTATACACAAGGAAATTTTGGTTTCATAGGAAATTTTGACAATCCTGGAAGATACAAAAAATTATGGATTCAAAAGTTTATTCAAAGAAGTGTCAGAAAAAACTGATTTTTCACTTTGTCCTGCTTCCCACCGGTAAATTTTAGCAATGTCATTATTTTCTAGACAGCCACTTTGAGAAATGGTTTGCAAAACTTGCTTGTACATATCTAAAATAAATTACAGCATGCAAGACACATCTGGCAATGAAAAACAGTTAACTAAAAGTCTAAAACTTCAAATCTATGAACAGTGCGGATCTAAAATCTCAGCTATTAACTAATCATCGTCAATTCAATTTCATCACTACCGGACAGGCATTAGGGAGTAAAAAAAAAATCAATAAAGTGACCTACTAGTATATTCAGGCAGCATAGCATAGCAGAAAAAGAAAAGGCAATCGTGCATATCCAGTGTCCACCACGGCACCACCTTTGTCCTTTGCTGTGGGCTTCTTCGCTTCTTCTCCCCGGAGGAGTCAAATCACGCCATGGAAGAAGCGTCGAGGTCTAATTTTAGCGGCCTCTCGTGACGTCTCCCATGGGGCGGAGGAGGTATAGAGAGGCAGGCAAGCACTGAAGGTCAAAAATAGGCGGAGGAATAGAGAGAGATTGGCGGAGGGATAGAGACAGGGAGGAGAGAGACCCTGGCTGGGACTGGGAGCGATTAAATGAGACAAGGAGTGACGGGCGGGAGCGGGCGACGTAGGAGAGGAGGCCGCGCGCGCGATGCATCGTCCAAAGCCGAGACCTTTCCTTGGTCGTCTTCTTCCCTGAGGTAAGGCGAGGCGACGGCTCCTTCTGCTCGCCTCCTCCCATTCTTGTTCTTGCGCATGCATCTCTGCCTGCAACGTCTCGTTTAGTGATTTTGTTCCGGTCTTTGCTCGATAAATTTGGAATCTTTAGGAGCGGGAGGAAGAAAACGAGCTTGGTTTGGGCTAGATTTCAAATTTTTTTCCTTTGCCAGTTTGATAAAGAAAGCGAGCAGAATCGCAGGGTGGCTGCGGGTTGGGTGGCCTTGTCTTCCAGGCCATGTTTCGTCAGGCGTATTCTGAATTTCTGATGGTTTGCCAGTTGTTTCGCTTAAGAAAAGAATAAAGGAGTGTTTACCTTGTGACCTGAGGCACTATGTCTAGTGTTTGATTTGGGCAAGAGGAGGCGAGGAGCTTCATATCTTTTGTGTTGCTGAAATGGAAGTGTGTTTTGGGTGGAAGCGGAACTAGGCATAGAGATCCTCGTGTAAGATTGGTCTTGCTGTGATTTTCTTTAGTGTTCGTCCCACTGTTCTTTGTCTAACTAGACAGGCCTGAAAGGGTGAATGATCAATCCTGCATGGTCAATATTGTAACTGTGCTCTCCAAAGTATGAGTTGATTGCTCATGTCGGGAATCATGAATAGGGTTCTGCATATATTGGTTTGCCTCTAATTGTTACTGGCTCTAGCAACCAGCAATCCAGCATACGGATGGCAATTAAATAATAGACTCTGTAATGCTTAATCATTTTTATCTTTGCATTGTTTCAGTCCTCTTTTGTTGAGGATCATTTAGGTGTTGGTACTGTGATGTCCTTTTGTTAAGGACTGTGTGACTTTTGTTTGCCGTATACATATTCGGATGTAGAGGCTGGATTAATTTCCATATCGAAAAAAAACATTGTTCTTTCATATCTTTGCTTGTTGGAGTCGTCTCGTAGCAACTGATTTCCCTTGGTGCATATCATTTCATAGCAACTTGCTCCTATGCCTTCGCTCTATAGGTTTAAATTGCAAGCTAATTGCCGTAATGTACCTTCATTCGTTTTTTTTCTGCTATTTTTGTTGTACAATCATCTGCATTCCAGACTCGGCCTCTCTACATGCTAGATTAGTGGAGTATATTGTAGTATTCGCATATCCTAATTTCTAAGTTTGCAGCCATTGTACATACAATTCTTGACTAAAAAGTCCTCTGCTATATATCGATTAAGTTACCTATTGAGCAAGGCCAGATTATTATTCAGATGCATGTGCAGACTGCAGCGTGACACAGGTGGTGCTATATGCCAGGGTCCTTTCCTATGTGTTGTACATTGGTTTTCTAATTTGACCAAAAGTGTGGATGACTTCAGATTCTTACTTCTTGGTGCATGCTTGGTATCAGGCTAAATAAGAGATGTTTTGCAACTTTTTTAGCCAGTGATATTATTTTTACATGCTACACTGTTGCTTACGTGGTGTATTTTGTTTATCGAAAAACACTGCTTTTACATAGGGTGTTAGAATGATTTATGTGTTGGGGAGGACTAAGGGAAATTTTGCCTTGTGCTAATTAGTAACGCTGAACAGAAGGATGTATGGCAAGCAATAATAAATTTTTTTTTGGGTTCATACTATCATTATTCTAGATAATTGGAGATCTTTAGTTGGTTTTGGCTAGTTTGCAAACTTTGCTTTAGTCAATAAACAATTAATGCAGGTAAGCGAATATATCTCAACAAGCTGTACCATTTGTTGCACATTTCACGGAAGCTTTAATTGGTATAATCTAACATGTTCGCATTATTATTATGCATGCATATATTAAATGGGCCCTATCTTTGCCAAATCTCAATGTATCTTTGAATTTACAACACAGGATTGCATCATCAAGATAGAGTAGCACCATCCTATCTTTGTCATATTAGGGTCCTACCTTTACCAAATTTCAGTGTATCTTTCAATGTACAACACATCATTGCATCATCAAGATAGAATTGCATCATCCTATCTTGTATTACAATTTCTGGGAGATCTCATCATCCATGGCTATAAGAAGAGATGATGCATTTCAATTTATATAGCCAACTCTCTGCTTGTTTCCATAATATTCAATCATCAATCTTACTAGTATGTTCATTTTGTGTAATGTTTTCTTCTTGTTTGCTTATTTTCTGCCCGCTCTTGCATTTTGCAGATTACATCCAGCTCTGGAGACCTGCCACATTTTCCAGGAAGACAGAGCATTTGTAGCACTCTCCTATGCTTCTCAGAGACTCACTCATTTCCTTTTTTCTTATGTACACAAGACCTTCAAATGGACATGGCCAGAAACATGCCCTCTCCACCTGTAACCAGAAGAAAAAATTTGCCTTTCAAGTTCCTGATACCCTTTGTTCTGGTTCTTTCAGTGACAGTTATTGTTGTCACCCAGTACTTTCAAAGCATATCGTACTTTCTCCGACCGCTGTGGGACACACCACCAAAGCCATTCATCCGTATCCCACACTACTATGCCCCCAATATCTCCATTCCCGAGCTTTGTAAACTCCATGGCTGGGGTACCCTCCCCTCCCCTCGTCGTGTCTTTGATGCTGTCCTCTTTAGTAATGAACTTGATATTCTGGAAATCCGCTACCACGAGCTCCTTCCATATGTTGACAGGTTTGTCATCCTTGAGGCCAATGCCACCTTTACTGGCATCCCAAAGTCACTCTCCTTCTTCGAAAACCTCAGCCGTTTTTCATTTGCTGGTTCCAAGATCGTCTACGACATGCTTCCTATCATAGATATGAATCCTGATTCTCGTCGACAGCCCTTCCGCATAGAGGCCAGTCACCGTCGTGCACTTAATATCGTGCTCCGAAGATCAGGCATTGCTGTGGGAGATGTATTGATCATGTCTGATGCCGATGAGATCCCTAGTCCTGAGACATTGCAGTTGCTCAAGTGGTGTGATGGAATACCACAAGTCATGCATCTTGAGATGAAGAACTATATGTACTCCTTTGAATTTCCTGTGGACTACAACAGCTGGAGAGCATCAGCACATCTGTTCACAGAGCGCACAATGTATCGCCACTCCCGTCAGAGCAACCTAATTCTAGCTGATGCAGGCTGGCATTGCAGCTTCTGCTTTAGGCAGATCAAGGAGTTTGCTTTCAAGATGAAGGCATATAGCCATGCGGATCGGGTGAGGCAGGAAAGCTTCCTAAATCCAGAGAGAATCCAGAGGATCATATGCAATGGGGAGGACCTGTTTGACATGCTACCTGAAGAATACACATTTAAGGATCTCTTAAAAAAGATGGGGCCAATACCAAAGTCAGCATCAGCTGTTCATCTGCCATCCTATTTGATAAAAAACGCAGACCAGTTCAGATTCTTACTTCCTGGTGGATGCTTGAGATCTGGTTAAATCAGGCATTTTGTAATTTTGGTAGCCAACAGTATTACTGTTAGATGCAATAACGTTGTTTCTGTGGAAAGAGGTGTATATCTTTGATACCGAACAGCAATACTTTTAGATAGGATAGTAGAAGTTTCTTGTTCAAAGAACTATGAGAATGTCACCTGATATTTGTAGTCATGAGCATTGACACTAGAATTTACAGAAAGCAATACAAAACGTAAAATGGCAGAAGAAATCGCTGCCATTTTGGGTTCATCCTTGTCTTTTTTTTTCCCACCAAACAGTAAAGAGTGTTGGAAAGTATGAGTGAGTTGTTCACACATCTCTATGAGTTTAGATTTTTGGATGAATTGGTTAGGACATGTAGCTTAATATAGTATCAGAGCCATTGTCTGCTCCTATTTTTCATATGTTGAGGCCTGAGCCTCCACGTGAGGGGGAGTGTTGAAAAATATAAGTGAATTCCCCACTTTTTTCGTCGGTTTAGATTTTTGGGTGAATTAATTAGGTCATGCAGCTTAATAAAGAGATCTTTTGATAGTTAATGGATAGAGTAAAAACTTTGTTTGCAGCAAGAACAATTATTGATGCAAGTATAGGAGTAAAAATATTTGGACAAACTCTACCATTTGTTGCACATTGTTAGGATGTGTACGTTGTTGTATTATATAAAATTAATTTCCATTGTCTAAAAGAATTTGTTGCACATTGCACAAAATACTTTTTGAGCAAAAGGGGCAGAGGATTGTTGCCATTTCATTAATAGAGAAAATTGTTCATTTATTTAACAGACAAATACATCCACAATGTTATTATGCAATGCATAAATTAAATAGAAATGCTAATGAACGAATCATTGTTTAACAGGTGAGATGTGAATGCATAAAGCTATATGAAAATTTTAATGAAACTTGAGATCTGTAATGCATGAAACTATATGAAAATATCAATGAAACTTTATGAACCTATACAAAAACAGCATGAAAATAACATTATACTAAATGAGAAACTAACGAAACTATCTGAAACAGCTGATCCGTTGCAACAGTGATCCATTCCCTAGTAATCCCCTAAATTAAATGGGCCCTATATTTACCAAATTTCAGTGTCATCTTTGAATGTACAACACATCATTGCATCTTCGAAATAGAATTGCATTATCAAGATAGAGTTGCATCTTCAAGATAGAATTGCATCATCCTGTCTTTTGCCATATTACGATGTCCGCGAGATCTCATCATCCATGGCCATAAGAACAGATGGAGTTGCTTCTTCCAGATAGAATTGCATCATCCTGTGTTTTGCCATATTACGAATTTTGCGAGATCTCATCATCCATGGCGATAAGAAGAGATGATCCTTTGGATCTGTATAATCTACTCTATGACCTGAGAGCGAGGCGGCGGCGGCTCAGATGGAGTAGGGAACCGCAGCTGGGGACCGTTTTGGCGTCTGCTATAGAGACGGCGGTTCCAAACCAGCCGCCGCCCGCCCCATCGCCGCCGCCGACTCGCCGGCGAACCTCGTCGACCTCCGCAAGGCGCGTCCTTTTCTCACTCTGGGTAAGATGGGCACCCCCCCATTCTATTGGATTTTGCTTCTTGCAGCGAACGCACCCGAACCTGCATCCACAAGCTCGGTAGAGTCCTTGCGTTTCGCACTGTTCATCATCAGCTCTTTCTGCTGTTCTTCTGTATGATCATCTGCACCCTCAGACTCGGCCCTTCTGCACCCCCAAAATGTAGTGTTCTGATATTCTATTTTGTAGTTTTGTGCCAATGCACATAGAAATCTCGACCAGTAAGTCCTGTTCTAAGAGAAGGCCAGATTATTATTCAGATGCATGTGCATTGTGCAAAGGGAAAAATTGGTTTAAATATACACATTTAATTTGAAATTGAAAAAATATGCCACATCTTTTGAAAATTCGCGATATGCACAATTCCGCCACGTGGGATGGTGGAAAGTTGCTTCCGCCACGCCAAACGGCTTCCGCTGTGCCGGATGGCTGAAGCCAGCGCTTCCGCCACCACGCATGGCGGAAGCAATCTGCTCCCTCCGTCGTGCTCATGCGTACGTATATATCTTTTCTCATGTATTCGCATGCGGCATGCATGCATGGTGGTTTGGCTTCTGTGTTTGCATGCATGCATGGTGGCTTGGCTCATGCATGCATGGTGGTTTGGCTTCATGCGTACGTATGTATCTATGGTTGCATTCGCATGCATGGTGGTTTGGCTTCTGTGTTTATCGTACGTATATATGTTTTCTTATCTTCCAAAGACATGGCATACTTTGAAGAGCATCAGTAACAAGCCTGATACCTCCAACTCCAAAAAAGTGAAAAGCTCCGTTGATCACTGAATTTTCCATTAGACATCGATCAAACCGCTGTTGCTAGCAATACTAGTAGCATCTTTGTTGAACTGTACTGTACTACATGTACGTGCTACCATCAGTGCCTTCTTGGAAGCTGGTTGTTTGACCACAACGTCTCCATGCAGTGTTACGGACGCAGGAGGTGCATTTTTATCCATCAACTGCTGCCTGCAAGCTGCAACGGTAAATAATGCTAGGAGTAAAAATATATCACACCGTCGAAGGTATGAGTACACAGCAGTTCTAATATACTCACCTTGAACGACCGATAAACACAGAAGCCAAACCCCTAATTATCCAGAGTTGCTCCTACAGGAGCTCCTTTGCAACATGTGCGCGTGTGAACTGAAGCTCCATTCCGGAAATAGCCATGCTAATGACTGATTGATTAATCAAGGTAAGCGAGTGTGCGCTAATGATCTAATATCCGGTAATCATCAAACCACCATGCTTGCGAATGCAACCATAGCATATATATGAGAAAAGATATATACGTACGATGTACACATGAGCACGCCGGAGGGAGGCCTTTGGGCCAGTAGGGATGGCAATGGGGAATTCCCCATCCCCGTCCCCGCTAACGCTCCCGGGGGACATTTTGTCCCCATCCCCGTCCCCGCGGGGAATAAATCCTCGACGGGGATCCCTGTCCCCGCTTAAATTGTAGTTAATATGTATATATTTTGCTATTAGTACAAAAATTATCATATATATGTATTATCATAGTTAATAAATCATCATATATGCATCAAAATGATCACACATATACATTGGATGATCACTTGACAAGGTCATTATTCATTTTTATCATTAACCATTACATGAAAACATCATCACATGCAAGATTAACGGGCCCCGGGGGGAATGGGGACGGAGGATACTTCTCCGTCCCCGTCCCTGTTTACCCGACGGGGAAAGAATTTTCCCCGTTTACATCCCCGTGGGGGAAGAAATCTCCCCATCCCGGTCCCCTAATAGGGGAATTCCCCGCGGGGAATCGGGGATCGGGGCCCCATTGCCATCTCTACCATTGGCCAGGTGGCTTGGCCAGATTGCTTCCGCCGTGCACGATGGCGAAAGCGCTGGCTTCAGTCGTCCGGCACGGCGGAAGCCGTTCGGCGTGGCGGAAGAAGCTTTCCACCATCCCACGTAGCAGAATCTGTATGCATATCGCAAATTTTCAAAAGATGTGGCATATTTTTTCAATTTTAAATTAAATGTGTATTTTTAAACCAATTTTTCCTTGTGCAAAGTGCAGGGTGACAGGAGTGGTGCGGCAGTACAAGCCAAGCTCCAAGGTCTTATATTATGCTTTTTTTTCATCTGATATTCTAATTTGTAAAGTTTGTAGCCAATGTACATTGGCTTTTTTACAATCTTATTTGACCAAGAACGCAGACGAGTTCAGATTCCTACTTCCTGATTCATGCTTCAGGTCCCAATTTTGTACTACCTCTGTTTTTTTTATTTGACGTCCTTGACTTTTGATCACGTCTTTGACCATTCGTCTTATTAAAAAGTTTAGTTCAAACATACAAAAAAAGTCATGTCTAAAGTATCTTTACTAATAAAACAAATCACAACAAAATAAATGATATTTACATAATTTTTTTTGAATAAGACGAATGGTCAAAGATGTGTCCAACAGTCAAAAGCGTCAAACAAAAAAGAAACGGAGGGAGTAAGTTGTAACTTCGCTAGTCAGCAATTTTACCCTTTCTCCAAACAGTTGGTAAACATTTGTTGGCTATGGCTAGTGTGAAAGAGCCGGAGAAAATATCTCGACAAGCTGTGCCACATATGCTGCACGTTGTGCAGAAAGATTTAATTGGTAAAATCTAATGCGCCTGCATTAATATTACGCATGAAAAAATGGCTCTTATTTTTTTTTATACCAAATCTCAGTATATCTTTGGATGTACAGCACTTCAAGATATAATCGCATCCTTCTTTTGTCATATTTTTCCATTTTTAATTGCATCCTCCTTTTTTTTGGGTCTATTTTCCATTTTTTGTAAGATCTCATCATCCATGTGTTAGATATTACTGTTCGTGATCAAAATTATATCGAGTCTTAGCCTAAACATGATCATTGTTTTTATACGGAATAGATGAACTAACCGGAATTTGTTGAAGCCGTCAGTGCCGTATAGTCGATCTGTTGGAGACGAGTAGGAGCCTAGGAGGATCAACGACCCTATGATCGCCACCTGCAAAAAGTGCAAAGGGTGGACACGGCCCTTCGGATTTCTCCCAGCACAATTAGGATTGGTATGAGTAATGGGGTGAGTGTAGAGAGACTCGGGGGCAGGTCCAAATGGGAAGAAAACGTTTCTGATCATGGTGTGTATTTAATGCATTAAATATTAATTAGGATACGATTTGGAATCCCGCGTGGTGCTTGATTTGGCAGGTGTTTAATTAGAGGATGTGGTCTTTTAGGGAGGTGTTTAATGTATTGTCCCCTTAATCATGTCTAGGATCAACCAACTCCATCTATGGCTATAAGAGCTGATGCATTCGGATCTGTATAGTCTACTCTGATTCCTTTCTTCCCTCCTTGAATATTCATTCCTTGAGACATGAGAATTCTTAAGATGTCAGGCTTGTGCTTCCTGCTGCTCATACCACTACTGTTAACTTCTGGTAAGCCTCGTCTGAAAATTTTGATCTACGGACTACACCCCGATGATCAGTATAGACTTCTGCCTCTCTCTCTCTCTCTGTCTATATCACAATGTCACTTTAGGATCTGATGCACAGTTGCAATGTCTGTCAACGTCATCAGTACATCTTGTAAAATTTTAAGAACTCCACACCGCTGAGCGTTTCGCACTAGGCATCAACCCACATAATCTGCCATATCGTTCTCAGCATCGGCAAGAGAGTGCAATAATCTTGTACATCTCACTGCCTGATCATCCCTCGCTAGATATCAACCCACAAATCTGACGTATTGTTCCGAGCATTCGTAAGATATGCCACAAAGACAAGAAACATCATTTGGGCCTTTACCTGCCTGATCTTTCTGTCTTTTTCTCTCTCTCTCTCTCTCTTTATATCACTTGGATCTGATGAATGCTACTCCATATCTGTTCATGCCATCAGCGCATTTTGTAAATTTTTTATGAACGATTCCACACCGCTAATTGTTTTGCACTAGATACAACCCATAATCTGACATACTGTTCTTAACATTGGTATATCTCGCTGTTTTACATTTTTGCAGGCACCGAAGCCACTGATGGCTGCCATAATTTCTTCAGCAAGACCTACAATACCCTGTTCTGCGAGAAGAGGCCATGCATGGAGCACTGCAAGAACGAGGGCTCCCCCGAAGGGAATTGTGTCTTGTTCTTGGGCTTCAAGCGCTGCATCTGCAAGAGCCCATGTCGCTGATGCTACCGCTGCTTCTGGATGTAGACATGTAGTGATAATAATAAGAGCATGAGGCAGGCTATCCAGGATAAGATTGTGATGGATGTCAAATACTTTTCTTGTTCTGGTGTAAAAAACAAATATTGTCTCCTCTAATCTCTCTCTGCACCCACTTTCAGTTTGGACGATTTCTCCCTTCATTAGTATACGGCGATCGTTGTGCTTCTCAGTTCCCACTGCTTTTTGGGTGCGGTCCCTAGATTCTTATTAGGCTCTGAACTAATAGTATTACAACTGGTTCGATCAAAAATAGTATTGCAGCTGCAATTAAATTACCAGCATGATGTTTACTTTTTTAGCACCAAAATATAAAGAAATCATTAATATTTAGAATATCTTCCAAGCTTTAGTTGAGAATCATTCAGATAGGGCTGTATCATCCATACATCATTTTTTTTTCTCTCCACCAAACTTCAACTGAGCAGCATTCAGACATGATTGAATAAATTCAAATGTTCAGACATAGTTTTCACGGTATTCAGGCATAAACGCTACACATGACAAATGCCCATCACACGGTGTTTGTAACTGCAGTTTCATTCTGCAGAAGCTTACATAATGGACCATCATACAATGTTTATAACTGCAGCACCAATCCGTGCTTTTTTTACACAGCAAAGTCATCAGCGATAGCACAACAAAGTTCCTTTAAATCTTGAAAGGCACCATCTTGGAATGATACTGAAGACATCCTGTTCGAAATTTCGCTTTCAGAAGCTCTGTCGAAGTCAAACTTGGTGCGGCAAACAAAATAGCCACCACACTCCCAAGCAGAAAGAGAGCAGCCAGTAACCATATTTTTTACCTGAAACCAAATGGCATAGATTAAAAAAAATCATTCCTTATTTTCTGAATCAAAACTTGCTTAGAAATGTGGACCATATGTTTTAGTGAGTTTCACCTGTGGAAACAAGAAAACCTTCGTGCCATTTTTGGAGATCAGCAGGCTGTATGCAGTATTGTTGTCATGCAACGTAAAAGATACTTCGCTGACAATATTGACGAGTGTGTTTATGTTGTTGGCAGTGAACACAAGAGCTTTTAAAGGGTAATCAACTATTTCAGACACCACTATGCCTGATCTGGCGTTCCTATCACATAATGCAACAGTTGAGGCAGACTCCACTGGTAAAGGGTTTGCAAAGTAACAGGCCTGTAATGTTTGGTGAGAACACAATTAGATTCTTTCAAGCATCTATTACAAAAGACTGATTTTAGCCATGTTATTGCAGCAAATTAATTTATCGAATCAATAATTTTCATTTTTAACATGGCGTTAAAACAATAGCATGTCTGCATGCTAATATCCAACTTAAAGTCTCGCACATCATGGCATATTGATTAAAGTAAAAGATTAGAAGGCATAAATGACAGAATCAAATGTTAAGGTACACTGTGTTTCTGACAAAAAATTCTACCCCTGAATTCAGGATGCATGGTTAGCACATGACATGTGGACGATACATAAGGGGAATGAGTCAAAAGCCCTAGGCACCAATTCCCGGGGGGGGACCTAAGCACCAGAAGTAGATAATGTACCTGAAAAAACATGCTCTCCGGCACAATAGACGTGACATTGTCGAAGAAAACCCGGAAAGCTCCACTGCTTACTTCAGCAGCAACCTTTGTAATCAGCCCAAACATCCTTTTGTCCCAAAAACAAGATAGCTGATTTGTTGCACTTGGGACGAAGAAGATGTGACCATATTCAACAGGATATGCCTTCAGGGGAAAAATTTCCATCAGCAATGAACATGCACAATGCAGATGTCAACTATGACCTATATAGATATTTACATCTGGAGAACAAGGGAATAGGTAGAGAATAGAGTTATCTGTAGCCCATCCCTACAACATACATTTGCAATCATCCGTACTCCATCTGTTGGTGGTGTTGTCAATGGAACAACATCAGATATATCCTTTTCTCCTTGTACAACACACAGAAGCAATTCCTCGTAACTTTTTGTACAATTTGGTTTCAAGAACTTGAAAGGTTCAAGGAAATTTTCATATTCCTTGAGGAAAAATGAATTCCTTTTATCATTCAGCTGAACAATAAAATTCCTTTCACCATCGATGACCTGTATAACCATCCAGAACCCATTAGGCCATTATTACAATCAAGCCTGGGAAATAACACATCGCCTGAGTGATATTGTTAATACGGTTGATGGCCCAAACCAATTACATTCAATGGGAGGCATGAGTCAATATCACATACACTTCAAAATTCTCAATGACGCGTTGCATAAAAAAACTTGGTGGTTGTTACATGCTTTTCCAGAACTGCAGTGTTACCATGAAAAGTTTAATTTCTGTGAATTAAAATAGAATACTAATGTGCTTGAAAGATGTGATGTGAGGCTATATTTACTTCATATCTTAATTTCCTCTGCAAAGTTTCTCAACACCCCTACCCCTCCTAACCATCCACCATAGCCATCACCATTGGCAGCAGCAGCAACAGTTAGTCCGTCATAGTGCGGACAGCAAGCAACAAATCAAGACAAGAGGTGGGTGGTGATGTGGCAATAGTAGAGGTACTGCCACTTCATTTGGTGGTATTGCAGCGATACCAGGCTACAACCTTGCCCCTCTGTAGTCTACTTTGGTTTCTAACACTATATTTGATAATGAGAACAGTGAACCATCACACTGGTAGTGCTGACATGAATTTTCACTGGCACCTGGTAGTTCAAAGGTGGCACTATAAATAAAAAATATCAATAATCACTTTGTGTTCAAATGGCAACTTAAGAATGAGATTTTGCTTGAATAGTTGACAGAAAAATCGGCCCTTTTCTATGGTGTAAATGTGCATGTGTACGTTACACTTTCTTTTGCCATGTTGAGTCTATAAACTTATGATAAACTAATATGAGCATGTCATAATAATTTAAGAAGTTACTATTATCTATCTATGACAGAAATGGAGAAATCACCTTTAGTTTGCAAGCAGTAACATCATATGCCAATTGGCCCTTCCAAGCAAACTCCTCCCACTGTTGAAAAAGAAATTCATGGATTAAAAATGTTGCCATGAGAACTAATAAAAACTGCGTAAAACCATGGAATATAAAAACCTGGGAAAGAATGATTGTGTCAAGCAAACTTGGGCTGCCTTGATCAGCATGTATGGATCTTTTGTTGACATCATTTCCATCTTGCTCTGTACCAAAACGGTAAAGATGTGTCTTCAAACCTGAAGAAGAAAACAGGTGTTTATGATATCATTACAGCACTATAATCGTATATAACTAAATCTATTGTCTGTGCTGTTATTCTTTTTTTCTTTGAGAATTCTATGCTGTCATTCTAAATGGTTAAAGACATATGTGCATATCATGACTTGAATTGTAACATAGTTAGCTGATCCAACTCATGGAACACAGAGTTCTAATATACAGAAGAACAAATTGACCAGTTTACACTAGCTCAACCATTTCGGAATACCACTTTATTATCAGTGCCACAACAGAGTATAGACCAGAGGGTAAATAAAATTTTGAAAGGAAATATGTATAGACCATAATCTTATAATTTTAAAAAAACATGGATGACAAATAGTAAATGATATAAAAACCTATCAAAGCAACTACTGCTTACCTTCAGATTGATCATGCAGAGGAGAGTTCTTGTTCAGAAACGAATATTCGCCTTCTAACTTTGTGGTTGACACCATAATTAAGTCACTTAGTATATGTATTGCTGACTGAATATCTACAATGCTAAAATCCTAATTCAGACTTCAGCAGCAACCACCACCAGCGAGGTATGTCAAATCTGAAGGATGCCCCCCTGCAGATGGGAGGGCACCACGACCACCGTGGAAAGAAGGGGATGCAAGAAGAAACTTAGGAAAGAGCTGAGCACATTGCCTCCCCCTTCTTTGTGTAACACGAGGTCCTTTCCTTAAAGCCGTGGCTGATCTTCTCAAGCCAGCCCTGTTGGACCAGCTATCCACCTTTGCAAATTGCAAGTCCAACTTGATTCTTTTAGAAGCTCCCTTTAAAAATGTAGTATTTTCAGGACAATCGGAAGATGAAGAAACTTTTAAGAGTTCATAGTTCGCAACTGGGAGCAATCACCCAATGTTTGCAACTCGATCAACCAATTTTAGAGTACCACTGCCATAATTAAGACCATGTATCAACAAAGTTCACAACTATAAAGAGTGCCATGCAAATGCTCCTATCTAACAATGCTGAAAAGGAGACATTGCAAGCTAAATTATCAATTTAGGGAGCTGCGACATATGTACTGAAACGCCTTTGCACATAAAGCTCGCGAAACTAAAATATGACCTTCCATAGATTATGCTTTTTTTTTAAAAAAAAAAGGGGGGCTCCGCATTTTCCATTGCAAATACAACGGAAACAATGTCTGCCAAACAATTATTGCAATCTAATCTCTTAATGCTACTTTTTATTCGATCCCCCAGCGCTCCCTCCTTCCAACTTGCGTTGCGTTGCATCTTTTTTTTGTTCTTCCTAAATTTCAGGTGAGACACAAGTATTCGATCTCTGGTGGGTGAGGCGGCCACCACCGATCCTCACCACTGGGCCACCACCCAGTCCTCAATCCATAGATTATGTATGTCGAAATATTTACGATAATGGTTATATAGCTTTCCCTATTTCAAAGAAAAACAACCTGTATATTTCAAACCTAAAGTCAGGTTTGGCAGCCTTCAAATTGAGATCTTGCGAATGACAAAGTGCGTCTATTAATTGCAGTTCATCTAATTAGCGGTGCCTATATGTTAGAAACCAACTTATAAATAGAGAGGGAAAAAAACCTTTTTTGCTTCGTGGTTTGCTTGCCGACGGAGGGGGGTAGGCACTGCGGGTGGCGTGACCAAGCTCACCGGTGTGTGGCGGAGGCAACGGAGGCGGCGGCGGCTATCTGACCGAGTCAGGAGGCCGGGAGGAGATGAACGATGCAGGGTGGACGCGGACGACAAGGGTAAAGAGGAGGAGGAGGTGGAGGAAGGAGGGAAAGGGGGAAACGTGTGCGGTGGAAGTTGGAACGCCTGCCGCGAGGAGGCGGAGCAGGTTCAGTCAGATCAACGGATTAGACACGTGGTAAATGTTCTAAAAGAAGTGGTAAATTTCCAGTTTCGTAAAATTTTGGCTGTTGTTTGGATGGCACCAAAAAATGATTTTTTTTTCTAATATATATAAAAATCCGCGAGGCATGATTAATACATGTGTCAATAATAGTAGAAAACCAATGATACCACAATGAATTATATATTAACGAAAACGCTACAGGCCATACGTCCGGCCACGCACGCTCGCGCCGGATGGGCGTACATGTAGTGGGTGGGTCCCACAAGTATTTTTTTTCTTTCGGTAATCATAATTTTTGACTGAATGCTCTAATTTATCAACCGTTTGCACCAACGTGTTCCTCGTATTTTTACGAACAAAACAAAACGTATGTTACCATATAAATTTTGATCGGGTTTTCTTAAATTTCATTAGTAGATCATCAAGTTTTATCAATAAATTCTTAAGTTTCATCAGCAGGGTCGCAGTTTATTGAAACTTTAATTTTGCCTAGTGAAACTTGGGTTTTGTCTACTGAAACTTGGATTTTCATACTCGTTAAACTTGTCGAAGTGTCAAGTTTCATCAGGTTTAATCCATAACGTCTTAACAGCTTAACGACTTATCTACGTTTTGAAAGCACATATGCTTTGAGTTTTTTTAGTCTGTTTTTTCGCTATTTTGAAGATGGGTTCTAACGCTTTAAAAAGCAAGTCAAACGAAATGTATCTGAATCTCGAGACTATCTCAAGAAGCTCTCGAAGTTCAGTCATTTCAGCCGTTCAGCCGTTCATCCATTCAGATCAGCTCAAAAGAACAGTATTTCCAGTTTTGCAAAATTTTTAGCTGTTGCTTGGATGTCACCAAAATTTTGGATTTTTTTTCTAATATATAAAAATCCGTGAGATATGATCAATATATGTGTCAATAAAAGTAGAAAACCAATGATACCGCAAAGAATTATATATTAACGAAAAAGCTACAGACCATACGTGATACGTCCGGCCACGCGCGCTCACGCCAGACGGGAGCAGACGCTGCAGTGGGTGAGTCCCACAAGCATTTTTTCTTTCGGTGATCATAATTTTTGACTGGGTGCTCTAATTCACCAACAGTTTACACCAACGCGTTCATTTATTTTTACGAATAAAACAAGACGTATGTTACCATATAAATTTTGATCGAGTTTACTTAAGTTTCATTAGTAGATCATTAAGTTTCATCAATAAATTCTCAAGTTTCATCAGCAGGGTCTCAAGTTATTGAAACTTCAATCTTGCCTAGTGAAACTTGGGTTTCGTCTACTGAAACTTGGATTTTCATACTCGTTAAACTTGTCGAACTGCAAAATTTCATCAGCTTTAATCCAAGTTTCATCAAGTTTCAACAGGTTTCATCCAAGTTTCTTCAAGTTTCATCAGGTTTAATCCAAGTTTCATCAAGTTTCAACAGGTTTCATCCAAGTTTTATGAGGTTACATCCAAGTTTCATCAAGCTTCATCTGGCGCTCGCCTTCATCAATACGTGGGCAAGGTTCATTAGCACAAGGCCAAGTTTCACTAGTATACGTGTCAAGTTTCATAAATATGTTCTTTTAGGTTCACATTAAAAATTTGAAAGTGAAAAAAATAAAAAAAAATTAAGAGTATTTAAAATGGGTTGCCCTCGATTTTAGAATAATTATGAAATTTATTCCATTCATTTTGAACATTGTTTGAATTTTATACAAAAATCAGAAGTTTAATTGAAAAATTATCAACTGCCATCTAGCCAACGTCCCCGCGAACAGGTGGCTGATCGGGCCGCTGGTCCAGCGCGCGCGTCTGGACGGACGTCCGGACCCTGGCCGCCACCATATATTAAACCAATCAAAGATTTACCGCTCCAAAACACCAATTTGTCACTTCAGATATGCACCTCATTGGCACACTATAGATTATCCATACCAATATTTAGGAACGTGGCAGACCTGTAAATATAATTGTCGGTGTCTGGGAATCGCGCTCCTGAAGAGCAGCGGGTCCACGGACTGGCAGACGAATTTGTAGTTGGTGTGAGGCCCAATGACCACCCTTCTCAGCAGCCCCGGGCAGTGGCCGAGCCTACGGGGGGCTCAGGCCACGCGGTCTTCCCGGACAGGGCCTGGTGCGATTCGGTGATCCGGGTAAGGATCCTTCGTACAGTGAGGAAGATGGAGAGAAAGAGAGAAAGCAATACAAACCGTGAAGACACAAGCGATTTACCCTAGTTCGAGCCCCCACTGCCGGGTAATAGCTCTACTCCAGCCTTGTTGATTATATGGTGGAAAACAGTACAAAGGATGCCGAGACCGGGTTTGAAGGCACTGATCCCGAGCTTACAAAGGTGGTGACTAGGGACTACGGCTATTGCTAAGGAAGCTTCGGATGCGTGTGGCTTGATCTACTCGAGACTGCCTGATTCGCTTGGCCCTAACTGGATCCGGGGCCTTTCCTTTTATAGGCGCGGCAGGTCGCCCGAAGCTGATGCGGCGGACCCCGCGCTGGTTTTTGCTTTAGTTGCGACGTTCTTGTCTCATTCCGGGGCTCTGTCTGGTCTCGAGCCTGCAGGGAGAAGCTGTTCGGGTTAGTACAGGACACGTGTTTATCTTAACATGCCAATACGGGGAGGAATCGTGCTTTAGAGAGAAATCACTTTCCCTTTATTCCTGATATAGCATTTAGGGATGGCAATCAGACCCGTGGGAGCGGGGCCCTGCGGGTTCTGCACCTGATGGGGGCGGGTTCGGGTTTAGTTTTGCCCCCATGGGTCTGGTGGGTCGGGGCCCCGAATCACTCGCGGGTCGGGGGCGGGTGGAGTTTACAACCCACGGGCACCCATGGGTCCCCGCAACAAGCTGCGGCCCAAGTAACAGGTCAATGGCCCAATCGCCCAATGCTCACCTCGCGGGCCTCACTCCCTCAGCCTCAGGCCTCACTGCCTCAGCCGCTCAGGCCCGCCCTACGCGTCCCTCCCCCTGCCCCTCTAATCCTCTCCCAGAGACCCACTCGGGCCACTCCCACTCGGGCCACTCCCACTCGGCCACTCCTCAGTACCTCCTCACTCCTCACGCCGCCGCCGGCCGCCTCCAAGGCTCCAACCCGCCGCCCACCGCCGGTCATCTATCTCTCGCCCAGTCGCCCACCGCCAGTCCGCCTCCAGGCCGCTCGTGGCTCGTTTGTCTAGGGTCCGCCGCCTGCGGCCCGTCGGTGCACGGGCACGGCCAGCCCTAGATCCGCCACCGCCCGCCGGTGCACGGGCACGGCCTAGATCCGCCGCCGCCCGCCGGTGCACCGCCATCCCCCAGAGGTCTCGGCGTCTCGCTTCGATCCACCGCCAGCCCGGCCCCAGATCTGCCACCACCCTTCGATCCACCGCCAGCCCGCCCTAGGTACTATATCTATACTTTGATGATGATGGTGCTGTACTATATCTATACTACTATTGTTGTTGGAATGCTGCTGTATTGAACTATCGATGGTGAATTGGTGATGGTGCATTGGTGCTGTACTGTTGTTTCTTTGCAAACCCGTGGGCAACCCGCCGGGTTTCGGGTACCCGGCGGGTTTGGGTTCGGTTTTGTGCCCATATTTAATTTCGGGTTTGGGTCGGGTTGTCAGTTTCGGGTCGTGTCGGGTTCATCTCCACCCGGCAAGACCCGACCCGTTGCCATCCCTACCCATGAGTGGCTCATGCAGAATTAGGTAGCGCACAAATAAATAAAAAACAGTTTATTCATAAAACCAGCTCAAATACAGTAGATTTATAGCGCTTGTGGATAACATAGACCCCGGGTATCCACACGGCGGGCCTAAAAGACCACCCGACAGGGGGGTGTACAAAGTCGGGTGGATGAGGACGGGTATCACTTGGACTCTAGAAGGCTTGCCCTGCAAGAAAAGACATGAAGATAGAAGCCTATCACTAATTAATAGGGAAGGTATACTTGTAATCCCGGATAACTACTAGAGGATAGAGATAGGAATCCTACCTCGTAACCGACTAGGACTCTTTCTTGTAACCCCACCCCCTCCACTATATAAAGGGGGAAGGGGGCCATGGTTCGGCATCTGGATCTTCACCTCCATCTAGAGAATTACACATCTACGGCTTGATCATCTCCCAGGTTGATCATCTTGTACACATATACCCCATATAATCCCAGAGCACAGGACGTAGGGTATTACCTCCGCCATGAGGGCCTGAACCTGTATAAATCCTTGTCTTGTGCTACCATCGAGTTTGGATCTTGCATGCATCGCCCCATATATAATCATTGCCGGCGGTGACCCCCCAGTTAGTCACCTGTCGACACTGAGCCTTGCCGCTATTGAGAAAATCCCTTGGAAACAACGCTCAAAACTCAACTGACTCAAGTTCGGGGATGCCAACACAAGACACTTCCACATTCGGGCAAACTCGCACCGCCGCATAAACTACATTTACACCCTTCTCACTGATCGTGGGCCCCTGACCAATCATGACGAGATGGCCGACTCCCTGCACCATCATTTCAGCTCCACCTTCGGGGTGCCGCACGCTACCATGCCCGACTCCTTCACCTTCAACTGGAGCAATCTCGCCCTGCCAGCGACCGACCTTTCGTCCCTCGAGGCACCCCTCTCCCTTCAAGAACTCCACGACACCCTGATGGCAATGTCTAATGATAAATCTCCCGGGCCAGACGGTTTCACCCGGGTCTTCTTCAAGCTCTGCTAGGATTTCATCCGTTTTGATCTTTTTGCGGCCCCGCAGTGTCTTTTCACTCATGGTCGCACTACACCTCAAAGTCTCAACTCTGCCACGATTGTCCTCATTCCGAAGAAAAAAGACCCCGTCTCAGCATCGGACTATCGACCCATCAGCCTTATCCACAGTTTTGGGAAGCTTTTTACTAAAATTCTTTCCAATCGCCTGGTCGGTTTCATAGATGAGCTCATCTCACCCTGTCAGAGTGCCTTCATAAAAAAAGTCACATCCAAGATAACTTTTTTTTGTCCAGAAAAAATCCAAACTTCTCCACAGATCCACCACGCCGGCCCTCCTGCTAAAGCTAGACCTCCAAAAAACCTTCGATTCAGTTTCTTGGCCCTACCTTCTACACAACCTTTGCGCTCGCGGCTTTGGCGATAAGCTCTACGGTCCTCCTCCTCCCAAATCCTCCTCAACGGCTCCCCAGGCCCCTTTATCATCCACTGCAAAGAGCTCCGCCAGGGGGACTCACTGTCCCCTTTCCTATTCAACCTTGCAATTGAACCCTTGCAACGCCTTCTGCACATCGCCACCGAGGAGGGGGTCCTTTCACCGCTTCGAGGCATCCCGTCCAACCTACGTATCTCACTATACGCCGACGACGCTGCAATCTTTGTGGCACCGATCAAGGAAGAGATCTCAGCGTTGGCCCAGATTCTGCAGAGATTTGGCGCAATCTCTGGCCTCCACACCAACTTTGAAAAGAGTCAGGTTGTGCCCATAAAGTGCAAGGGGGTTGACCTCGACGACATTCTCGTCGACCTGCCCACGCGGCGAACGTACTTCCCCATCACATACCTTGGCCTTCCGCTCGCCATTAAGAAGCTAAAGCATGTCCACTTCCAACCTGTAATCGATAAGATCGCTGGACGTCTGGCAGACTGGCGGGGGCAAATGATGTCAAAAGGGGGTAGAGTCATCCTGCTCAAGTCGGTTCTCTCGGCCCTACCATCCTACACCCTATCAGTGATCTCCCCGCCTTCTCGGTCCTTCAAAAGATCGACAAATTGCGTCGCGCCTGGCTTTGGCGTGGAAATGACATTGTTGCAGCTGGCGGGTGTCGTGTCAACTGGAAACTCGTTTGTTCCCCGGCTACCCTTGGGGGGCTCGGGGTGCTCGACCTGAAGAATTTCACCCGCGCCCTCCAATTACGTTGGCTTTGGCTAGCCAAATTCGGCTCCCCCAGATCGTGTCTCGTCTCGCTGGACAGGGTGGACCCTACTGATGCGGCACTTTTCAGAGCGGGAACTGAGTTGGTACTTGGGAATGGTGTCACCTTTATCTTCTGGATCGACGCTTGGTTACTTGGGCAATCTCCAAAGGAAGTGGCCCTAGGACTTTTTGCGGCCTCCACTCAAAAAAACCGCATAGTCGTTGATGCTATGCACAATGACAAGTGGTTGTTGGACTTACGATGGAATTTCGCCCCCAACCTCGCCGTGGAGCTAGTCTCCCTCTACCAAAAGATTAGTCGTGTTGAGCTCTGTCCGAACCACCAGGACCGAGCCATTTGGCGTTTTTCCACAGATGGGAACTTCTTTGTCTGCTCAACATATTGCATGCAATTTGCTGGAAGGACATCTCCGATGGCGCTAGCCCTAATTTGGAAGCAGTGGGCGCCCTCTAAGTGCAAGTTTTTTTGCTTGAACGTTGTTCCTAAGGAGGGTGATGACTGTTGACGCCCTGCTGCGTAGGGGATTGCCGAATAATTACTTCTACGCCCCTTGCCTCATATGCCTGGAGACCCCGGAACACCTCTTCCTCGAGTGCCCATTCTCCTCTCACATTTGGGACCTCCTGACTTCCAGGCTCAACGCCCCACGCCTTCTCCGTTCCACGTGGACTCATACTGAGGATCTTAGCGCCTGGTGGGTCGAGGATATCCGGGTCTAGGATCCGTCGTGATAGCAATCTTATGGCATCTCTGGCTTGAAAGGAACAATCACATGTTTAACTCGAAGGAGTTGTCGTCGATGATCTTTTTTGATTTGCTTCTGGAGGTCCTGCGTCTTTGGGGGTGGCAAACGTCCGTTTTGTAATAAGTTAATTCTACTGTAGCGCACATCTAGGGAAATGCACCTAATCCTCCCCCTATATTTTAATCATTTAACTTTTGTATTGAATTAATACAAGGCAGTTCTTCTGCCTTTTTCTAAAAAAAAGAGCGAGACGGTGGGGATGGCCTGCTAAATCCAACGATGCAACGGCCGAAAGGCATCGATTTTTCCCCTCCCCTTTGCCCAACGTCCCTTTTATTTGCCACCGGCCAAAGGAAAAGATTCACGCCTCTGGCCCGCCGCCAGGGCGAATGAGTTCATAGTGGGGGCTCATGTGGCAATCTGAACGGGCTGGCAATCGGATACGTCAGTTCACAGAAATACAATCGGCTTATGATACATCAGTGATGATTCAGTTAACAGAAATACAATCGACTTTGGCAAATAAATGTTTTTAGAGATAGAGAGAGATACAAGATTGACAGGTTGCTACGTATCATTAAAATGATAATTCACCGCGCAAATCGTTCTGGCATACGATTTTGCATGTTCGCGCTTATGATTTTGTGATTTGCTTAGGTATTCATGCTTAAGGCTGGTGATCTGGTTTGAAGCTCGCCAGCTGTTCACGAACGACTTGATTTTGGCTTGGCTCGTAGGCGAACAAGCTCGTCAGTTTTTTTTTTCTAGTTCGCTCAAATACCGAGCCAAGTTTGAGGGAGGCTCGCTTGCGGCTCGCTCATGGCTCGTGGAGTCCTGAATTTTTATGCGTTAATTTAGTCCTTCATCACCATTAGTCAATCCATTCGTCCGTCTATGACTATAGCATGCGCCCATCATGCTCCAATAAAATACTCAAAGGCTTAAACTTAAGACCTTCAATGGCCGAGCCCTGTAAATCTTCTTATTTCTTAATCTTCAAGTGCTATGGTGTCTTTGTTTGTGAGGCTTGCGAGCCCTCTCAAGCCGGACCAAGTTTTGAGCGAGTCTGGACCGAGCTTTTCTCCAGCTCGTTTGTCGACGGACCAAGCCTATCAGTGAATGAACTGAGCCCCTGGCTCACTCAAACTTGACTAGTGCCACCCTTGAGCTTAACATCCTCATACTCTTCAATGTTGTCATCTTTCGCTACTATCAATTTAGGGTTCTGGTTCACTAAATGCCCCAAACATAAAAAGAAGGTAGGGTGACAATTGTACTAAAGATAGGTGGCAACACTATCCATAGTTCGAGGAAGGAAGTGAGTACAGTGACCTAGACGCGAGGGAGTTAGAGGTAGACAACGACATTGAAAGGGAAGTAGGAGACATATATTACATGAGTGAGAGGATCAAAGAAGTGTTAGTAGTGGGACGGTTTGCAAAGGACATCACCTAATGTTGAAGGTTAAGGTCAGTATGGATACGAGATGACGATGAGTTATTGAAGATCAAAAATCAACTAGATCATTGAATGGCGTCCAATAATCCCACATTTTGTTGGGTGCTTTTATCAAAAACTCATGTACATAGGTTATGGTTTAATCATAAAATCAGGGGAGATTCTAATGCATCAAATCCTAAAAATAGTAGGTGTATTCATGTAGGAAATTTTAGAGCATTACTTTTTTTTAGTTGTTTGCAACATATTGTGTTTCCTTGTTTATATATTAATTAACATTGACGTTGATGTTTTGAACCCTAATTTATTATGCTCTCAGACCACTTTTTTTACGTAAATGACCATGACATCTATCAATTTTTAGTTTTATGCAGAAATATCATATTGTAAACCATTGTGGCATTAGGGGGTGAAGCGTCAAATTACTATATCTAATTGCGAGAGATTTGCTACTCTAACTCAATATTACTCTAACTGTCTCTCCATATTTATCATTAAGTTGGTGTGCATTTAGGTGAGTGACATTGTTAAAGTGATTTTTCTATTCCATTACATTATTTCTATTTCCTGACATTTCTCTTTGTTTTTTCTCTCTATTCTCATGTGAGAGGACCAAAATACCCCCACTGGCCTGCCTTAACCTAACTCGACGACGTGGCATGGTGTTGGGTAATTAGGGGTGGGTCAACGACGTAGCGTTCAAAGGGTGGGGTTGTGCAATCCCTCAAAGCGTTGTGGCTAGGGAGACGCTATTGCCGAGAAAGGTGATCCAACCTAGCCACAAGGCATCCAAGTAGGCAAGGGAATCGCCTCTCTTGGGTGGCCGGAAGGGAGGGGGACTGTCGGGAAGCTCCAACTTTGACTCCTCCATGCCCAACAGCCTCGTCACTGGTGGTGAGATCCCATTGACGCGCCTCATCTGTCGCCACGAGCTCCTGCATGTGGATGTCATGAGCGCCCGCCCCATGACAACGTCGATGGTGGCATCACGGATTGCTGTGATGGCGCTATCACGATGTCGGGAGGTGGTTGCTTGCGCGTCGGTTGCTGGATGGTTTTAGCATATTATTGTACATCATATCTTTTCTAAATTTTATATTTATTTCATATAAACTCTATTTAACCTCAAGTTACAGGGACTGCCATTGATAACTGACTGGTGGCTCCGTACAGCCATTAAGGTAGAAGACCGCCGGCTGCGCCCTGCCGCCCTCTGCCTCAAGATCAGGGCTCAGACCAGGAACACAGTTGTTCGACAAAGAACACCCGTATCATATAGCATTATACATACACCATATTTACCGACTAGAAAATTAAAGTAACCTGAAAACTCGTAATTTTTACAATGTTAGACATCACAGAAATCATATGCATTAAAAAAACAGCAAGAAGTGCATTATTACCTTCCAAATGGAACAACAGGGCAGAGCACAAAAATTGAGCCATCACTAAATAAGACAAAAACCTGCATAAAATAATGATTACATGTGAAATCAAGCACAAGAATTAGCCAGTCAACAGCTCATGCAACCTAAGTAGTAAGTACATGACAAAAGGTAACTGTAAAGAGATCACATAAGTCGACTCAAAATGGCAAAAAAATAATATAAATCAACAGCAAGTGTATTTCTGTAACTATAAGTTGTCAAAATAGTGTTTTGTGCAGCTCTAATCTGGAATAAATCCCACGTCCCAAATTTGTTCTTTTTGTACCAGTCAAATGCTTTGACGTCTTTTGAAGATCCTAAAGGTTCTTTGCAAAGATCTCCAGATCAAAATTTAACAAATTTTTTGGCTTCTCGAAGCTGCCTAATGAAAGCCAAAAACTTTTCAGATTAAATCCCACAGCCAAATTAAAGCTGTAGCAAAAAGGCAAGATCTCAAAAAAAAACGTGGGCATAAAGACTTAACAAAATCACCACGGCCTTCCAAAGTTTGCTGCGTAAATAAATATGTCACCCGTGCAGACTGTGAAGTAATATCTATTATGAGTTTGATAATATGTACTGTGGATTTGATCACTATTAGGGTGCTATGGGTGGCACACACAAGGTCGTCAACCCAACCACCCATCAATCTATTGTATGATATCCGAAATTGCTGAATTATGTTATGAACTTAAACTAAAAGATACATTCCTTACGTAAAATTTCACCACTAAATGTTGCTGCTTTGAATAAGTCTGTAATATCCCCTTTTATGACAAAAGTTATCATGCTATCATCTTTCTTGCTAGTTTACCATAAGAATACTAATGAATGTGAAAGCAATTCTGCTTTTTTCTTTCATAGCAACTATTAAGGCACTACCAACCATATAATTTAATCTTCAGAAAATTCTTGCAATATTTGGGCGAATTATATTCAAAATACATACCGAAAATCTATCCCACAGATGATTACTCCCGTAGCAGAATGCCACAGGACAAATTGATGAAGCATTCTGACATCTTCCAGGTAGAATTGGCTGCAAATAAAATTCCTGCTCTGGCTGCTCTAGATTAGAAGATAGATCAAATAACCTGCAGAAATACTTCAAGATTTACTATCAAAGGGCCATTTAACAAATGCAAAAATGGGAAAGAATAGCCGTGAGGACATGTAAAAAGGTACTTGATGGGAAACATCATGTGTGGACTGGGGATCATAAGCAAAATACATACTTCTCATTCACATCAGCAAAAGAAGCTTACAAAATTGGCATTTCATCCAACTAGCACCACTATCAGTTTGCCATACCTGAAAACAGCGTCTGATGTCAAAACTCCAAAATGGCTGCTGCTAAAAGGGTGCCATGATGTCTGCAGGACTTTTATGCCATCATTGTTGCGAGGTAAGATCTGAGAAGCAACCGGTGCAGTCCTGTTGCAAAGTTTGTACATACAAATCGAATTCAGGAAAGTTTTTTGAAAAGGAAAGATAGGGAAAGTAAACATTGTAGTAACAAAGGTGTGAACAATAGTGTCAGAAGGAGCAAAGAGATACATATACAGATCATTGATCTAAAGGGTAGAAGGAAAGGAAACTTTGTAGCCATCTACTTAGGAAAACAGAAAATTGCTTTTTGTGTGTGCATGACTAATGACATGGATATATAGAAGAAAGCTTTATCATTAAATTTATTGTAGAAACTTTGTTTGCAATTTAAAACAATCCTTTAGCGAATAAAGGATTATAGTAGCAAAAGAACATTATTGCACTGTTACACGAGATTTATTTGTAATGGGGCTGTATACCTGCATATGATTGCATCACCATCTTCAGAAACCCTCTCATGTACATACAGAACACTTATATTATGTGATCCAGCGAGTAGTAGTGCTGAACCATCAGCATTAAGTGATACATGAGTGACATCATAACCGAGATCAGTCTCTGGCATCAACATCTGCGAAGCAAAAATAATGTCAATTGTGTTGGTATCGAATAATTATCTTCTATGTAAAGTTCATCCAAATACTATAGCATATAAATATTTATGCTCCCCAACCTTGAAATTTAAGCATGACACATTAAGTTCTTTCTCTCAACTATGAGAGGGTTCCGTGTTCTGTGAGTGTAAATAAGCAAATAGGCAACACTACTAAAATCAAAACCACTTAGGCCCTGTTCTTTTCAGCTTAACGGCATAACGGCTTAACAGCTTAACGACTTATCTACGTTTTGAAAATGCATATGCTTTGCTTTTTTTGAGTCCCTTTTTTTGCTGTTTTGAAGGTGGGTTCTAACGCTTTAAAAAAACAAATCAAACGAAATTGATCTGAATCTCAAGAAACTCTCGAAGTTCAGTCATTTCAGCCGTTCAGCTGTTCAGATCATCTCAAAAGACCAGGACGTTAGTTAAAATAAGAAATTGCATTAAATTCCCGAGAAACAGCAGGGCTAGCACAAACATGTTAGTGTATTGCTAGCGCAATTAACGTCACTCCATGTCCATGTTCTTGTGAAAGTGAAAATATAGAAATAGATACAATGGTTTGTATAGAAATTTGGTGCAGTACTACAGTATATTGATACCATGCACTTTAGTGTCAAATCTGTAGTATCAGGCTCATTTAAACATGGTTTTATTTTATTAACTCAATCATTCATTGAGACTCGATGTTGTGAATGGCGGACCTGTTGGGGTCTCAAATTCTCAATCCGAGTAAAATGTCCAGATTACGATTGAAACAGGTAGGACATAGCCCCCAAGAGGTACGGCATTGTGTGATCATGAATTTCACGTGAAACAGTTCGATCCCACAAGAATTGGGGAAAATTCCGTGTCCAAACAGTCATTAAATGGGAATGGAGGAAGGAAGATAACCTAACAACAATCTCTTTCACACCCTGTTGTCGTCATAAATGTTACTAACAAACTTTACATTTCCATAAATTATGGCAATTGGCATCTGGTATCCTTTGCGATAAGTGCCACAGAAATTAAGGCCCAGTTCTTTTCAGCTTAACGACTTATCTACGTTTTAAAAAGCCATATGTTTTTAGTTTTTTAAGTCCGTTTTTTCGCTGTTTTGAAGTGGATCATAACGCTTTAAAAAGCAAGTCAAACAAAATAGATCCGAATCTTGAGACTACCTCGAGAAGCGCTTGAAATTCAGTCATTTCAGCCGTTTAACTGTTCAGCCATTAAGATCAGCTCAAAAGAACAGGGCCTAAAATGTAAGTTATATAGGGCGGCGATTAGGCTGGCGATATTGTATGGTGCAGAATGTTGGCCTACCAAAAGACATCATATCCAGTAGTTAAGTGTAACAGAGATGTGCATATTACGATGGATTTGTGGCCACACGAGAATAGAGTAAGTTTGTAATGAAGTTATACGTGATAGGGTTGGGGTGGCACCAATTGAAGAGAAGCTTGTCCAACATAGTTTGAAATGGTTCGAACACATTCAACAAAGGTCTTCATAAGCACCGGTGCATAGTGGAATCCTTAGGAGTAGTGATAATGTAAGGAGAGGTGGGGGCCGACCTAACCAGATATGGGAGAAGGCAATAAAGAGAGACTTGAAAGGTTGGAACATACCTAGAAACTTAGCTTAGATAGGGGTGCATGGAAAATAGCAATCCACATGCCTGAACCATGACCTAGTTTTTCACCCTTTTTGGCTCTTTTTTATATATAAAAAGTTCGTGACTTCTACTGGGTTTCATTTCTAGCTTACCCCAACTTGTTTGGGACCTAAAGGGTTTGTTGTTGTAGTAGTAGTATCTTTTCATGACTAATACAAAACCATAGCATTCTTGTGCTGACTGCCGAGGGTAGCAAAATTTGCTAAGAATTCCCATGTTCCTCACTCAGTTGCACTTCACCCACAAAAGTGTCACTGACAAACAGGACCAGCCCAGGGGCCTATGCGGTTTGTGCGACCCCACAGGGCCCCCAAACTGAGAGGACCCATTATGCCCATCTCACGAGACAAATATTATATCTTTTGGCCCATCTCCTACGGCCCAAATGCACATTGTTAATCTAAGTTGTTCCAATTGCACACCATTTCAAACTTAATTTAGTTCCACACCATTTTTGGCCCAATTTGAATTTTGTGTCTCCTATAATGTTATGATTTTAGCCCCATTTAAACTTTGTTCTAATTTCACACAAGGCCTCAAAATGCTAGGACCGGCCCTGCTGAAAAATACTGTATAGCATTAGCAGTGAATAGCAAACTGACCTGACCTCCAATTTGAATGCGCCTCTCAACCAGAACAAATTTAGCTAGAAAAGCAAAGCCATCTAAAACATCTCATAGGGCTTTACTTACCACGGTGCAAGCATCAGGGGGGAATGTTTTACCTCCGAGGGCACGGCGGCTTCCACGGCGACTTCCTCCACGTCCTTCCCTGCCTCCGCATCGCGAAACCGCAAGCATATCCGGTGGGCGCAGCTCGCCAGAGGGTCCCACACGTACAGCCGCGATGCCGCGTCATCCCACGCGACGCCGCCGCCGCCCTCGCCACCGCGGCGGGAGAAGGCGGGGTGAGAGGGAAGCTGGACCCACTGTGCCGGCGAGTAGGTCCGCTTCGGAGGCGGACGCGGCTTCGGCCTTGAGGAGGTGGCGGAGGTCGAGGTGGATGAGGGCGTGAGGGCGAGGGACGGGGACGGAGAGTGGCGGCGGCGGGAAGGTGGGGTCGCCGGGGCAGGCGAGTGGCGGAGGGGGGGTGGGGACCCCGGGGGCGAGGACGGAGGCGGTGGCGCGGTGATGCGAGTCATCGGCGCCGGCGGGGAGATCGAGTGCGGTGGAGTGGAAGCGGTCGGGCTCGGGGGGTTTGGGGTTTGGGTTTGGAGGAGGAGGGCTTGGGCTTCGAGAGGACTGGCCCACCTGTCTCTGGGCCTCGGCCTCGGGAGTATGGGCTCGTTTGGTTCGTGGCCGTCGGTGGCAGTGTCTTTGCATCGGTACCAGGCCCGCCTTTTCAGGATTGAGGACGCCCTATCTCCGCGCCGAGGATGGCCAACGCGGCGCCTACAAGCGTCTGTTTGTTCTCAACTAATTTTACCACACTTATTGAATAAAGTGTGACAAACCATATGTATTTTATGGTCAAAAATTCTAGCGCCACACTTGTGACAAAGTGTGGCAGGAGTTTCAATCTATGACAGTGGGTTAGAGTGTCATGGGCTAAAATATAAAATATTAAGAAGTGCCATTTGGAGAAATCTTCCCCTGTTGACTTGTCACCTCGTAAATGGGATTAACACCTCCCAACAACAATCCCATCATTAGTTCTATCTCTATATTTATTATTTAATGTTCCATTTTGTATCCCATTACTATTTGCTGCGATATTGGGGCATTGAGATGTCCTAAAGCCTCGATGTATCTGTGGATTTTATTTGTTTTCTGTTTTTTATTTGGTATTGTAAAAAATAGGTGCACACTCATGTTTTAGACAAAAATAGAGGTCGCCACCTGTCACAAGGGACATCATCTGATAGATGAGCGATAGGTTGGTTGTTCACGCCAACGTGGGACCTATTGCCCAGCCACATAAAAATCATCTAATACTTGCGTGATAAGGACATATCCCGATGATGTCTAATTGTTTTCATGATTAGAGAGGAGGTAAGGTCCACATTGGCACATACTACTCAGTCATTGGGCGATAGGTGCCAATGCAAGTAGCAACATTAGACGCAATAGTCGATTGCAATGCGAGTTAACATAGACGTCTTTGCCCAATGGTTGGGCAATAGACGCCATGATGTCTCACGGTAACGTTTATGGGTCCACCAATCACCTATTCATCTAGCAATTACTCATTCGTAAGACGATGGACGCTTATTGATAAAAAAGGTAAGACACCTAATTTTAGAAAAATGAAAATATAGAAAATATAAAATTCATATATCTGCCGCATGGATGATTGGACGGCATTGCCACTAATGTCTGAATCCCTGTGAGCTTCTACGTAAATGTTCGGTGTAGCCAGGGACAGGCACTGATCTGCCACTGCCAATGTTCCATGTGTCTACCAGTCTGTCAGTGCTAGTGGCCTATCTATCTCCCAAATTTCTATAAATCTCTGGGCCGTACGTAATGACAAATCCTTTATATCGTTGTGCTGCTGAAAGCTCAAGCTATACAGAATCATCGGCAGATTCAGTACTAGCAGAAACTAGACACCCTTGCGACAGAGAGATTGTGCACAAATGTGAGCTAGGATCTTGTCACATGCATGATGATGATATCAGTATTTGGTGATCTATGCCTTCACGTCTTTACGATCATGCAACACATCTTATTTTCTCTAACTAATCTTGCGATTTGCAAAACATGGTGCATAGAAAAGAGAGGAACCATGGAAGATCGGAATTTGCCACTGCAATCAACACATGCCGATCTGCTGGTTCCAGCAATTTGGCAGCATTCCCAAACTTAATCCAAATCTCTAATCTTATCCCATAATTAATTGCCACACACACACACACATGAAACATCAGGCAAAGTGTGAAACTATAGGATTAAGTCATGTGCTTCCATATCTTCCTTTGGTAAAACCATGTGCCTTCATTCTAACATCTCTCTGCAAGTCTGAAACTGCAATTCTCTTCTTCATGCAGCAACGCGATCTAGCTAGCACATACCTCCGACACAAGTTAGAAACAAAGAACGGGCCGGCAGAAAATCTTCGTCGTATCTCGTCGCATGCAATTGAATGGCGACGGCCACTTGCATCCTCATACTTGATCGATGCTTCTATATTCTTGGCAGTTCCAAACAGCTCCACATGTACAGATTTCCTGCGACAGGGCATCCATACTTGGGAGTTGGAACAGGGCAGAATGCAAGCTATGTGGCGCTTTAAAACCATAAGGGGCAAAGTGGTTGACAAGGCTAGCTAGCCTTCCGATGCGGGCATCGGTTGTATGAATGAATCATGTAATGTCCCATGAAACACACAACGAAAAATTCCTCTATTTTTTTTCCCAAGCAAACCTTCCAAACGGTGGCCTGTCGAGAGAGAGGATGTTACCAAGTAGATGTAGAGTGCAGTAGGATTTGAAGGACTATGAACCCAAAGCAGATGGGGTCCAAGTGACATCATCCTAATCTTTAGGTTGAGATCGACGTATCGAATCAAGCTGTTAGAGAGGTGTAAGTATTCCATTTCTTGTTGGAGAGTTATCTACCTACTGTGCGATGTTTGTCTTTGGCTTTCTGTCACAGGTTAGACAATCCCCAATGGTTTTCCTTCACGATGGGAATCTAGTTCCCTTCAACTGCTCACTTGTTTCAACAGATTCTCTCACCGTTCCTTTCAGAACGAGATCCTCTTTTCCATTCCCTCTAAAAAGGAATTCTCTCTGTTTTCTATATGGTAATTATGGTAGAAAATAAAGAGAATAAATATAAGAGAATAAAAAAAAATGGTTGGAGATAGTATATGGACACTTAAATGAGCCGATAAACTCCTTTCCATTTGTATTGGTTACTCCTTAAGAGACTTTCCTGTCAGATACATCGTGCTCGAATTAGCTTAAGGATGAAGAAAATTAACCTGAAAGCTAAAAAACAGCAATAGAAGTATGTCATATCGATTAAACAACTTGATCATTTGATGATTAATAACATCAACAGGAAGAGCGAGTGTATGTTGAGCATGACACACTATTATATACCTTCACTTCCAGCAAGAACTTAATTACCAATTACGGTGGATAACTCTGGCACAAATTCGCTCAAAAATAATTCTATCACTAATTAAGGCAGTTGCAAGTGAGTCACAAATACACTAGTCATGTAATCTCTTGTTATTTTTATGCTCTATTATTCCATGAACAATAATTTTGCTTTCGGTTGTTGAAAAAAATGATCACTCAATCACTGAGAAACAATACTAATGTTTTTTTTTTTTGTTGAGTGCTGTTTATTCCTAGCGTTTTCCCTTTCTCAATAAACAGGTAGTAAACGAGTCAAACAAAAATATAGGCAGTAGCCGCAACCAAAATATGCCGTCTACCTTTAAACATGGAAAGGTTCAGCATCCAAACAATCAAAACATATAGGGCGTGTTTGGTTGCCCGCGCCAGCGCAGCCTGGCTCGCGCGATGCAGTTGATCGTGCTCGCGCGCATGTTTGGTTGCCTGCGCGTGCAATGTCGAGCTGGCTCGCGCGATGCAGCCACAGGCAAAAAATGCCACCGCGCTGCACTGCGTGCCTACACGCAGGCACGCGCGGAAACGCCGGAATCAGCTGTTTTCCCCGGGCCTGGCTCACGCGAGCCAGGCTGCGTTGGGCGCAGCAACCAAACACGCCCATATAGACTGATAAAATTAAGCTGCGAAGTTGACTCAAACCTCCTTCAGTTACATTAGAAGCCATATGACTTCAGCAAATTATTGCTTTTTTTACTTCCCAGCTGCTTCAACTCTGTTGAAACTTGAAAAACTTCGCGACTTATCTAAAACTTGGTACATCCCATGAATGTACTGGCATCCATGTTCCATGATCAGCCCTGTGGCATCACCAAATTATTGCTTTCTCTCTTTACTTTTTTTGTTGAAAAATTATTGCTTTCTATACTTCCGAGCTATTGCAACAAGACTGAAAACATGCAACTGATGCACAAAGCACCATTCTACACATTATTACTACTTATTTGTCACAGTTCACCCTTAATTTCAGCATTTCAACAATTCAGACTTTCATCTACAGTTAGGAATCAAATTCGCGGTGTATTTGACTGAAAATGTTTTTGGCTCAGTTTTAATTCATACTTCATAAACAGGGAGAACTACAAGAGACATTGTAATTCAGTTTCCCTCGTTCATAGTCACACGTGAATTGCACATGCGGCGACTCGATTGCCCCCAAAAAAAAATAAGCGGCATCAACTACCAGTGGTTTGCGATCGAAGGCATTGTTTAGTAAACAAACCCGATGCAACAACGGTGGATCCAACGCAAAATCAAATAATCAATTCACGCGCCCGCGATGGAGTCGCCAAGCAAGTACTGAAGCAGCATCTGAAGGTACCGTCCTGCAGGTACTTGAGCAGCTGCTTAACTGGCCGTCCATCAATGGCAGTAGACTACTACGTGCTCGGCCCAACCTGCGTACGGTACCCGGTGGTGCGCCATTACTTGCTTGACACTTCGCAACGTGCGCGGCACGTGCGGCTCGCCGGCCGCCCAGCTCACATGGACGCATGCATATGCATGGTTCTTGCAGTTGTGGTACAGGCTCAAGCATGGGGATCGGCATGCATGAGCCCCGGGAAAAAAGGTCTGCCTCGTCCAAGGTGCTTCTTAACGGCCATCCCACAGACACCTTTTACCACCGGAGAGGCCTCAGACAGGGAGACTCCCTCTCCCCCTCCTTTTTAACATCGCCATCGAGCCGCTTGTTGCTCTGCTTCATCGCGCTGCTGATATAGGTGCCCTGTCGCCAATCAGGGGATCCCACAATAGCACCAAGTTTCCCTATTTGCAGACGACGCGGTAGTTTTGTTTAACCCTACCAAAGAAGACGTTTCCTCCATTGCCTCCATCCTACAGGGGTTTAGAGATATCACCGGCCTACGCACCACTTTCTCCAAAAGTCAGGTTGTGCCAATTAGATGCAAGGGGGTAGACCTTGATAGCATACTTGTAGACCTCCCGGTTGAGAGGTCCACTTTCCCTATCAGATACCTGGGCATCCCGCTATCCATCAAAAGGTTGCGCCATGTCCATTTCCAACCACTCATCGATAAGATCTCCTCCAGGCTAGCTGGCTGGTGTGGCCCATTCATGTCCAAGGGAGGGCGTCTAACCCTGCTCAAGGCGGTTCTCTCTGCTCTACCGTCCTACATCCTATCCGTTGCCTTGCCACCGTCGTCAGTAATCAAGAAAATCGATGAGATTCGCCGGGCTTGGCTGTGGAATGGCTCCGATTACAGTGCTGGGGGAGGCAGGGTAAACTGGGCCACAGTCTGCTCCCCCACCTCACTTGGAGGCCTCAGAGTCTTGGACCTCCACCGCTTTGCGCGGGCGCTAAGGTTGCGCTGGCTTTGGCTTAGCAAGTCTCCCCCATGTGGCCCGAGCTCCAGATTGCTGCACCTGAGCCAGATGTTCACCTAATGAGTGCTGGTTCCACTGCCATCCTGCGAAACGGTGCCATCCTTTCTTTCTGGGAAGACTACTGGTTCTTAGGCTACGCACCGAAGCACCTAGCCCCTTCAATCTTCGAGGCTACAACCAGGAAGAATAGATCAGTCCAAGATGCCATGGCGAGCTATAACTGGATCGCAGATCTTAGGCGTAACCTAACCCCACAAATGATCCCGCAACTAGTTACGCTCCCGCGTCTGGTTGCTCAGGTGACGCTTACACCGAATGAACCCGACCAGCTGCTCTGGCGTTCCTCCGTGGATGGAAGCTTCTCAGTCAAAACAGCCTACCGTATTCAATTCGAAGGTCGTGTTGCCACTCCTGCCCTGGAGAAAGTTTGGAAACTCTGGGCACCTTCAAAGTGCCAGTTTTTCCTCTGGTTGCTGCTACACAAGCATATCATGACCGCAGACGCTCTACTCCATCGACAACTCCCAAACGACTACTTCCGCCCTTTTTGCAGACGTAACCTAGAAACCTCGGAACACCTTTTCCTGCAGTGCGTTTTCACCTCTTTCATATGGGCTTGGCTTGCTAGCCTTTTCGATGCCCCGCAGCTCAATCCCACCGCCTTGGGCTAACTGCAACAGTTTCGCTAGCTGGTGGGCTGACGACATCCTGCGCCATGGGCCTTCTCGGGGTGGCCTCTCAATCATCGCTACCACAGTTTGGCACCTCTGGCTGGAAAGGAACAATCGCATCTTCCGCCTCGTTGAGCAGCCTAGGCTAGTTTTTCTCAATTTTTTGTTAGATGTTCCGCGACTCTGGGCAGCCGTAGGTGCTTGTTTTGTAATTGGTTAGTTAGTTCGCCTCGTTTGGCCCTTGGGGGGAGGGGCCTTTTTCTCCCCCCAGCCTGTACTCTCCTTCTTTTTGATCAATGCAAGACAACTCTCCTACCCCTTTGCGTAAAAAAAAAAACTTCGCAGCGCAAAGCTAATTGTTGGAGCATCAGTTTGACAGTTTATTGAGCTCACGTAAAACAATTAATATACGCCAGCCATGTATAAGTTTACCGTATATATAATATATATGGACCAGATGGGTAATAGAGAGAGCATGTATGAAAATTTGGACTATTTATAATGCAAGAGTCAACTATATATAGCATGTCAAGACCAGTTGTTTCAACCGTTGTGCTCTTTCCCACTAAACCATTTGAATGCTGTGAAAAGATTTTAGACTTTGTTTTTCTTTTTGAGGAAAAGGCAGGAGAACTGCCTTGTATTAATTCAATAAGAAAGTTACAAGATTAAAATTTAGGGGGAGATTTAAGCGCATTCCCCCGGACGCGCGCTACAAGTAAGCTAACTTATTACAAAACGAGCGCCTGCCATCCTCCAGAAGCGCATGACCTCCACGAGCAAGTCAAAGAAGATCATCGGTGACAGCTCCTTCGAATTGAAAACACAATTGTTTCTTTCGATCCAGAGGTACCATAAGGTTGCTAGCACGACGAATCCTAGATCCGGGGCAAGGTTGGGCAGCAGGATGTCCTCAGCCCACCAGGCGCTGATATCTTAAGTGTAAATCCACGCGGAACGGAGAAGGCGTGGGGCGTTAAGCCTGCAAGCCAGGAGGTCCCAAATGTGGCAAGAGAAGGGGCACTCGAGGAAGAAGTGTTCCGAGGTCTCCAAACATCGGAGACAAATGGTGTAAAAGTAATTATTCGGCAGTCCCCTACGCAGGAGGGCGTCCGAAGTCATATATCTCTTTGTTACTCTTATGAACATATATCTCATGAAGGGGAGGAAGGCTTACCCTACTCAAAGCGGTTCTCTCGGCCCTGCCGACCTATGTTCTCTCCGTCATCACCCCCCAACCTCGGTCATGAAGAAAATTGACCAAATAAGGAAAGCATGGTTTTGGAGCGGATCTACTATCCTGGGGGCTCCACCCAGGGTCAACTGGAGCTTGGTCTGCTCGCCTACCAAGTTCGGGGGCCTTGGGGTTTTGGACTTATCCCACTTCAGTCGAGCCCTTCGGCTGCGCTGGCTATGGCTCAACAAGACGTCGCCATCTAGGCCTTGGGTGGGCTCACTAGACCCTTCCACAGAGGCTGATGCAGCTCTCCTTCGTGCCGGATGCTCAATTACGCTTCGGAATGGGTCCCTGTTATCCTTCTGGGAGGACAGTTGGCTTGCTGGCTCGTCGCCGAAGAAACTAGCGCCGCGGCTCTTCCTAGCTTCCACCAGAAAAGGGCGAAGCGTCATGGAGACGCTTGAGAATAACAACTGGCTAATCGACCTAAGGCGCAATATGGATCCCTCCCTCGTCACTGAACTTGTCCAACTTGTCCTCCGCCTCGCTCAAGCGTCGTTGACGCCACTCGAAGATGACGTGATCACATGGCGTTTCTACACAGACGGTCGCTTCTCCGTGAAAACTGTTTACAACATGCAGTTCATTGGCCGTCGTGAGCTCTCCCCGCAGCGCAGGGTCTGGCGGATATGGGCCCCATCCAAACGCAAGTTCTTTGTCTGGTTGCTTCTAGCCAGGAGGATATGGACAGCCGATGTACTATTACGAAGGCAACTGCCCAACGCTTACTTCTGCCCCCTCTGCCTGAGGAGCCTAGAAACTCCAGAGCACCTCTTCCTGGAATGCAGCTTCAGCTCCTTCATCTGGACGCGCATTGCCGCTTCGCTTCGACTTTCCTCGCTGGATCCGTCACACTGGCAATGGAAATCCGACCTACCGCTTTGATGGGAAATTGATATCGCTCAGGATGCCAACCCAAAAGCGACCCTCTCCATTGCCATCGGCACCATTTGGCATCTCTGGCTCGAACGGAATAACCGTGTTTTTCGCTCGTCCGAACGACCACCGGACGTTGTCTTTCGGCAACTTCTAGATAACCTACGGCTATGGGCAACCGCAGGAACGCATTTTGTAATCTCTTAATTCTTTGTACGTCCTCTGGGGGGAGGACTTTAAAACTCCTAACTCTGTAAACCTCTTCTCTTTTGATTAATAGATGGCAGCTCTCATGCTCTTTGCTCAAAAAAAAAATTCTTTTTTTGAAAACCTGCCTTATACGGTAATAAATTTCAGCGATTGAACAAATTATACTCTCAAAATGGCTGTGTGACATTCATTTCGTTAGGGCAGTACATGGGCGTACACAAGCACCTCACAATGTTCCCAATAGTCAAGATTGATATAAACAACGGTCGGCGAGATGTACTAAAAAGATGGAATAAAAGAGCAATAACTGCAAACGGAGCAGAAAAATCAAAATTTACAGTTAGAGATGCGCATTTTACTAATTTCTTTTCACCAAAAACAAGAGAAAATAAATAAATCCATTTCATTTCATCTCCACATCAATATTTCCATGATTCCATCCATGAGGGCTGCATTACCCAAATTTCAGATCAGCTCAACTCAAGAAAAGAATTAAGCAAGTGACAGTGACTCTAAACCGCGGGGGGGAGATACCATCGAATCATCCCTCACCATCACAACATTTCAAAACACAAATGCAAAAAAAAAGACATTTTTTTTCCCAGGGCAGGCATGGCAAGAGGCAAGAACCAGCGGGGGATGGGGGG
>SPJY01003964.1:998863-1148957 GCA_005191435.1 Raddia distichophylla
GTTGGGGGTGGCGCCGCCGCCGACCTCGTCGTCGGCGTACTCGCAGCTGCAGTAGCAGAAGGCGGCGTCCTTCTTGTTCTTCTCGACGGCCTTGAGGATGGCCTCGAAGGCGGGCACCTCGCAGGGGATGCGGAGCACGCCCTCCTGCTGGAACCCGAACTCCTCCTCCGCCTCCCGCAGCAGCGCCGCGAACGCCCGGTGCTTCAGGTGCTCCGTCGGGATGACGAACCGCCGCATCTCGGGGCCCACGCACACCGCCAGGTGGCCCCTCGGCGGCGCCGCCGGCGAGCCCGACGGGCTATCCGTGAAGGACAGCGTCCGCTTCAGGAACTTCTTGGCCTTGCTCTCGCCGCCGGTGCCGGCGGCGGCTGCGGGGGCGGCGTCCTTGGGCGCGACGGAGAGCTTGCGCCACTTCTTGAGCATCTGCTGCAGCCTCACGATCTCCGTGATCTTGTTCGACTTTTTGCCCCCGGGCTGCTCCATTAGCGCCCTCTCGGCAAATGAAATTCGGAGAAGATTTCGTGTGGTTTTGAGATTTTTAAAGTTCTTGGCGGTTTTGGGTGTGGGAGTTGTGCAGCCTGCAGCTATGATCCATGGAGGCGTTCCTGGAGGGGGGGCATTTAAAGGGCAAAGCTGGTGGGCCCACTTTCGGGAACTATTTAGTAGTTTATTTTCTTTTCCCTCTTATGAATAATGGAGCTTAGATTAATCGATTCTGTTGAGGTTCCCGGCTTTGTGCAGGTAGTTTGGTTAAAGAAAAGAGAATGCCAGTTTGGGAATATGAATATGTTTCTGCTTGACTTTACCATCTTGAGGAAAATGCCTGGTATTAAAAAAAAAAGCGCTGGTTTGCATTTGCTGAAGAGTACTTTTGTGATGAAAATTTATTTCTATTTTTTTTAGGGCAGCGCTAGCGTCCGGACGGACGCTGGCGTGCCGGACCCGCCCTAGCCGTCGGATGCCCGCCTACCGCGCCGATCGAACGAACGCATGCGCTCCCCGCGTACGTGCCCTTCCCAGCGCGTTGCTAGTCGTCGGTTGATTTCAATTCCGATTAAACTTTCGATTTTTGTGCAAAATTCAAATAGTGTTCAAAATACGTGAAATAAATTTCATAATTCTTCTAAAATCAAGAGCAACCCATTTTAAATACTTTTTGAATTTTTCACTTTTTCGATTTTTTCATGCGAACTAGGAGAAGGCACTTATGAAAATTATATCTATACTAGCGAAACTTGGCCGTGTGCGTATGAAACTTGATCGTGTACTGATGAAACCTGATGAAACTTGGATGAAACCTGATGAAACTTGGATGAAACCTGTTGAAACTTGATTAAACTTGAATTAACCTGATGAAACTTGAAAAAACTTGGATGAAACCTGATGAAACTTGACAACTCGGCAAAGTTTTACGAGTATGAAACCCAAGTTTTACTAGGCAAAACCCAAGTTTCAGTAGGCGAATCCCAAGTTTCACCAGATAAGTTTGAAGGATTATATGGCAACATATATCTTGTTTTGTTCGTAAAATTACGAGGAACACGTTGGCGCAAACGGTTTGTGGATTGGAGCACCCAGTCAAAAATTATGGACGTCGAAAAAATAAAATACCCGTGAGCCCCACTTGCATGTGCATGCAGCTCTCCCATTATGCAGCCCTCACACCCCTCACGCGGGCCAGGCCGCGGCGCGGGAGTCCGGATGCGTCGGACTCCCAGCTCTAAGCGTTTTCGTTTTTTTTTTATCTTTTTTAATGTTATAGAGCATCCCCAACAGCACCTACATCCCACTCTCTAAAACACTATTCACATGCACATAAATAGTGTTTTAGGGTGAGATAGGGGCTATTAGGGATGCTCTTAGGCTCTCTCCAACAGGAATCCCTAAATTTGATCCCTTTGAGGGTGCACGTGCTATCTGTATCAACTCTAGTAAATCATTTATTGATAAAAAAAACTCTGGTAAATCAGGCTCTTTTAATTGGCGGTTGTGGCCTGTGATAAGGTATTCCTTTTTTATTATATTTTTACTGATAGCCTAAAAGCATGTACAATGGTAGGCACGTCAACTATTTTTAAATTATTGTTATGTCATTTAAAGACAATTAGAAATAGGAATATAATATATAATAGTAGAGATGATTGCATACATTTATAAGTGGTCGTCTTAAACACAAAGTTTATATAAAGTTAACTCTTGCGTTGTAGACGACTCAAATATCTATATATGTTTTTTCTTCTCCACGTCATCACATGTTCTATGTGGTAAATTTTAAATACTTTATAGATAGCTGAAGTGAATTATTGTACGTGCTCTAAGAAGTAAGTTTACTTGTCTGCTTTTTTACTCTAGCCATTAAGAAATTAAACTCTGTCTCGAACCGCGTAGTGGAGTAGTATTTGTTAACAGTAATAAGTACCTGGGAGAGGATAACTGGAAGTTTGCTATCCTCCTTTATCGAGCAACATCTATGGATCTTCAGATCCTAGGAAAATGGATCTAAAACAGCCAGCTCTCTCTCCTGAAATATTCAGTCAAACAAAGCTCTGTTAATCTCCTGTGATGATCATTTCCTCGGATTACTGGCTCAGTTGACCATTTTTTGGCTTCTGCCACAGATCTATAGCAGTTCAGACTTCACATTCAGAGCCTCTGCAATTTGGACGGCCAGGAATCAAGCAACCCAGCATGTCTATGGGCTCGTTCCCCCACTGGATTTGCTGCATTAAGCTTAATTCACATCAGAACATGGCAGTGGCTGGTGAGCCTACATGTGATCGGCACTTAATTAATTCACTTCAACCTGCTAGGCTGCTAGCTAAGCACTGCATACTAATTCTTTCTCTGCGTCCATCAGATCAGTTTAATCATAGCAGCTGCTGTGATTGCTCTCTAATCATTTTTGGCGGTTGGCAATGGCAGCATTGACCTCTAATACTTTTAAACGAAATTCCATTCAGATCTTCGGATCTACGGCGTCGTCCTTGACATCTCCACCGATGCTAACTACCGTCCGTATTGTCGTCGCGTACGTAGAATGCCAATTTTTAATTTGTTTAGCTTGATGCCCGGCTAAGTAGATGCAATGTGGTGGTTAAAAGGGGGCAAATGTTTCATGGGAGGGGTTCATTGCATCGCCTCTACTGAATGGAGGCAGGTTTCTTGGTGATCAATTTTTATTCATTTGCTAATTATTTGGTTGGTAAGGTTACTTGCGATCACGACAAGGAACCGATACCGGAAGCAAATCATTTGTGCAGAAGCGGCAGATTCTTTGATACTTCTGTTCTTTGTTCCTGCAAGTCTTTTTTGCCCCTGTTCTGATGTTCATCACTCATCAAAGCTATCTGTTAACTCTTTTGTCGATGCTCTCTTGGTCGTCGCTAACCAAAGTTATCTGTTAACTCCATGTGCTTACGCATTGAGCTTGATTAAACCACAAGGATCGGAAGTAACGTGATGAACACTTGGTCGAAGTGGTTCTTTCAGTTAGTGAGTCTCAGGCCCCTCATGTGAAGTCCTCAGCAAAGTCAGCATTGTGTGCGGTTGTGTTGTTGTGAGCTGTGAGTGTGACATCCAGTGCTATGTATTCATGATCCAGGCTTTATTTGCAATGTGTTTGTCCTCGTGTAAATTACTCGCAAATTGCAGCGAGACACGTGAGGTACTTGGAGCTCCAGCAAGATTGGCCCTAATGAAAGCATATATGCCCCTAAAACACATTTAGAAAACACATTTGGTACCCTGGGATAAGTGCAAGTGGGTAGTACTTCGATCTACTTACATGATGTCGCTATATACGAAGTTTTTCTTTTGTTTCTGGAGAATCACAACTTGCAGACTTGCAGTAAGTATTCCCCCGGTTCATAAGAGAGTGACCTTTTGGATATTTCAAAAGCAACATTGATCACTAATTTTCATTGCAATTTATTTATAAAATTCAAAAAAATTGTGAAAGCTCTTTTCAAAACGAATCTATGTATATGATTTGGAAATGCAAAGAGTCCAAAATGTTTTCTCAAATATATTTTTGAAACTTTGGTTTAGTACATGTCTAAAATATCATGATTTTGAGAACCTCAGCCTTTCCCTTCACCGGAGAAAAACAACAGCCATCTTATCTCTTTGAATATTTAGATTAGATAAAAAATAGTTTTGTTAATATGTTGAAAAAAATAGTTATGTTAATATGTTGAAAAAAAATAGTTTTGTTAATATGTCTTTTTATCTCTTTTCAACTCAAAAATATTTTGAAGATACTATTGTATTGCTGAGTTTTGTTCATATGTTGCAAAATAGATTAATACGCCATCAAAAATCTTTTTTTAATCAAAACGAGGTGTCTTTATGGGATATGAAGATTTTATGACGCATGTAAGTATATACAGCTACTATCTTTACTCGATTCTTCCTGAACCATAATGAACAATGGGATCACAATTGGGAGTTTGGACAGTCTCTCTCTTCCTTTGCAACTTGCAAGTCAAGTGGAATCATTTTTGTCATCTTGATGATCTCTGCTGTTGAATACGATATTTTATGAGTTCTAATTATTTGTCCCATCGACTTTCTTGTGCAAAACAGTTAGGAACTGCGACTTAATACAATTTGCAGAGAACATGGAACTACCACTTGGCAACACCTTTCTAGTCCGAGATCAGGGTATATATAACACTTTTAACATATATCCTGTGACGCGCATGCGTTTTTTTATATTCATATTATAGCTTTGATATTTAATTTGATTTTACATAAATAAGTGAAGACTACACAATACATAAAAATAATTTATTTACTTTCAATATGCGTAGGTCATCTTGCATAAAATTGAATTTTTTGACATAACTTTCTGACCCCCCCCCCCCCCCCCCCCCCACCCCTATGGCAAAGAAAGCACAAGTACAGGTAGAGATGGGTAAGGGATCAGCAATTTTTCGATCGAGTACATGTATCTCCGCCGAAGGTCAAGCTCTTGGTAGGTTTAGGCCTCGTTCTTTTTAGCGTATCGCGCCGTTGTGTATTACTGTATCAAATTTCGTTATTTTTATATAGCTTATATGTTGTGATAATTCGTAACGTTTTTTGTGGCTTTTAGTAGTCCTTTCAAAGATTCTAAAACTATTTTTAATTATTTTTTATAATCTTTATACCTCTTTTTAAGGGCTCTTAAATTTACTACAATATTACGTCAACGCAATGATACGTTGAAAAGAACAAGACCTTAATTTATCTTTTTGCATGCAGCACGATCCAGTGCAAGTATTGTTGTTAACCGTCCTCCGATCGATCGACCTTAACTAGTAGTTTAACCGACGAGTAATTTACACTTAATCCGTACTGTTAACTCTGCAGCACTGCGTCCACAGTTCCACTCCCCCAGGTCCCAAGCCAGGGAGTTTGACCAAGCGGGTAGGGGTAGCCGCCTGCTAGGCCGGTGCGTCGCGGCGTGCAGCAGAGAACAGTGATCAGTGCTGAAGAAAACCCGAAGCATCGGGAGCTGGAGCCTGCGCAGAGCAACCATGCATGCAGCAGTGCAGCAATTAAGCTACTGTTAATGGCCGTTAAATTAGCTAAGCCACGTACGGTCAAACCCTAGCTAGATGCTAGTGTGTGTATATATATGCTGCCTATCCATGCTCGATCGCTCTGTAGGACTACTGTAGGCTCATTTGTCACCAGCCAACGGTCAGTCGAATCATCTGACTTTTGAGTTTGAAGAGCGAACGGCATATGTATGCTGAGCCAGCCTGCTTGGTGCTTGGTGCATTCGCCTTCATTTGATTGAAACATTTTTTGGTTAGTTTTGTTTGACAGGGGCAGAGCACCGAACCAGAGCATGAGCAGCGCGCGCTTCTCTCGGTCATGTCATGGCCATGCTTGCAAGCCAAAGAACTGCATACAAGCCGTAGCCAGCTAGTTATGAATTACAATTAATATTATTGTCTTCACAGACGCTGAAACAGGAATGGCCGATTCGAACACCCGTCTTATCCATCTCGTTGAAACCTCAATATCTTTTTCTTTAAGAGGGGAGCGCCCCATTTTCCATTGCATTTTGAACAGAAACTACAGCGGTAATTATGTCTTCTAAACTTACAGATAAACAGGCACACTAAATCCTCAAGGCAAAACAAAAGGATCCAGAGCCAGACAAGTGAGCTAGAACAAATACAGAGCTCAAAAGGATCCATCTCGTTGAAACCTCCCTTCAACCAAATTTTATTTTCTTTAATTTTTTTTTGTATTTTTAAATCAGCAGACTCCGCGACCACTCTACATTTGTAAATTTCAAAACTGAAATGACTGGTCCATGCATGTACTTAGAACTTGGTAACTGGAATCAAAAGAATCATTCCTTTCTATGAGCGCTAGCTGCTCCAGTTTCGAGCTCTCGCTCAAACTTTAGAGCAAATCCAAGTGTTTCTCTATAACAGTGTAGCAGATATAGAGAGACTTATGAAGGGAAGGAATCTTTTAGATATGGTATAAGAGCATCTCCAATAAGGACATGTCAGCAAGCTATATGGGAATCCAGATCAGCATTTATCCCATGTGGAGGAGAGAGAAGAAGAAAAAAGAGTGCAGCGGGCGCTTGGTGTAGCGCCCGTCTCGCTTAGAAAACGAGGAGTGAAGCGACTGCTTGGAGACAATCTAGCGACGACACAGTCTACAACGCGGGGTCGTCTGAGTTTTCTGTTCCGCCTCGCGCGCGAAGGGGAAAGTTTCATGCTCCTAGCTCCTCCCTCCTCCGGAAAAATCCCAAATCGATCCTGCTTCCCCCAAATCAAGCCCGATTCCTCCCAAATCCGCTCCTCTCCTCATTCCTAGGTGACGTCGCCGCGCCCACCTTCTTTCCAGTTGTCGCCGCCGCAGCGCTCCTTTGCCTACCCACCGTCGCCGCGCCACTCCTTCGCCCAACCGTCACCACCGCTCTTTCCCACGGTCGTCGCCACCGCGCTATCGCCGCCACCGAGCCTAGCTTCTCCCAGCCGCCACGCCCAGCTCCTTCCAAGCCGTCGCCGCTGCACCGCTCCTTCGCCTAGCCGTTGTCGCCGCGCCACTCCTTCGCCCAGCCATCGTCCCCGTCGCGCCGCTCCTTGTCCTAGCTGCCGCCGCTGAGCCTTCTCCCAGCCACCGCACCCACCTCCTTCCAAGCCGCCGGCGCCCACCACCTTCCAAAAAGCCTCACTGCCGCCGACCCCGGTTGCTCCTTGGTGGCCAACCTCTTCCTTTGGTGAAGCAATTTCAACCCCGCTCAGTTGGTGGACAGCATCTCCGCCTCCGATGATGAACAACTCGACCATGCCTGCATCAGGAGTTACCTTCGAGCTGTAAGCTTTACTTCATAGTTTTGTTGATTGACTAATGGTAGCAATTTTGACTTGGTTTGGATGCAATGAATAACTTCATAGTTAGCTCGGTTTGGATTAATGCATTTTACATATAAATTGCTGCCGTGAGAATGCTACTGCATTACAAAGGATTATTGAATTATTCTTGCTTGAGAATGCTGAGATATATGCAATTTACATACTATTTGCTATTGTGATATATTGCGCATACATATCGGCCACAAAGATCATGTGTGTTATTAATCCTTGCCATCTTTCTGCAATGTGACAAGTGTTGGCTAGTTCTAGCTGTTATAGCCAGCATAAAAGACCAGTTGTTAGGTGGTATGTTGGCTATAGTGCTGATGTGGATAGCTCTTGTAGCCAAGCACTGTCTCTATCATTGGAGATGCTCTAAGTTGTGAAGGAATTTTAGAGAGGTGGATAGAGGGGACGTTAATAGTGTTTTAGAAGGAAGATATAAAGGGTCGGTTGAAGTTGCTCTTAGCACATACACCACTCATGAATTCTGATGGACTGATGTGCAGCTACGCGCGACCCAATCAGCAAGTTGGGGTGGTTGATGTCTATATAATGTACATGTAATTCCTTGCTGAATAACCTAAGAGTTGTCGATTCAAACCATCAATCAGTTATAAATCATAGTGGCAAATAAAACCATGAGTTATCGGAAAAAATTAGGAGGCTTTCAAAGACCGAAAAAAAATTTAAAACTAATTCTATGAACTTGACAAAATTCTTCCTTTGTTCTTTTTGGTTTGACGGATTAGACTTTTTAACACATATTTAATCATTCGTCTTATTCAAATTTTTTTTGTAAATATCATTTATTTTGTTAAGATTTGTTTTATCAATAAACGTACTTTAAACATGACTTATTTTTTATATGTTTGCACTGAAATATTGAATAAGACGAATGGTTAAAGTCGTATCCAAAAATCTAAAGCGTCGAAAAAAACAGAGGAAACTATACTACGAAACGTCGAAGGATTTGAGTCTTCCACGCGCGCGTGTTGGAGACTTGGGAGTTGGAATTGGTTCGGCTATGACCCGAGTCTCTAGACGAGGAGACACACGTGCCGATTTTGTAGCCAAGCAAAAACATCGGCGCCGCGAGAACGGAGAGCCCACACATTTGTTTCGCCTGGACTGATCGGCCTGGTTAAACCGTAGGACGCCCCCATCTCGGTTGGGCCAAAATAAAAAGCGGCCCAAATGCTAAACGATTTTTTAAAACGAGATTTGATCAGTTTGTTCAGAAACATCGAGAGAAATAACTTAGCGTTGTCCTCGAGCCGTCCCGATATCATCTGATCTCTGCGAAATAGAACGTTTAGATTTTGTACAAATGACTATGATAGGTTGTTTCAATTTAATTCTTTTTTTTTATATAAAAATTGTTAGTTGCTTTAACATTATTTCGAACCAGATCAATAAGTAAAATAATTTAGACGTCTCTGTTTTTTAAAAAATATGTAGATAATGTACGGCTCGAAAACAACCCCTCATGTGTCCCAAAGTTGAGCTATAATCACTTAGATACTCTAAAGTTGATTGGAATCGCTTATTTGCCCTATAGTTGTGATGATGACTCGGCGGTTTGTCTTTTTCAAATATTTGAACAATTTTTACTATGAGAAAAGACACTTAGCTCTCTTGCACCAACATGGGAAGGAAGGGTAGACTAAAATATCATGACATTACTTTATAAAACAGTTTCAAAATGGAGAGACAAGATCAACTTCGTAGCACTTGTACAACGGTATACGTTAGCTGTTTTAAAACCATTTTTAAGACTTGCCATGTAAGATGAATGATGATGTAAAGAAGAGAGATGGTGCGTAGAAACTTAGGCCGTCTATAATTTAAGAGTCGATTCTACATGAAAATTAAGAAATTTTATGTGTGAAAAACTGTCTAAAAAAACCTGCACCACCATAAGAGTTGTGTTATCTACAAGTGACTTGGCAATGGGTAGAGACAACAGTCGTCTCAACCATTAAACGTGCTGGCTTGGAGCAGAGGGGCGATAGCAAGGAGAGATATGGCGCCCACCACATTGGAGGTGAGGAACTGGGAGGCGATGACAAAGTTCGTGGCAGGGAGGCAATGGAGGCGCAAGCGCACAAGGAGGCGGTGGCTCTTCGGCAAGGAGGGAGAGGAAAGAAAGAGGAAGATGGGAGGATGGTGGGAAGGGAGTTGATCACTGGTGGTAGGGGCGAGAGCACACCAAGAGGTGACGCTGCTGTCAAGCTCGCTCATCCCAACTCATGCCTTGGCCTTTGGCACCTCTTGTGGACCATGTCACCACTCACCATTGCCGAAGTGTGTAGCCGCTGGAAAACACATCGCTATTGCTCGGTTGCGCCAGGGTTGAGGCCGATAGGGAGGAAGGGAGGCGGTGAGCTCCACAACAACCAAATAGGTAAGCCGCTCCATCGACGTGGGCTACGGGGGAGGAGGGCAGTGCTCGGGAAAGAGGACGACAGAAGGAGGCGAGCAGCGTGCCGAAGCTCCGAGAGCGTCGGAGACGACTTCTCTTCCTCCACCGCCGCGTCGCACCGCCCTTTGCAGATGAGAGGTAGGAGGAGGCGGAGGGCACTATAGAGAGGAGCGATACGGTGGAGGAGACTAGGAGAAGGGAAGCAGCGACACTGGAGTAGGGAGATGGATGTGGAGGAAATAAGGGCCGAGGCGGCTCCAGCTCCATGTGTGGGAGAGGAGAGAGAAATTAGAGAGAGATGGAGAGATTATAGAGGAGTGGAGAGCACATGTACGCACGACGTGGCTATCCACTTCATTAAAACCATCGTCCAAAAAGCACTGCTAGACCTAGTTGAAACAAGAACATAACTTTGTGTATCTAGATGGTCGGTTTTAGAGATTATGTACCTAAGCGAAAACTTGTGTCAACATTATGTATCTACAGTACAATTTACTTTTTCTATTTTATTTGATATAATACTGGGACAACTTAAGTTAGGGCATAACCAATGAGGGCCTATCTTAGGTCGTATTAAATCTGTAGCAAATAAAATAAAATAAAATAGAGAAATGTAGATGAATAGTGAAAAGGTGTGCTAGACCGACCGAAGTTAGGCCTAGATAGGGCGTAGGGCATCACCAACACATACCTAACTTAATTTAGGCCAACAACTTTTTACCACTATTCATGTAACATACCCAATTTTAGCACAATTTTTTTTGCAAAAAAAAATCATTTTTGAGCCTCTTGAAACCAACCCTAATTTTTTAAGAATTTTCCAAAAACAATTCCTATTTTATTCCATTTAAAAAATCCTCTCTTTCTCTTATCCAAGAATTTTAATCCCATAAAATATCAACTTTTATTCCACCATTATCTTCCTCTCATTTTTCTAGATTTTTAGAGACCAATTTCATAATTTCCCGAGCTTCTTACAATTTTCTATGAATTTCCAAAACCTAAAATCATTTTCTGGAAATTCAATCAAGACCTTTCCCTTTTTGGAAAATTCGAAAGTACGCTTTCCCTTTTCGGACTACGCCTTCAGCGTGTCCCTCTCTCCCTCTCTCCGGTGCAGTAAGTGGTACTCAACGGCTCAGATCAACTCCATTCAAATCAATGCCCCAGATTGTGCCACGTCATCGCACGCGTACCGCTTCGGTTAAATCAATCCGACGGCACACATTGTTTTGTCTCCAGATCCAACGGCGCCCACAACCTTCTCCCTCCTCCAGCTGCGCCACCACCCCTAAACCCGCCAGCGCCTCCGCCTCCGCCGTGCCGCTCGTCGGTTTTGCACGCCGCCGTCGATTTAGACCTTCCTAGGCCACGTTATCAACTCCTACGGAATCACCACGTCGCCACAAAGTTATTTCCCCACATCTCCACCCATAGTTCACCTCGGACCGCCGCCGATTGCTCGCTGGAGTTCACCGCCACCCTCGGTTTTCTCCTCCGATCACCACCGTACCCCTCCGCCTATAAATAGCCGTCCCCGGCGCATTGCATCGTCAAGCCATCCACCTCCACCCATCCCCTTCCACCGATAACCCCTGGAGCATCGCCGCCGCCGTGCTGCCCTCGCCGCGCCGCCACCTCCGGTCACCTCAAGCCTCTCCGCCGCCACGACTAGATACCCCTCGCCGCCAATTGCATATTCCGAGCACCACCTCGCCGCCTTCCGGCCAGCCTTGCCGCCGGTGAGCCCCTCCCCGACGCGCCCCCCATTTTCCCCTTTCTCTCTCTCTGCCATGCAGGCCCCACCCTGTCAGCACAGTTCTCCTATTGGGTCGGCCTGCTCCAACCCAGTTAACCCTTTTGTTTTTTTCCTTTTTATTTAAAATTCTAGTTATAGCTTCCCAAATTTATTTAAATAGCAAACCTTCTCCAAAAATTCTGCAAAAATTCCTAAAAATCTAGAATTGAACCTAGTATTTTATAAAAATATAAAATACCCCTTTTTAGTTTAAATTTTGAAAATAAAATGTTTTCCTTCTCTTTTTATAGAAAAATGCGTTTAAAATTTCTTCCTATTTTTCTAAAAAATTCAAATAAAAATATTTCATCCTAATATTTCATTTAAAATATGTTTTCAAGATTTTCACCTTTTATCTTCAACAATTTGCATCTCGGAACTCCAATAACTTTGTTGTCGTCGACTCCGATCTCTAGAAATCTGTTGATCCACACTTTTCCCATGTACACATGCATGAATTCTTGCTATTCGGAGATCACCCTAAAATAATGCCAAAATTAACCTTCCATTTTATTCTATCTGGAATAATACCAAAATCCCCATCCCCATTTTCTTTCATAAGAAAATCTTTCTGGAGATTATTAAATCATACAAACCATCACCATTCTAGTCAACCCTAACCTTTTTCTTAAAAATATCCTTTTAAGAAATGATTTCATGCATTCATGCTCCATGCATTTTCTTTTTCTTTTTGTTAAATTCCCTTTCTTTTTCCCTTTCTCCAACGTGTAGAAAACGAATATTGTGCCCCCAGATCAGCCGAGCAGTATTATCAGGGCAATAGTGCAGACATTGAAGATCTAGCCGAACCAAGCAGGTTTCCTGTTCTCTAATGTTGTATTTTGCATTTATTTTCTAGTTAATTAATTTTTGTCCAATTGATTTAAAAGTATTTATGATTGCATGTAGTCATAATTCCATTTAGAATTTAGCCTCCCTATTAGACTATAGGAAAACCCTAAGATTTTAATCTAGCCATAATGGCAAGGTCTCATATAAGCATATATGATTTTGATTGTTGCATTTTAATCTAACCTTTGGTTGAGTTGGAAAGAAGTTGAGTTGTTGAGGTTTTGGTCGTGTTAAGGTTGATTTGTTGTTGGTGTTGTTGGAAGTTTAGCATGAGATACAAATTTCCGCCCAAATCATATTACTGATCATTTTATGGGTTAAGCTGGGTAGATTCTACAGAGTCGTTAAAAACAAATCATCGATGGACCATACTTCTAGAATATGAGGTTGTATCGCAGTTGTGATGCCTATTTTAAATATTGACATAAATCAGGTTAGATGTGTGGTTGTAAGGTTGTTGTTGGTCTGGTCTAGAGTCAACTTTTGAAAGTCTGGTTTTTATCAAAAATCTTTTTTAAAAATGTTTTAGAAAAGAATTGGCAAAATATAGGATTTTTATAAAACTATTTTAAAAATATGCATTAAGTCTATATTTAAATCTCCCTGTCATTTTTCTGTTAAAACCTTGCATGTAGTTATTAGGCATGCATATGGAAACCTGTTAGGACGTAAGTGCTTACCCGTTGTTTTTGAGGGATACCCTTTCTTTTAGGTAGGACCTTTCTTTTCAGTGGAATACTTTTCATTTGAAGACTTGAAAGAGTTTGCCGTAGATTTTTAGTTTATCCTACACTCGAGCCATGCCTGTGGTCTTGAAGTGTAATTTTTGGAGGTATTAAAATTGTAAGCCATATTATTAAATAACTCTAGTTATGCAATAAAGTTTGGCTATTTGTACTATTTTGAAATGCAACTGAAATTCTGGACAGTTGTATTTTCGGGGATTTTCCGGGGTCCCCACAATTCATTTACATTTTCATCTCTCCTATTCTATTTGTAACAGTACTATGTGGTCTAAAGACCCTATTGGTCATGCCGTGATGTTCGCGCAATGTCATGGTTACTATAGCACGTGACCTTCCCACTGCAACATCACAGGATACCCATCCAAACGACAATCACATCAAGATCATCTTTAACTCTATTTTTTTCATAGCTTTTGTGATCCTACTGTTGAATCATACTCCATGATCTCCATTCTCACAGGAGTAGAAAATACGGCAGTTAGATCAAAAAACAAAAAAGATATAAGAAAAATACAGGGTTAAACATACCCCATGATCTCCATTCTCCACCACACAGATTGCAAGTGTGATCGGCCCCCAACCCCACTCCTCAGGCGCTAATTGCACTTCACCTAACGCAGGGACAGCACGCCGCGCCGACCGAGCTGCAGAAGATCAAAAACCCGCCGCGTCACGCACGCGAGTGACGCGCCAACCCCAACCATCTGGCTTGCCCAAGAGCACGCCGCTGCCACGCCGCTCGCGTACCCAGCCACCCTCCTGCGCGCCGGCGCGCGGCGAGCGGAGAGCGGTGGCAATGGTCGCGACCGAGGGAGGAGGAGGCACGCCGCCGCGGTGGCCCGAGGAGGAGGAGGTAAGGCGCCGCGGAGGAGGGAGGCATTGCCTCGGCCGGTCGGCGCCGCCCCCCCGAGGGCCGAGGCGTCGCGCCATTGCTTTGCCTGCTTGGGGGCTGGGGGAGTGGGGGGTTGCCTCGCTAGCTAGCTAGGGTTGGAAGCCGTGGCTCGCGGCTCGCGAATTGCTCCCGCGCAAATTGGCGAGGGCTTGTGTGTCGGCGCGCGCCGCCACTAGCGTGCCCTCGGACTACGCGCTTCGCCATTTTGTTTTCCGCTCAATCGATGTTTGAACTGCGCAATTTGCAAACCTGCTTCGACGCGTTTGCAAATTGCGGACTGATCTCTTGATATTTTATTTTTATTTATTTTGGGGTTCATTTCGCTGGCCTTGGTGCGTCAGAAGGGAACTTCTCCTTAGACAAGTGATGGCGCTAGTTCAGAAAATGTGATATTGATGTGTCCGTCGATGAGCTAGTTATTGCGGATCGATACATTTTGGGGGGATAAAGATAAGGTGGTGCATTGCTCATACTTTCCTGATGATGTGTCGGCAAGGGAAAGGAGGGATGTGCAGCATGCTTTTGGATTATGCGCTGATGGCGATGGACCAGTAGGACTACGCTGTGCTGTGCTGTAGTTGTCAATCAGCTGGAGATTTATGAGCGATTCATCTGGTCCCAACAAATTCTGAATAATTATTTCTGGTGTTCGAGTAAGCTGCACGAGCCTCATATGTCCAATGGTCACTGAAGGGAGTTGTTGTCAGGGAGTATGGGATCATGTGGTTGCCATATGTTCTTTTCCTGCCAGCTCAAATTTTGTTATAACTAATCAAACAGATTCAATTCAAATTGGTCAGCGACAGTGGCATGACCTCGGGCGTATTTCTTTGTGTTGTAATTGTAGTGATAAAATTACATGGTAGTGTAGGGCGTTGAGTTTATGGTCGATCTTGTTAATGTATGACCGCCTTAGGCCCTTTTTATATTCTTGCTGGAAATGCAGCTTGACATTGTACGGAAGAAGGTTATGGAGATCAGTGGAAGGGATGCAAAAGAGGTTAGGGTGGTTGCTTGCCCCTACAGGATTTGTCCTTTGGGGGCCCACATTGACCATCAGGTAACTTTGTAGTTACCATGATCAGTGGAAGTCATGATTAAGACTGTTGATATGCGTTCTATCTTATTGCAGCCTTTTTTTTATGTTATAATTCAAATGTGTATCTAGACAACATAGATTGATCTGTTGCAATTTATATTTTCTCTACATAAATATAAATAGCTGAATCATTCTATTGTTGTATGGACCTAGTGGTACTTGCAAAGTTGATCAGACCTGGATGATTTTCTGCATTTTTGGCTAGTAACTGGTAGTGAATCTGGTTATTAGATGCCCCTCTGGAAATGTATGGAAGTCACATCAAGCTTTGTATAGTGGTATAGCACTCGAGTTTGACATGGTGTTTATAACTAGTTATTGTCCATAATCAGAAATCTCAGTCGAGTCTGTATTTAAAAGATGTTGCCCATTCAGATATTTTGCATATATCTTTAAGCCTGAATTCCTGAGTTATGGACTAGTTCTGTCAACATTGGTTGGGTCTTCATGTTTTATTTGCTCGTAACCAGAAAGCCTGTATGAAGGGCGTATAACTCAGCTAGTGTGTAGATTGTAGAATGGTCAATAGTGGAATGGATCTTTTTTTGAACTAAGATAGTGGAATGAATCTAAGGCTTGCAAATTGCTCGATAGTTTTTCAACTAGTTTCTTTCAGGAAAAATAGAGATACGGTTAGCCAGCCTGGTAGTTCTTGTGATTGGTCATGCATTATACCTTTTTCCTAGAACACACAATAGTGGATGCATTATACTCAGAAATTTGTCCCAATGGAAACTTGACTATAATGCTGCTAATTGATTTTATCGCATAACATTGCCTCTAGAGTCTACACAATATGTTGTTAGCTAACTGTTATTCTGTTCTGCAATGTGGCAGGGAGGAACTGTGACAGCTATGACCATAAATTACGGAGTTCTTCTTGGTTTTGTGCCCTCCGATGATGCTGAGGTGCGTAAATATACTAAAAAAAATTTGATGGCTCATTCCGTGCTAACTCCTTTGGCTGGCATAATAGGTTTCACAATCACCACATTGGTTGTATTGAAAAATATGCCACTACAAACAGAAAATATTTTCCCTTTTGAAAAATAGAAGTTCTTCACGTTCATTCATAGATACATCATAATATTGCTTTATTTTATCTAGATTAGTACCTTTTCAGGTTTCACTCCAGTCAGGCCAATTTGAAGGTGTTATATGTTTCAGGTAAACATACCACATTTCCTTGAACAAAGTCTGCACTATATGTAGGTGTTCCTTGCAAACATAAAATAGCATAGTCACCTGGGGCCATCAGAGGGACAACTTTGACACTATTTACCTACTTTGAAAGCTTTCTTGAGTCTTGACCTTCTGTTGTTTGCAGACTGATGTTCTGTCTTAGTGTCTCTGTGATGACTAGTCTAAATCTTCCAATCCTGGTTTTGTTGGAATTTTCAATGTTACCAAGTTAAATTATAACTTACATACACCATTTACTTGTTATCAGAGTTGATGACTTGCAAAAGCCTATTGATAACCCAGAAAACATAAACTGGGAAAGCTATGCGAGAGGTGCTGTCTACGCTCTGCAAAATGGTGGATATGATCTCAGGAAGGTAACTCCATTTTGTCTAGTTAATTGTCCAGATGATCCTATTGTTTAAAAAATATCGAAAATGACTTCTTGCAGGGTATAATAGGCTATATTTCTGGTGTGAAAGGACTCGACAGTTCAGGGCTTAGCTCATCTGCAGCTGTAAGCTTTGATATGTCATATACATCATGCATGCATCTACATTAAAATTACCACCTGACCGATTTATCATGTGGTTGAACCTGGAATTGAATTATTGATGGACCTAGTGATTCTTGATGTATAGTTTTGCTAGCATATAGATCATATGGAACAACATATGCTCTTTATTTCTTGTGTACTTGGGAGTTCACACAAATTTTGTGCAAGACCACTTTTCTAGACCTTACCCTAGGTTCTTAAAAGCATCATTAAGAGAAATGGTATTTTGATTAGTGATATAATCATAATATACTTATTTCTGTATGCTCTTCAACAGGTTGGCATTGCCTATTTGCTGGCCTTGGAAAATGTAAATGAGCTGGTGGTATCTCCAGTTGATAACATTCAGTTGGACAAGTAAGTTGTTTTCTGTCCATCTACATCATATAAGAAGGATAATGATCTTGTAGTGCAAATAATGTGCCGTTGCTACGCTCAGACTTATTTGTTCACGGTCACAACGGTGCCTCGTCTTAACTCATTATACCTATTTATCAGGTCTATTGAAAATAAATATCTGGGTCTTGAAAATGGTATTCTTGATCCATCCGCCATTTTGCTTTCTCGATACAGCTATCTTACCTTTATGGACTGCAAGGTAATACCTCACCTTCTATTTATCTGAAAATTTGTTTTGTTTCTGTCACTGAGTTTTAAAAAATGTTTTAAGGCTGATATTATGCTGTGTTAAAAAAAACCGACCTTCCTTTATTTACCCAAGCTAAAATGTTGATATTCTGCCTTCAAAAAAAAAATCTGCCTTAAAATGTTGATATTTGATAAAACATTAAAACTGCATTTTGCGGCCATTTGATTATGTCAACTTGCCCTAGTCACTCTTTTCCTTTTCGTTTTCCATGCCAGTGTGTGTTAGAAAATGTTTGCTGCATTGTTCTCCGTTAGCATTTGTAGTGACAGTCTTTTTCTTAGACGGCCTCACCTTCGTACGTCTACTTCTCGGAGCTGAGTAAAAACCAGCAACCTCAAGGACAGCTACCATTCAAGATTTTATTAGCATTTTCAGGGCTGCAACATAACCTACCAAAGAAGCGGGGGTATAATACGCGAGTTTTTGAATGCAAAGAGGCTGCCCGTATACTTTTATGGTGAGTTTTTGTGTGAGTATAACCAAATTTCATCATGCAACCAGATATCCTATTTGATTAGAAAGAGGTGAAATTCATGATTCCTCTACTGTATCTGTTCAGCTAGCAGTTTCCTTTCTCAGAACATAATTGATTAGCTGATCATTTTATTATTCGATTAACTAGTGCTTCAGGCTGTGAAGATGCGCCAACCATACTTCGTAATGGTAAAGGGTCTATATAATGTTGGTTTGATGCTATGTGACCTGCAAGTATTAACAATCTTGATGACATTTTTTTTTGTTATCGCAGTTGATCCAGATGTATACGAGGCCCAGAAGGTACCATACCATTTTGCAGCTCCATTTCTTAAGCACTTCCTTATGGTACCAGACCTTGAATCTCATCAAATTCCATGATGTATAATCTGTTTCTGCAGTGTATATTGGAAGAAAATCTTGCCAGGAGAGCTGAGCACTACTTTTCTGAAATGAAACGAGTTGTTAAGGGTGAGCTAATCACATCTTTCTTTTATGTTCTTCTCTCCCAGGATATATCTATTTCTATTATATTATTAAAGTAGAGAAAAACGGAGCCATCATGTTAGTACACATCACCTAGATTATTTCAGTCGTTCGATCAACGGTGGGATCAAATTATAACGACCTAGATCAATAACAAAAATTCTCACATAAATCAAGAAAAAAAAAGATCTATGCCGCTGATTTTTGTGCGAACGGATTATAACGGCTTAGATTTAAAAAAATTAGAAATTGGATTAAATACTAAAAATGATATAGTATGATTATTTTAGCTGTTCGATCAACAGTGAGACCAAATTATAACAGTCTAGATTAATCAAAGAAATTCTCACATAAATCAAGAAAATATAAAACATCTATGTGGCTTAGATTAAAAGAAAATATTAGAAATTCAGATTAATACTAAAGCTGTTTTAATATATTAGAGATAAACTCTAAATCCGATCTAATATATTAGAGATAGATTTTGAGTTAGAGATAAACTCTACATGTCAAAACAAATCTAGCCGCGCAAAAACGCGGGCCACCTCGCTCGTTTAGATGTAAATGGACGTCAAATCTATTGTACATCTTAATGAAGAACTAGAGTTTCGCTACATTTGTGGTCTGCATACATGATTGTTTGTATTAGAATCTTGCAACTTCATACATGAAATGGAATCGCTCCTATTTCATTCTATGCACATCCAAAAGAAAGAGACAAGATTATACACCACATTTGTTATTTCTTTTATGCCAGTGCCATGTGCGACCTCAACCTATTGTCCCGTCTTTCTATCCGCTAATTGTTCGGTATTTCCCATTCACCATACACCTTTTTTTTTTACTAGACAAGCGGGCCAGAAGGGTGCATAAAATATTTCACTGGTCACCCGTGTTACGTCTCTGGGCAGAGTTTCGAGAAAAGAGTAAAAGCGCAATCACCTATGACTAATAGTTTCTGTTTAACCTTCTTTCAGGAAGAGATGCATGGGCTCGTGGAAACCTACACGAATTTGGGCAGCTAATCACTGCTTCGGGTCGTAGCTCCATACTCAACTACGAGTGTGGTACGCCCGTCCATCAGAACACCTCCAGATCATACGTGACAATTCCTTCCAGACCACAACTGTTCCTGTCTCGCTAGATTTTCCAAGAACTGAAAGCAACCTCCGAATCGCAGGGAGCAAAGAGATGATACAGCTCTACGAGATCCTCCTCAGGGCCCCCGGCGTTCTTGGCGCGCGGTTCAGCGGCGCCGGCTTCCGAGGCTGCTGCCTCGCCATCGTCAGCGCCGATGAAGCGGAGGTGGCGGCGGCCTACGTCCGAGCCGAGTACGAGAAGGCCCAGCCGGAGCTGGTGAGCAAGATCCCGGCGGATCGCCGCGTGCTGGTGTGCGAGCCCGGGGACTCCGCGCGCGTGATTTTGCCCTGACCACCACCGCGTGCTGGTGTTCTGCCGCTGCTGGAACTGGTGCAGCCAATCCACAACTCGTGTCGTGTATGGACTTTATCCTCGTGTATGTGTAGAGCCATTCGATGTATATGTAGCAATAAGAGCATTCGTATCTGTTACTCTATTCCCTCGCTCCATTTCACCACTAGATACGCCATCATTTTCTCTAAATTTTCTACATACTTTATTATACTACACTACGAAATTCTTTCCATCCATCGCTACAGTTTTTGAAGTGACTGCTGTTTAAAACGATTTAAAGCGATGTAAAACGGTTATCATTAATTTATCTTATTTACTTATCTAACTTATTTCTTAACTTTGATAGCCTATTAATATAACATCAAGAGCCGGATGTACTTCCTTTGACTTGATGTTTTAGAGCTCTTAGAAAGGTCTTCGATATAAAAGACGGATTCAGAAAAATCATATTATGTTTAAATAAATAAGATAAGCAAATGGGAAACATCGTGACATGAACGTCCGTTTAATCGGACGCGCTCGTGCGATGCGCGGCCTCACGCGTAGCAGCCATGTGCACGTTGATACGCTTTTTAATTAAACTTCTAATTGCATGCAATGACGCAAACTGACATCAGGGAAGATTCCGTTTTGTATTTTTCTTTCGGTGGCCATAAATTTTGACTGGGTGCTCTAATACACCAACCGTTTGCATCAACGCGTTCCCTCGTTTTTTTACGAAAAAACGAGACGTATGTTGCCATATAAATTTTGACTGGGTTTCCTTAAGTTTCATTAGTAGATCATCAAGTTTCATCAATAAATTCTCAAGTTTCATCAGCATCAGCAGGTTCTCAAGTTTCGTAAGTAAGTTTCCTTTTGAAAATTCTATTATTACTATTCAAGCTTGAATTTGTTTCAGTCTAAAACTTGGGGTTTTTCGTCTGCCGCAACTTGGTTTTTTCACGATAGAAACTTCGACATTTGCCTATTGAAACTTGGGTTTTGCCTACCGAAACTTGGATTTCGTCGTCGCAAAACTTCCTGAACTTTTAAGTTTCATCATTAGTTTGTCAAGTTTTATCGGTTATTTTCCAAGTTTTACTAGGTATTTCCAAGTTTCATCAATTATTTTTCAAGTTTCAATAGCTTATTCCCAAGGTTCATCAACAATATACCAAGTTTCATTAGTTTTGTAAACAAGTTTCATTACTTAATTTTTAAATTTCATTAGTACATTTTTAAGTTTCAGTATCGCATTTTCAAAATTCAATATGTTCACATGATGTCATCATGATGGGGTGGGGGGCACCATGTGTATGGGCAGTTGCGAAGTTCTCCAAGTTTCACACAAAAAAGTGAAAAAAATCTAAAATGGGTTGCTCTCGATTTTAGAAGAATTATGAAATTTAGTCTTTGTAATTTGAACACGGTTTGAATTTTATACAAAAATCAGAAGTTTAATTGAAAAACGTATCAGCTACACATCTAGCCAACGTCCACCTTGCTGCGTCTCGTGCACGTGGGGGCAGGGCTGCGCTCGGATGCGCGCTGCCGGCGATCCGACGGCCGAGGCGTGTCCGATCCAACGCCTCACGCCGGACGTCCGGACGCTGGCGTCCGCCTAAATAAATATGGAAATAAGTTTAATAAGTCAAATAGACTGAGAACAGGCTATTTTTTAGAATTTCTACCGCTAAAATAGTGTTAGCGGTGTGTTATGACGTGTGATGGGTCCATTTTTTGTTTCGACTGCAGCGCATAAGAGCATGTACAACAGTGCACCTTAACAATTTCTAAACCATTTGTAAGTTTTGTCATGTAGTATATGTGATGATGTGGAGGAGAGAGATCGTGCATACATATTTGAGCCGTATTCGAAGTAAGAGTTGACTTTATACGAGAATTAAGAAACTTTGCATGTTATCAAATTATTTATAATTAAAAACATGCCGTCATTTCTACCATCGTATATATTATCTATAGTATGTTATCTATAGTGTTGTCTCTAAATTACATGACAATAGTCCGATACAACTGATACCTCACCCATTGTACTATGCACATTCTCACTTTGCATGTATCCATGGGTAACCGTACGTTTCGGCGTATCCAGTGGTCATGCGGTTAGGGTGCGTTTGGTTGGCCCGTGCAGGACCAACCAGGACAGCACGAGGGATGGGATGGTCGGTGGTGGATGGCATACTGTTTGTTTGAAGTTTAATCATTCCGTCCAGGATGATCCAAGGTGGACTGCAGTTCGTGTTTGGCTAACAAGGCTTGGATTTCATCCAGGATGGACTACAGCGATTTTTTCCAGGATGATACAAGGCTTCACTACAGCTCGTGTTTTCACCATTTGTGATGTAAATTAAACACGAAAATTACACACAGATTGTACACCACAAAGCAATGCCCAAACTTGAGTATTTCATATGGCAAAATTCAAGATTAGAAATATTATGGCAAACTAATCCATGACTTGCATAGGCAGATGATTCTGTAATGTACTATTCAAAATTCGACATTCAGAGTGGCCAGCGATTTGTCTTGACAAAAAGATGATTACAATTCACAAGACGAACTAACAGATCATGCATATATAAAGGCTAGCATATAAGACTGGTATTTCATAGCGCACATGTCACTTGAATCAAAATAAATTAGCCTCCAAGTCTCAACCATAGCTCACTTTTGTTGATTAGTTTCACCATCCTGCAGGAATACAAATAGAGATCATGAAAAATCACTTGTCACAGGAGGGAAATCACCACAAATACAAAAACACCCATCATGATCCATGCTATGTTCAATTACATTATATGTTCAAAAACAAGTAATGGTCATTGTGCTAGCAATAAGGTCAAGTGAATTGAAATGATCTAATTATCCCACGCATGCAGTAGCTAGTCAGGTACAATGCATCACATAACTTAACCATTGCTATATCTGTCCTGGGCTTGGCCTGTATTTTCCATGGAACACTTTAAAGAGAAATGGGCCCTTCATCATGTGAACTATGCTGAACATTTAGATCAACCTTTCGAAAATAGTAAAATATGCATTAAAGTTCTAAAACCATAAACTGATACCAAAACAAGCGTTGCTTTCAGCTAGAAAACAAAATTAAAAATGATGTGCAAGTGCATGTCTTGTACTCCATTGAAGTAGTAAAACAGCTTGTAGCTAGCCAATAGCCTTCAAGTAGTAAAACGTGTATTACAGTTCTAAAACCACAAACTGGTACCAAGAGCGTTGCTTTCAGCTAGAAAACAAAACTAACATTGATTGGTTTGGGACTATCTCACCGAAGAGAACTATCTCAGGCATAACAATTCAAGTCAAGAATGAGAACCAATTTGATGACTGAATTATGGAACTAACGTCTTCAAAAGCATACGAAGAACTGTGGCCTTGATGGTGAAAAAATTAGAAATTATAGGATGAGAACCAACGTACAGTGAGTGGTACAATAGAGATGAGGCTATACACATGCAGCTAGATGCCTAGATGTAGCAGCATATATGGACAATACTCACTGTCCATATATAGCAGATTAGTGAGGGCAGGAGACGAAGACAAACTAATGCTAGCTTCAGACCATGTATGTAACACAAATGCTAATGCCTAGACTTTCAGAATGAGAACCAATTCTGGCTACTGACTACTGACTAGCTAGCTAGCTTTTGATGATAAGCTAGAAAAAATTATCTAATGATAGGGAAAGATGAATCTGCAGATAGAATTATTACCTTGAGGGCCTTCAACAAAATTACAGATTTAACAACTTACCACTGCCTAAAGAAATTATAGGATTAATTCTTGCAGCACAGTTTAGATGTAAAAAATTAATAGGAAAAACTTGGGTAAGATGGCTTACCAATTTAAGGATTCTCACTGAAAAACTTGGCAGCCATAACCATTTGGCTTGACAAAGGTACTTGCCCGTATACTTTTATGGTGAGTTTTTGTGTGAGTATAACCAAATTTCATCATGCAACCAGATATCCTATTTGATTAGAAAGAGGTGAAATTCATGATTCCTCTACTGTATCTGTTCAGCAGTTTCCTTTCTCAGAACATAATCGATTAGCTGATCATTTTATTATTCGATTAACTAGTGCTTCAGGCTGTGAAGATGCGCCAACCATACTTCGTAATGGTAAAGGGTCTATATAATGTTGGTTTGATGCTATGTGGCCTGCAAGTACTAACAATCTTGATGACATTTTTTTTTGTTATCGCAGTTGATCCAGATGTATACGAGGCCCAGAAGGTACCATACCATTTTGCAGCTCCATTTCTTAAGCACTTCCTTATGGTACCAGACCTTGAATCTCATCAAATTCCATGATGTATAATCTGTTTCTGCAGTGTATATTGGAAGAAAATCTTGCCAGGAGAGCTGAGCACTACTTTTCTGAAATGAAACGAGTTGTTAAGGGTGAGCTAATCACATCTTTCTTTTATGTTCTTCTCTCCCATGATATATCTATTTCTATTATATTATTAAAGTAGAGGAAAACGGAGCCACCATGTTAGTCCACATCACTCAGATTATTTTAGTCGTTCGATCAACGTTGGGACCAAATTATAACGACCTAGATCAATCAAAGAAATTCTCACATAAATCAAGAAAAAAAAGATTTATGCCGTTGATTTTTGTGCGAACGGATTATAACGGCTTAGATTAAAAAAATAGAAATTAGATTAAATACTAAAGATGATATAGTATGATTATTTTAGCCGTTCGATCAACAGTGAGACCAAATTATAAAAACCTAGATTAATCAAAGAAATTCTCACATAAATCAAGAAAAATATAAAACATCTTTGTGGTTTAGATTAAAAGAAAATATTAGAAATTCAGATTAATACTAAAGCTGTTTTAATATATTAGAGATAAACTCTAAATCCGATCTGATATATTAGAGATAGATTTTGAGTTAGAGATAAACTCTACATGTCAAAACAAATCTAGCCGCGCAAAAACGCGGGCCACCTCGCTCGTTTAGATGTAAATGGACGTCAAATCTATTGTACATCTTAATGAAGAACTAGAGTTTCGCTATATTTGTGGTCTGCATACATGATTGTTTGTATTAGAATCTTGCAACTTCATACATGAAATGGAATCGCTCCTATTTCATTCTATGCACATCCAAAAGAAGAGACAAGATTATACACCGCATTTGTTATTTCTTTCATGCCAGTGCCATGTGCAACCTCAACCTATTGTCCCGTCTTTCTATCACCGTCTTTCTATCTGCTAATTGTTCGGTATTTCTCATTCACCATACACTTTTTTTTACTAGACAAGCGGGCCAGAAGGGTGCATAAAATATTTCACTGGTCACCTGTGTTACGTCTCTGGGCAAAGTTTCGAGAAAAGAGTAAAAGAACAATCACCTATGACTAATAGTTTCTGTTTAACCTTCTCTCAGGAAGAGATGCATGGGCTCGTGGAAACCTACACGAATTTGGGCAGCTAATCACTGCTTCGGGTCGTAGCTCCATACTCAACTACGAGTGTGGTACGCCCGTCCATCAGAACACCTCCAGATCATACGTGACAATTCCTTCCAGACCACAACTGTTCATGTCTCGCTAGATTTTCCAAGAACTGAAAGCAACCTCCGAATCGCAGGGAGCAAAGAGATGATACAGCTCTACGAGATCCTCCTCAGGGCCCCCGGCGTTCTTGGCGCGCGGTTCAGCGGCGCCGGCTTCCGAGGCTGCTGCCTCGCCATCGTCAGCGCCGATGACGCGGAGGTGGCGGCGGCCTATGTCCGAGCCGAGTACGAGAAGGCCCAGCCGGAGCTGGTGAGCAAGATCCCGGCGGATCGCCGCGTGCTGGTGTGCGAACCCGGGGACTCCGCGTGCGTGATTTTGCCCTGACCACCACCGCGTGCTGGTGTTCTGCCGCGGCTGGAACTGGAGCAGCCAATCCACAACTCGTGTCGTGTATGGACTTTATCCTCGTGTATGTGTAGAGCCATTCGATGTATATGTCGCAATAAGAGCATTCGTGTCCGTCACTCCATTCCCTCACTCCATTTCACCACTAGATACGCTGTCATTTTCTCTAAATTTTCTTCATACGTTATACTACACACTAAGAAATTCTTTCCATCCATCGCTACAGTTTTTGAAGTGACTGATGTTTAAAACGATTTAAAGCCATATAAAACGATTATCGTTAATTTATCTTATTTGTTTATCTAACTTATTTCTTAACTTTGATAGCCTTTTAATATAACATCAAGAGCCGGATGTACTTCCTTTGACTTAATGTTTTAGAGCTCTTAGGAAAGCCTTCGATATAAAAAGATGCTTTGACTTAATGTTTTAGAGCTCTTAGGAAAGCCTTCGATATAAAAAGATGGATTCAAAAAATCATATTATTTTTAAATAAATAAGAATAAGTAAATGGGAAAGATGGATTCAAAAAATCATATTATTTTTAAATAAATAAGAATAAGTAAATGGGAAATGCCGTGACGCGGACGTTGTTTAATCGGACGCGCTCGTGCGATGTGCGCCCTCACGCACAGCAGCCAAGTGACCTCACGCACATCAGCCAAGTGCACTTGCATGCAATGACGCAAACTGACGTCTGGTAAGATTTCGTTTTGTATTTTTTTTCAGTGGCCATAAATTTTGACTAGGTGTTCTAATCCAACATCCGTTTGTATCAACGCGTTCCTCACATTTTTACGAAAAAGCAAGACGTATGTTGCCATATAAATTTTGATTGGGTTTTCTCAAGTTTCATTAGTAGATCATCAAGTTTCATAAATAAATTCTCAAGTTTTATCAGTAGCTTCTCAAGTTTTGTAGTAAGTAGGTTTCCTTTTGAAACTTCGATTATTACTATTCAAGCTTGAATTTGTTTCAGTTTAAAACTTGAGGTTTTTCGTCCGCCGCAACTTGGTTTTTTAACGATTGAAACTTCGACATTTGCCTACTGAAACTTGGGTTTTGCCTACCGAAACTTGGATTCCATACTCACAAAACTTCTCGAACTTTTAAGTTTCATCATTAGTTTGTCAAGTTTTATCGTTTATTTTCCAAGTTTTAGTAGGTATCTTCCAAGTTTCATCAATTATTCTTCAAGTTTCAATAGCTTATTCCCAAGATTCTTCAATAATATACCAAGTTTCATTAGTTTTGTAAACAAGTTTCATTAGTTAATTTTTAAGTTTCAATAGTACATTTTTAAGTTTCAGTATCGCATTTTCAAAAGTTAATATATTCACATGATGTCATCATGATGGGTGGGGGCACCATGTGCATGGGCAGTTGCCAAGTTCTCCGAGTTTCACACAAAAATTGAAAAAGTAAAAAATTCAAAAAAATTAAAATGGGTTGCTCTCATTTTAGAAGAATTATGAAATTTATTCCGTGTAATTTGAACATTGTTTGAATTTTATACAAAAATCAAAAGTTTAATTGAAAAACGTATCAGTTGCACATCTAGCTAACGTCCACCTTCCTAAGTTTCGTGCACGCGGTGGCAGGGCTGCGCTCGGATGCTCGCTGCTGGCAATCCGACGGCCGAGGCGCGTCCGATTCAACGCCTCGCGCCGGACGTCCGGACGCTGGCGTTCGCCTAAGTAAATAGGTAAATAAGTTTAATAAGTCAAATAAACTGACGGAGAACAGGCTATTTTTTTTAGAATTTCTACTGCTAAAATAGTGTTAGCGTTGTGTTATGACGAGTGATGGGTTGATTTTTTGTTTCAACCGCAGCGCGTAAGGGTGTGTTTGGTTGGTTGAATGAGGTGGTACGGGATGGTATCATACATGATCCAGGTGTTTGGTTGGTAGCATGGAATGATTCGATTCTTCATACCTGTGTTTGGTTGGTGGGATGGGGATGAATGGGATGGTACGTGGTGGTTCAAATTTATGGAATATTCCTTGTTTATCCTGCATGGAGTGATTCGGCCATTTTGATCGAACGATCCCATACAACTTTTTGTTTCGAGCCGTTCCATCCTATTCAGTATCATCTCATTCCATTCATCCTCGTACAACCAACCAAACACACCCTAAGAATATGTACAACAGTCCACCTCAACAATTTCTAAACCATTTCTATCCATGGGTAACGTTTCGGCGTATCCAGTGGTCACGCGGTTAATCGATCCAACGGCCCTGCTGCCACGTATGGTGCCCTCCATCTTCCGCATTGTCTTCTCCCTCCTTGGACGAGATTGGCCTCTGCCGGTGCCGGAGCGTCAAGACCTGCTGCTGCACGATGACGCCGCTACACCACTCTGAATACATACTTTACTCAATTATTACTGACCTTTACTCAATTATTGACGCTGAATTCTCCGATTGACGTACGGTAGGTGTAATGTGTATATATCACGCGATACTTATTACACCTACTTGATAAATTCATCAATCAGTGTAGGTGCAGGGCTTAACTGACGCCGGCCATGCCTTGTATCCACTATTTTAAACCAACCAAACAAAAAACGAATCTAACCAGGACGGGATGGACCGGGACGTACCAACCAAACGCACCCTTAATCGATCCAACGGCCCTGCTGCCACGTATGGTGCCCTCCTGCTTCCGCATCCTCCTCCCTCATGCGCCACCCTCCTTGGGCAAGATTGGCCTCTGCCGGAGCGTCAAGACCTGCTGCTGCACGGTGGCGTCGCTATACTACTTTACTCAATTATTGACGCTGAATTCTCCGATTCACGGTAGGTGTAATAATGTGTATATATCACGCGCTACTTATTACCCCTACTTGGTAAATACATCAATCAGTGTAGGTGCAGTGCTTAACTGACGCCATTATCCAGCATAAACAACGGCAATAATGCAAGCGCCTTGTATCCACTACGTACACTACGATCATTTGATTAATCTACTACGATCGATCGATGGGGGAGCTCTCGACAAGAAGTTCTAATTTTGCGTAGTGAGATGTAGTTGCTTAACTAATTAAGCTCAGGATGAGCTGAGGTTCTAGATAAGCTACTGCCGCCTCGCAAAAACAAATTAGCGAGACAAAACCAGTGTAATTAGCTGCATTAATTCTTTGTGTCAATAATTGCCGGGATAATCCATAGTTTGGTCATTTAGCGTACAAATCATAGTACATCTTTAAGATTCAATTCAAAGGGACGGATAGAGCCACATGGACGCTCGTCCGTCCTGTAAATTAACTAACCAAAATCTAATCTGATCATGAATCTAGATGCCTTTGTTTCTTTTGTGCAATCATGCGATCGACGACTAACAGCATACTGATTGACCCTATTCTAAACCCTCTCATATCCTCTTATTTATTTGATCTAAAAATTGCTTAAAACTTTAATCTGAAAAAGTTATGACTATTCAAAAGATGTCTTAACTAGTTTACAAAATTATGAAAAAAATATTTTACAAACTCTAACAAGAACTATTCAAAACCCTAAAAAATAAGTACAAAATATTACACTATTTAACTTATAAAAAATAAAAAATAAATTAATTTAATTTAAACTGAAACAAGCATGGTCTTAATTAACTTCACGTGGAAAAACAGATTGATCGATCGAGTCATGTCACGTGTGGCATCCTTAATGTACTAGGCCACTGATTCATCTTGGCTTTGATAAGGGAAAAGTCTACACCTGGCCACTTAACACATGGTATTCACCTGTTCATGTTTTGGTCATTGAACGCTAAAATTGGATAATACTAGTTACAGTTCATAAAAAACAATATAAATAATTTTTTGACCAATTAAATAGTGTTTTTTATGGTTTTCGGTGAAGTAACGGTCTAAATGGTAATTTTCAATGATGTGGTAGCACACATGATACGCACAGACACCGAGACGGAATAGTTGGCCACATGGGTGCCTGACAAGGAGCCCACACAAAAGGAGCCCATCGGTGAGGAGGCGTTGGCGCCGATCAACAAGGATTCCCCATGAATGAGGCAGGGGGTCACCGCATTGCCTAATTTGGAGTAGGAGGAGGACGGCAATGAGAATGACAAGCTCATTCACGTTTCATCGTCGTTGTTGGAAGTCCCATGGCCCTAAGGGATGTTCGATAATGACGACACCTCTCCTGGCCCTGTCACTGGACAACCCCATCACATCTGATAACCTCTATGTTGGTCACAACTTCATCTGGTTCTCCAACTCACGACGATGACGACTTCTGATAGTAGTGTAGGGTCGTAGGTAGCTATAGTAACTAGGGTGGCTACCTATTTTTCTTAAATATATTTTGAAATATATCTATTACATTTCTATCCATAAGCCAAAACACAAAATGAGTCATATATACCGAATTATAACCGGCACCGGCCAAAATAACCAGCCATGCACCTAAGCGCTTTTATCTTCAAAATGGAACCGACGAAAGTTTGGAACGAACACCGATGATGTGTTTTTCAGTAGTGATATATGCTAACTGAAATATAACGAGCACTACAGGAATTCATGGTTTTTTCGTCTGTCCGATCAAACTTCGTCAGCCAAAAAGAAACTGATAAAAATATTGGAATAATTTCGTCGGCCGGTAGAAACCGACGAAACTATTGGAATATTTTCGTCGGCTTGCTGTGACCGACAAAAATATAATCACAATTTCATCAGCCCGACGAGCCGACGAAATTTCATGTGATGTCCAGCGGAATACAATATTCTCATAGGGTATTTTCGTCGGCTAGGGGCGATGAAAACAATTAAAAAAGTGTTTTTTAATTATTTTCGTCGGCCTAGCTCGACGAAACTACACTTATTTCTGCAGTGGAGTGACCTCGACCGTGGCAACACCCCAACTCTGGTGAGTCCACACGTGCTCTGTTGATCGTGCCTCTGCTCAGGCACCTCTCCGGCGATGGCCTGGCTGCCTCCCTCCGGCGTCCAGCAGCGGCGCTCCCTCTTGCACCGCACCGCCCCCTTCATGCACTGCTCCCACCGCGGCCACCTGCCAACATGTGCCCGGGCCGAAGCGCCGCCACAGTGCATCCGCGCAGCCGACGGCGTAACAGCGTGCTCCTGGCGGCGGCTTCCTCCGAGTCCTCCCGCCACCGCCCACCGGCCCTGACCCCGCATAGGATCCTGACGTTGGCGCTGTTCGTCCCCGACCTCGGCAACCTACGACAACGACGACACCCAGCAACTACCTCCCCACGCCAACGTCATCCATCGTCGATTTGGCTCTGATTCCGCCTAGCCTCCGGTGAATCGGCAGTGGCACCACTCGTTCTTGTCTGCGGCTACGGGCAACGGCACAACAGCAGGAGCGTTTTTTTTAGGCGAAATATGTGGTGCAAACCACTGTTTTCGTGCAGACCCTGTGAAAACCATATATAAAAGTTTTGTAAATTCGTGAAAAAAATTTTTATTCTTGTTGAATTGAAAGGTTTTCTTTTGTACCACATTGGCACTAGAACTTCCTTTCCCACGTGTATCTTTTGCCCTCGCCTTCTCCTCAACATCTAGAGACCCAATGAGGCCAGCAACGCTGAACTCTTGTCTCTTGTGTTTTAGAGTAGTGGCAAAATCCCTCCAAGAAGATGGCAGCTTTGCAATAATGCATCCCGCCACAAACTTGTCGGGCAATGCACATTTAAAATTCTCAAGTTCTTTTGCGAGAGCTTGCACCTCATGAGCTTGTTCTACTACAGAATGGTCATCGACCATCTTGTAGTCATGAAACTGCTCCATGACATAGAGCTCGCTACCCGCGTCAGAAACTCCAAATTTTGCCTCAAGTGCATCCCACATTTCTTTACCACTAGGCAAAATCATATACACATCAACAAGATTTTCTCCCAAAACGCTAATCACGGCGCCTCTAAACAAGTTATCCGCAGCCGCGAAGACACTCTCCTGCTCAGGAGAGAGCCCTCCTTCCGGCTGTGGCTTGCCTTGCGCAACGTGATACACGTTCATGGCAGTCAACCATAAAACCATCTTGGCGCGCCAACGCTTGTAATTTGCGCCGTCAAATACCGTTGGCTTAAGTGCGGCAGCGAAACCAGTAGTTGTAAAATTCCTAGGATAAGGTTTTTGGATTGTTGGAAGTATTAGGAATTTCCTCAATATTTTAATCCACAAAATTATGTAAATCATAATTAGACAATTGCCAGTTTCCAGTCCAAGACCAAAGGTACTAGATATAAAAATATCTATCTCATACGCAAGGGCTAATGAACAGGAAAACAAAAAGGCAAAGGCACGGTATAAACAAATATACCCTTGAGCCGGAGCCGTAGCCACTACAGGCGCAGGCACAGGCGCTGGCGGAGGAATGACTTGCACATTCTCAGCCGCCATGACGGTTGATGTAGTCGATCACAAGTTGGTGCAGTGAAGTGTTGATGCAGTGTAGAGATCGATGCAGTCGAACGTCGATGCAGTGTAGATGTACAGGTGCCTCCTCGCAACGATCCAGGGACGAAGAACTCGAGCAGTCGCGTGAGAACGCTCCCCAAAAACCTTATCGGCCTTCTATCCCGAGCAGGATCTCGAAAAGGACGAGGTTCCGGAGGCCTGCTCCCTCCGCTCCTTGTGTGCGCAAGGAAACAGAGGCGGGAATGCAAAACGGCAGCGCTACAGATGGAAAGTGCGGGAGAGAGAGAGAACTCTTAAGAGCGAGAGTCAATTACACAGGGCGAGGTGCTCATGCTTTTATAGGCGCCAAGAAGAGAAGGTTCGTCGAACCTGGACGCCATGAAGCACCATCAAGCACTAGTAACGGACGTCATTAATCTGGCCACTAGTAACGGACGTCATTAATCGTCGGTTACTGGGAGAGGTCGCCCGCTCAGGGTGAGGTCGCCCATGCTCAGAGTGAGGTCGCCCGGCTCGGGGAGAGCTCGCCCGTGCCCGAGGAGAGGTCGCCCGGCTCGGGGAGAGCTCGCCCGTCTCAGGGAGAGGTCGTCCGGCTTTCTCTTTTCTCATTTTTCTAATTGGGAGAACCACAATCCAACTATTTAAGTTGAGATATTCTCCTCCCAATTTCCCGTAGTATTAAATGGGCCTCTTGAAATTTCTATTAAAATAATTAAATGGGCCAACCCCATAATTATTCTAACAGTAGCGAGGTTGCAAGTAATGAACAAACCGGAAGGGGAGCTGGCAAGGTATAATTGCTCTGAAAAGAAAAAGAGAAAACGTGGAGAAAGGAGATCTCCTGATGCAATGCAGAGAAGACATGGATGGTTCAGAACCAACGAAAAGAGAAGTATCCTGACAAGGGAGGATGGAAAAAAAGAGTGGCTCTAGTTGGTTTCTTTTGTTTTTGTGTGGCTAAACTCAAAGCTGTCAATTTCGTGTTGTTTCCCTTTGTTGTGGTGAGAAACTGGAGTTTAAGTTGCTGTCAGCAACATATTTGTTTTTGGTATTGTATCTTGTAAGCCGGTGCACACTAATTGTTTCCGTTGTTTCTTTTGGTGATGGAAATCGGGGATCTGTCCCCTTGTGGAAAAAATTAATTATCCATGCAAACACTTTTCTAATATGTTTTGTCCTCATAGCTTTTAATTGGGAGCTTAGATCAACGAACGGTTTTCATCAACTTCTCACATTTTTGGAACAAAACAAAACTAGTCTTGATGCAAAAATTATTTTTTATATTTTGTTAAAATTTCTCCCATCCCACCTCTACAAAAAAAAGAGTCAAAAACTACACTTTCATGAAACTATTATCCCATCTTCTCCGGTAAGTTTGGACCTATTCTTAAAGAAAATTAAGCTTGAAAACCATTTCCGCAGGTCAGGTGAAAGTGAAACATGGTTAAGCGCAACAGCCAGTCAGCCATGCATATATAGGCTCTGTTTCGTTGAAGCCTAAGTTTGCCTAACATTGCCACGCCATGAAATAAAATAGAAGTTAAAATGAAGAAACCATTGAGGCCAAGTGCCAAGTGCCAAGTTAAATTCCCACGTGTTGCACGCTCGCACCCCGTCCCTAGCTATATATACAGGCGTCGCGCGTCTCAACTCTGCCCAAACAGTCAACGTCCACACACACACAGTGCAAAGTGACAACGGCGCCGGCCATGGCCGGAGCTCGTAGCCTCGGCGAGCTCTCGCGCCGCCTTCGCCGGAGCACGGCGGCGGTGCTCGACAAGGCAATGTCCCTCCTGTGCTCGCTCTCCAAGGCCTACGCGCAGCACCAGGTCACGGAGCGCGCGGCGCGGTCGCGGCGCGCGCTCCGGTGCGGCGCCGCCCAGGCGCGCCCCGCCGCGCGCCCCGGCTCGCTCCTCCTCCACGTCGTCTACTTCCTCGCCGTCTCCGGCGCCGGGTACCTCCTCCTAGCCTTGCTGAAGGTGCGCGCGCCGCCCGAGGCGCGCCCCAGCGGCATCGACCTGTTCTTCACCGCCGTCTCCGCCGTCACGGTGTCGAGCATGTCCACCGTCGAGATGGAGGTGTTCTCCAACGCGCAGCTCCTCGTCCTCACCGTGCTCATGTTCGTCGGCGGTGAGGTGTTCGTCTCGCTCGTCGGCCTCGCGAACAAGTGGTCCAGGCTGAGGAGACAGGCTATACACAAATCCCGGCGCGTCGAGAGCCACGAGGACATCGAGCTAGAGGAGCCGCCGGTGGCTTGCGCCAGCGAGGACGACGACGTCTCGGCGTCGGCGTCGCCGCTGCCGGCCGCCGACGAGATGGTCGACGTGGGGAGGCTCCGGCGCAATGCGGTGCGCGCGCTGTTCTACGTCGTCTTCGCCATCCTCATCGTGGTCCACGTCGCCGGCGCCGGCGCCGTCGCGGCGTACGTCTACGCGTCGCCGGCGGCGAGGCGGACGCTGCGGGGTAAGGCGCTGAGCGTGTGGACCTTCGCAGCGTTCACGACGGTGTCGACGTTCTCGAGCTGCGGGTTCATGCCGACGAACGAGAACATGGCGGCGTTCAAGAAGGACACGGCGCTGCAGCTGCTGCTGCTGCCGCAGGCGCTGGTGGGCAACACGCTGTTCCCGCCGGTGCTCGCCGCGAGCGTATGGGCGGCGGAGGCGGCGACGCGGCGGGAGGAACTCGCGGCGGCGGCGAAGGTGACGGGGTACTACCACCTGCTCCCGGCGCGGCGGTGCTGGATGCTGGCGGCGACGGTAGCAGCTCTCGTCGCGGTGCAGACGGCGCTGGTGTGCACCATGGAGTGGGGCGGCGCGCTGCGGGGGATGAGCGGGTGGGAGAAGGCCGTGAACGCACTGTTCCTCGCCGTCAACTCCCGGCACACCGGCGAGTCCACCGTCGACCTCTCCACAATGGCGCCGGCCATCCTCGTGCTCTTCGTGCTCATGATGTGAGTGCCCTCCTATATCGTCGTCTCTCTCCTTCGGTTTGCCTCCCAATTCCCATCACTGGCATGATGATGCTTACAAGAATGGGAGGTGCTAGTGCGCTGGCGCCTGCGCTCGGCTTATCGCGGGTGCCCGCTCCGCGCCTCCTCCTCCACCGCCTCCAGCCATCGTCCGCTGGCCGCTCCGCCTCATGTCCATCCACCGTTGGCCGGCGCCGCCCACCATAACCATGACGGCAGCGACGCCCCGCTCCACTTTCTTTCTCCCTCTGCTCCATGCTTCCTCCTCCTCCGCCGCCACCTCCAGCCACTGCCCCAGCTAGTGGTGCCCTCATCGTCGGCCGCTTTGCCTTCTGTCCACCCACCGCCGGCCGGCGCCAGGCACCCTAACCACGACGGCCGCAACGTCTAGATCCGCCCGCTGTCGTCGGCCCGACAGCGATCTCTCCCCACCCACGGCTCCAGCGGCACCGACGTCGCCTCCTCCGCCGCCCTCACAAACCCGACCAACCGTCGAGCCTCCACCTCCCCCCACCCTTAATCTTAGCCGTGGAGCACAAAAATTGCCCACCCTCAACCCTAATCCTAACCCGGGCGGCGGCGGCTGCCAGAGACGACGGCGGCGGCGGCGACGGCCGAAGTTGGAGAAGGCGACGCCTGCACGATTTTGTCCCGCGCAGGCGCCTGCGAAATAGCATCTCCGTACAAGAATTCGCCTCGTACGCGTCTAAGCTCTAAACCTAGGCAGTTTGTTTAGTTCCTAGTTTTCAACGTTGCATATAGTTTGCACAAGCGAGTGGTGGACGACTAGGATTCTGTTTACTCCCTTCTTTTAGAATAATTTACATTAATAGATCATCGATATACAACTTTATCCTAATTTTATTTATTTATTTATAGGATTAAGACCTACTAAAATTATATTGTGGAATTATTTTTCAGGATGAATCTACCCACATAATTTTCATGTCAAATACCACATTTAAATTATTAAAAGATATTTACCACGACCCATCCATGAAGTCTTCACTTCGCTCGATAGACTAGCCCTTATTCAACTGTTGGGCCCATTCATGTAGTCTTTGCAATCCCCAAAGATTTTAGTCGCCAACTTAGTTGGACAAATCATCTACACGACATGTAATACCTGGAACAATTGAAACCATCAACATTCTACCGATTCTACTTATCGCCCCCTCTCCTCATGGGCAAAACCTTAGAGGACATTTGTCTTTGGAACCTTTGAGGATGCATGACGAGAATATGTCTTGGCTCTCTCATATTTAAATCCACTTTGTTTTAATGGTACGATAGAACCCCTGCTCCTTTGCTTAAAAAAAATAACTTCCAAAACTTTCACACACTTGATCTCGGACTTCGTTTCACAAATGTACGTTCTTTATCATGCATGATTACTCGCTAAATTAATCCTAAAGCGCGACATCTTACACCTGGATCATTGGTAAACATAGATAAAGCTATGATTGTGACTGCATCATCGGATGTCACAAATGTACGTTCTTTATCATGCATGATTACTCGCTAAATAATACACATTGACTATTGTTAGTTAGAAGTTTGGAACCTTTTTGCAAGTACCAGGTGTCCCTCCTGTTTGGTCAAGCTCTCGAAAATGCCAAAAATGCCCTCAATCATTGAACATAATACTTAAGGAAGTCATATAATAATGGTACAATACGCAGCATTCAGATTAGGAGAGGAAGCTTTACATTTTAATTTAGCGGAAAGGTGTCTTAATAACTAATCCTTCTGTACGTCCAAAAATTCAAACTTCTTAATCTTTAGCCAACTATTCATTCAACAACATAAAATTTTTTATGCTAATATCGTTGGATTGGTATTTCAAAGTAGTTTTTAACGATTATAATTTTATTATTACAAACGATATACGGTAAAAGAAATTAAGCATCAAAGTGTAGCTTTAAAGAACGTCCCAAGTCAAACCATGTCATATAATTTTATTTTTGGACCATAGAAAGTTCTTTCATTCCCATCCACAAAAAAATCGACAGGTTTCCGTGATAGGTTGGTATGATAGGAGAATGTGCTGGAGAAATCTCAGTTTCCCACCAAAGTTCTGCCCTCGTGCCCATTACCAGCATAACCAAAGAAATGATCGCGATGAATCAAGATAGAATGATAGATATTCCAAAGCCTTCCGGGTCATGGTCATGGCCAAGCTAGGCCCATGAACCACATGCTGCCTTCACCAACCTCACAATGTGCTCTCCATGTCCTCAAGCAAAACCTCTCCTTGTATGAATGATGATGACGCGACACTTAACAATTGCTATCGTGTCGCTCGTGTCAGATTTTAAGCGTGCTTGCTCTTGATAGCCCCTGGAGCAAAGAGCAGATTAAGAGCCACCGGATCCCCAAATCCTAATCCGAACCTCACGTCGTCGACGGCGACGGCGTCCGGAAAGCGACCAAAGACGGGGAAAGTGAAAAACCAAATAACTCTGAATCAATTGCACAAATCTAGGATTTGCATACGTCTATGAAATAGCAAAATCGATAAATTAACAAATAGGTCAAATATAAGGAATGTTCTAAAATTATATAGTTCATGCAGCAGTAGCTAGGTCACATCAGCCAATCTCGTATTGTACGTACGGAAGGCCAGTCAAAGTATGAAACCATCATGTGTCCGTGAGACCACAAGCGTCGGTGGTTGATGCAAACGAAGAATAGATCACGAGTCCTTTTGTTAGTTCTGAGTCTTTCGACGCATTTTCAATCCTTTTTACTGAGAATAGATCCGGCTGCCTGAATGTTCATTCGCATCATCCGAAAGATCGTCCTTTCCCTCAATTGTGTTCTACTTTTAAACTCCATCGAACGCATCATATCCATGCATAGATATGAGTCCCTGATCATCATTAGCATGCAGTTGCATGCATTAGTGAAACAACAGGCTGCGGAATCTCACACAAAAAAATGCTACAGATGAATAAAGTGCAGTGCCCTTAATTTTGTAGACAAGTGTTCTTAACTTGTTGTCTCATATCATGCTGCTTCTTGCTTCTAGGTATCTACCTCCGTACACGACGTGGTTCCCGTTTGGAGAGGACAACTCCAGCACAAAGGATCATCCGGCAGAGAGCCAGGGAATGAGATTACTCAACAGCACGGTTCTGTCACAACTCTCCTACCTGACAATATTTGTCATTGCCATCTGCATCACCGAGAGGAGAAAGCTCAGAGAAGACCCCCTCAACTTCAACGTGCTCAGCATCGTCGTCGAAGTCGTCAGGCATGTCAGATAAATTATGCAATTAATTGCCTGAAAAGAAACCAGACATTCATCATGCATATACAAAACAAACTAGCAATACATATGATTTGAAGTTAAACTGCAAGGTGCAAAACAAACACAGTGTTTTCTTGTAGTGAATGCTTGCAAATTGACTTGAGATGCACGTGCCTGACAAGAGGAAATACAAAAATAAGCATAGTTTTTCTTTTCATCTCTCTCTCTATATATATCTTCGCTACCTTCCTGGTTTCTGACATACTATAGTCGTATTTTGCAGTGCTTATGGAAATGTGGGGTTCTCCCTAGGCTACAGTTGCAGTAGACAGATCAACCCGGACCAGCTGTGCGTTGACAGATGGACTGGCTTCGCTGGGAGGTGGAGTGATTCCGGCAAGATCATACTCATCCTTGTGATGTTTTTTGGGAGGCTGAAGAAGTTCAGCATGAAAGGAGGCAAATCCTGGAAGCTTAGTTAGGTGCAGCAGTACTGGTCCATGGTGAATATTGCAGGAGCCTGTGGTCATGTCATGTAGTCTGGTGAAGAATATCCCATTTGAGCTCCGAAACAAATGGATCATGTCCTTTTTCTCTTCCGTTCTCCCCCTGTTGTATTTGTTTTCTTTTCATGTAGAAGGGAACCTTCTACCGGTCACCCTTGCACAGGCTCGCCCTGCAAGTGTGCCAGTTTCAGATTAGGGTCTTGATGGAATTTTTATTGTTCTGGAAAAGCAAAGAGCAGTTTTCAATATTATCAAGGGGTTTTCTATGCCAGAATATTCAAATTTCAGTAATTTTGCAAATTGCAGAGGCCTATGTGCAATGTTTTTCAAGTACAGAGGATTTTCGGTCACTTCCAAAAAGTTTAGGGCTTTTCTACAAATTTGGTCCCATTTTTTCTTTCTTTCTTTCTCTTTTCTCCCCTCACCGATCGGCCCAGCATGCTTGGGCTCGGCTCACCTTCTCTCTCCCGCGTGGGCCTACTAAGGTCGGCCCAGTTTGGGCTCGCCTAAGCCGGTGCCACATCTTCTTTTTTTCTTTTTCTCTTCTCCCGCACGGCCTGGTAGTGGCGGCCCAGTTCGCCTTCCGTTTGGGCCGGCCTGCTGAGGGTGCTCACCCCAGCAAGGCTCCGACTCGGCCCGCATCCCCTTCCATTTCCTTTTTCAAAACCCGGCCCGGTTCACTCCCCCTTTCTTCATCCTCTCTTTCAGCTCATCACCCGGCTCCGCGCCGCGTGCACCGGGGTGTGCGGCGGCGCGAAGCGCCGCCGGGCGGAGCGATGGGAGCGTGGCCGGTCGGAGAGGGCGGACAGTGGAGGCGCAGCATGCGGGAACGCTGCGACAGGCGCGGTGCCGATCGATGCGCGGGTGCATGGGCTGCGTGGGCGGAGGCCGGCACGGCAGCGATACGACGACGAGCGCGGCACCACGGCGGCGGCGGCGGCGGGCTCGGCGCGGCGCTGCTTGTGTGCGGCAGCGACAGCCGTGCGCGGTGGCGGCGGCGGCGGCCGTGGCGCTTCGGGATGCGCATGCCGGCTACAGAGGCAAGGGCATGGCCGCTACAGTGTAGAGCCTGAGGTGGCGGTGCCATGCATGGTCCTGCGCCGTGTATACGCACCTCTCTCTATCTCTCAAAGTCTCAATGATATTCAACCATGTTCTTTTAGCAATAATGATCAACCATGTGATGTCATCTAGTCTTCTTGCCGTACCAGCTAGTGTGTTAGATTTGCTCATTAAGGGTTTAATTAATATTCAGGCTAATTTGTACACACACAAAACAGCAACAACAAATATATCAACCGTGAACTAGTACCAGCAGAACTCCTTTTCTCCTCTCCTCCAGTAACCGTCGAGAGGCACACGTCCTACGTACAGAAGATTAATTAACACAATTAATACAGGATTAGAAACAAGTTATTGATGATAAGAGCGGGGAATTAAGTAATACAACACCGTCCATTGACCATTGTATGCATGCATGCATGCATGCGGCGGAAACCACAATGTGAAACGAACATTGTCGAGAACGTACCACAGCTAGCCCTAGATGCTCTAAAATAAAATAAGCGACAGCACCATATGCTAGATCGGTCGATAAACCGACAGCACCACTTACGTACATGGAGCTTTTTATCAAAAAAAACAAGATAAGCAACGAACGCACAGGGAAAGAGGACTGAAAAAAGCACATAGAATCTCGGCGTATCAATCCTATTTTCTAGCATCTTCAAGTGATAATTATCATTCTTTGCATGATGCATCCGTCCATTATATTTTCTTTTCAGTTAACGTTCATGCATGCTGCAGTACAAGATTAATGGAGCACTACAAATTTTGGGCCTATCATCTATGCAGTACAAGGTGTAGTACAGCGTGTGTTGAACACTTGTCGATCATGCATGCTTGTGTCCTACATAACCGCTAATTATTCTATTTGTTAAACAATTTTATAAAATCAAACATACTTGATCAAATATGTTCCTATGCTAGACCATTAAGTCAAGTAAAAATGGCAGTTGTCCCTAGATAAGCGGTGAGGTGCTTAGTTATGAAGCTCACCACTCAAGTGTCAATCTTCACGAGAACAATAGAAATCCAGCTCTCACTTTAAAATGTGCTACAACTGTTGAGCCTTGGTATGTGATCACCAAGCCCAAGTCCAATCGTCACGTGCGACTTCCTTGTCGTTCTAGACCCTCAGCCAAACCGCCACTTCACATCTCGACACATCACGGACCACGGTAAACCCCTGTGAATTAATCCATTCAAAAACTCATACTTACCTTTATCACTTAAGGCCCTGTTTGTTTGAGTTGTAGCTTCTCTAAAAGCTGCTTCTGAAAAAAGCTCAGATCACAGTATAAATTGGGTTTTTGGTGGCTTTTGACTACTTTGAAAGGGGTTCCAGAAGCTGACTGTTTGTTTGAACTTCTGGCTTCTGAGGCTAAAAGCTAGTTAGAAGCTCAAACAAACAGGGCCTAAATATTAGCCCACTATATATTTACATGTTGAAACACACATTAGATTCATGCGAAATCAATGTGTACGCAAAAAACCATGAAACACTCATTTTCATTCAGTTCCCAACACAACTGTAACCTTTTTGATTTTTTATGAAGCTTATATGAAAAAGTTATCAACACAAAAAAGATGTCTTAAAATTCTCTACAACCTTTATGAGCTACGCTTAATTTTTTTAGCAGACGAAAAAACCTTTAAAAACACAAAAAACTGACGAGCAATCAAAATCCTTCTTGCGGCGGATCTGTCCGATGTACACATAATTTCCATGTATCTCGGTCCGCCGTAAACATGATTTTTATTGCTTGGTCCGCCATGAATGGAAATCCTACTGCCTCGGTCCACCATAAATGTGAAAACCACTGTCTCGGACTCTTAGTCCACAATGTACGTAAAAACCATTGTCTTACGTCGGACGGACCCTGCGTTCGATCATATGAAACTCACTGTACTGTCTTCGACGTCAAAGCAATCTTTCAAAGACCAAAATTCAATCAAAACCATCGTCCACCTCTAAAAATAAACTTGACTATAAAATCAAAATCTTTGTTAAATACTCCTTGGAGAACGGAGTCACCTTCCTAAATCATCTCCCAGATCGAAGTCCCCGAACAGGCATGTAGATTATTTGGACGTCTTTTCGCTGTACCTCGGCGGCGCCAACCTGCCCCCGGCCGGAGACGTGGAGAATGTCCACATGAGAATGCTAGGTTTAGCACGACATGGAGAGGAGGGGTCAAGGGGGCGTCGCATCCTGAGACTTTGGGTGGGCGACGGGACGGGACGTACGATCGATCGATCGATCCGCCGTCCCCTGCACAAAGAATCAATTCCCAAGTCCCAACGAGCTAGCTAGCTAGCTAGCCGATCGATCCATCGATCATGAAAGGAATTTGGAATTTGGTTTGCAACCGTGCAATGGCAAGAACAGGCATCCATCCGATCCATCCATATGCATGCGTACTGACATCCCATCCTCCAGCGAGGCAAAGATCAGACAGATCGACGGCTAGCCAGCCTTAGCTAGCTTGCAGTAATCAACGATCTTGAATCTCACGAGCATAATATTTTCAGGCCGAAATCGAATAAATATTATTATCATCGGGTGTGCGCGCAGTTTATAAAATGCTCTGGTAGGGCGCTCTTAATTCTTTAGCATATCTATTTGTCGCAGTCTCAGTTTCATATTTTATGTAGCATCTTTAATTTTCTTTCCAAACCAGTCTCTCTTTCTCCAAGAAAATGCTTCTTGCTGTGCCCATTTTTTTCCTTTACTGATTGAAGCTTTCGTTATACTGCTAAAGTATCATTCTGCCAATTGCACAAATGTTCATACTCAAACTTCTTTTTCGACAAAAAAAACTTATATTATATTAATTGGTAATATAGGAGCCATTCACAGTGCATATATGTGGACATCACCTTGTTCGACCTGTCTCCATTAATTCCCCAATGCGATGGGCGCCTCTGCCCACTGTTCAGTCTGAATTTAAGTGGACCTCAGTAAAGATTCTTACATCAGGATCCACTCGATCGATCAGCATGTAGTCCAGGGCAAATTTCGTAACAGTACTGTACTACGTGTTGCATGCGCAGGTCACAGAGAAACCATGGTACATTTCGTAACAGTACTATACTACGTGTTGCCAAAAAAAAAAAAACAGTACTATACTACGTGTTGCACCTGGGCATTGAACAACGTAGTAATTAACTAGTAGTAGTTCTCGATGTTCAACTTTGTAGTACGTTCGTGCAAAGATTGCCTACAGTCTACAGAGAGAAGCGAGCTCGCTTCAGCTTTTTGTGATTGAAGCAGACTAGCAGCTAGTGAAGCAGACTAGTGATCACTAACATAAAATGCTGGTGAAGACCTATGTAAACGTAAAGTAACTAGTTATTTTTGGAGAAATATGACGTCCTAATTAATTACTAGGCATGCGGCCGGCAAGCCCCGCAGTTGTGGACATACTATGCAAGCCTCAAATGGCAACTCTATCATCGGTTGTTGCAGCTAGAAAGCTGATCACCCCTAATGCAGCATCGTTTTTTTTTTTTGAAAAATAAGAATAGTACAACATCGTATTACCAGACTAAAGCTATCGAAAACCAATGAAATCATCGTATATTCATATATACGTACAATTACAGATAAGTATGATCATATGTGGATTGTTCTCAAGGAAACATCATAGCTAGGTCCCTTTTTTTTAAGGGGAAGGAGCTCTGCCTAATTAATTAAGAGGAAGGAGAGCTAAAAAAATATACATGTTTCATTGCAAGTAGTGGTGGCAACAAGTTGAGTAGTTTGAGCGAGCCAGCGCCTAACTCGGCTTGCTTATATATTTCACCAGACAAGATGGAGAAAAAGCTTGCCTAGCTCAGGCTCATTCAAATCTCAGTCTGGCTCGCGATGGCTTGTGAGTCTGGTGAACAAGTTGATTGGCGCTCTAGGGTCAGGAAAAATGGGGGTTTTGAGGTTGCAACTGCATAAGGCCTTAGGGTGAGTCTTTGAAGGTCTTTGTTGGGCTATGTTGGGACATATATATTCCCTCCGTCCCAAAAAGAATGTTATTTTATCCTTTAAATTTTGTCCCAAAAAGAATGTCATCCTAGACCATGGGTCCCACTCCATTGATTAAATATGGATTATTTTTTTGTTAGGCTGCTGCACGTGCTCCTCTTTTTATGCATATTTATTAGGATTATTTTTTCCAACTGGCCAGCTCTAATCCAACCACCTAGGGGTACATGCGTCATTTGGCTTGGGTAATATTCTCTCAGTTTGAATGCCAGAATGACATTCTTTTTGGGACGGAGAGAGTATGTCGTAGCTGTAGGCAAGCAGGTGGGCTAACTACTAGTGATACGGCTTAAACTGGTATCCGAATACCTACAAATTCATGAGCCTTGAGCGAGCCAGTTCTGGGATAGGCTTGACTCCATCGAATATTAACTGAGTTAGAAAAAAAACTCGAGCTCGGGCTCATTAATTGGCCTTGAACTGAACCCGAGTCGAACCAAAAACGAGCTGCTCGTGAGTAGCTCGTGAGCTCCGAGCCAGATTAGTAGCTCTAATTACTAGTGCCATATGCCCCACTACAGTGATTGATTAGGTCGACAAGCTGAGGCCTTGTACATTTCAGCTTAACGTAGTGTAGCATTTCAATAAAATTTAAAAGTATTTAAAAAGTGGTTTAAATATTATAAAAAATAATTTAAAAATAATTTTAAGATCTTTATGAGAACTGTACTAAAAACCTGAGAAAAAATCATTACAAATTATTACAACAAATAGGCTATATAAAAAAGACAAATTTTGCTGAAATGCTACGCTACACTAAAATGTATATGGCCTGAGTATGCGTTATTCGGAGTCCTCCATGTGATGTCATCGGTGATATCAAGGTAGAGGTTGATTTCCTAGATTTTCCTCATAGCGCGATGTATTTATTATAAGTTGTTCGAGTGCGCATGTGGATAATGTGCACTAATTTGATCTAGTTTTTGTGAAGCTCTGCGCCACAAAGCTTTTTTGAATATGACTTTATTATTTTATTGATTTGGTGTGATTTTCTTCGGTGTCCGTTCACCAATCAGTTGTCCTTCCATAAATTGGCCCTCTCATTTATCCAAGATAATTGACGTTGCCGACCTAGAGAGGTTGATATCAGTTTTATTTCCTGCCTGTCGTAGAGCCCTCCTGAACCTTTCAAGACACGACACCCCTAATAGATTACTTGCATCTATGATCTGCGAGACATTTTAATTAGATCTCTATGAACACCAGCAACTAATGAAATGTTCTACTCCCTCCGTCTAAAAACATAAGGCGTGGTTTGACTTGGTACGGTTTTCAAAACTATATTTTGATGTTTAATTTTGCTTATCGTATATTGTTTGCAGTAACAAAATTATGATCATCAAAAAATATTTTCAAATACAATCCAATGATATTGTGCACCTCGAAATCTACATATTATTAGATAAAATATTGGTTAAAGATTAAGAAGTTGGAATCTTAAAATGCATGCGCACCTTGTATTTTTTGGACAAAAGGAGTACTATACACCAAGCATGACGGGGGGCTTTTTAAGGTTTCATTCTCTTCGTTTTATTTAACTTAATTTATCTAATTTATCTTCGACTTTACAGGTAAGATGATGAGAACCAAACCTAAGTGTGTGTGAGAGAGTGATAGAGAGAGAGATCGAGGACCACCCAATCGAATGGAGATACGCAGGGCATCAAATCGAGGGAGAAAGGGACTAGAGATGTGTATACCGCTACCAGCAGCGGACAAGAGACCCTAACGCAGCAGGTAGCTAGCCAGCCGGCATGTCTCTCTTCGATGTACCTTGGTAATTCGCCAGCATAGTATGAAGGCGAGCTTGCTCATGCGGCTGGGATTTTGGGGAGCTCCATTGCCATGCATCTTCTTATCTAGAAAGGACGAGACACCCCCAGCAAAAAAGAATTAAGATCGCGTGGTACGTACAACAACGGCCACCGACAGCTAGCACTCACCACATCTCTAATGATCTTGTAGGGGCCCGGTATTAATTAAGCTCCATGCATAGAACGACAGCACCAAGAGTTCCATACAGTTTTGCGATCGACGACGACACAGCTGAACCATGCATTCATGACGAGTTGAGCATAATATATACAAGTACATGCATACCATGAAAAAAAAATATTTCGCACTCTTATAGCATGTATATTATTTTTGGAACCAATATGCTTACAACATTTTTGTTGGCAACATATCCTATGTACAGGGGTTCCCGTGTTATACACCAAATAATAAAAGTCATGAAAAATTATGGGAACATTTGTAAATGTTTTTTGTTGGTTGCTCTACCTATGTATAAAGTTTGAAGATCAAATTTATTCTATATTACGAGTTATAAAAAAGAGAAAATAATGACAAATATGAATAGTTTAAAATTGATATAATTTTAAGTTCCATGTATAGAAGGACGGCACCAAAAGCTCCATATATACTACAATTTTGCGACGACAGCTGAACCATGCATGACGAGTTAAGCATATTATAACTATACAATTTCGTGCATACCATGTATATTCTTTTGGGAACCAATACACTTAACAACATTTTTAGTTGGGTAATGAGTAGTATTTGACATAAGTACAATTCAAACAAATCTTCTTTGGAAACTAATATGATTAATAAAAGAGTACTTAATTCCTTGTATGCCATATATATATATTGATAGTCGGTCCTTTTCCTGTTCTGCCATCATAATTTAGAATTTCCTTATTTTTCATCATTTCTTAAACTTCTTCCCGTCAATGTCACGAACCCTTAGTTTCGTTACATTCAGCCGTTAGAAAGCTCCATTAACAAACCTTTTGCATAATTTATGGATTTAAAATAGAAACATTTCATCTCCTAGACTCCTACATTTCAGCCTTGTTCTTTTCAGCTTAAATTAAATTAAATAAAATGAAATTTTTTCATTTTTATACAAACCATGATTTAATATGTTGTAGTCATTTTTATGTGGTTTTAAATAGTCTTCTTAGAGTTATTAAAATATTTTTTTAGAATTTTTTGGACTCTCCAAGACGTCTCTCAAGGATTATAATTTTTATGGATTAATACTTTCGGCAACTTTCAACTGATACAAACAAAACCTTCATGTCCAAATTGAGTGATTCAAATATTTAAATTTATGTAAATCATGTTTACTATTCACATTTCATAATTTTTTAGTTTTTGTTCGTTTCCATGAGACATGGTTTGTGCCATTAATTTCAAAATAAAATTTTAAATCTCAATTTTTTTAGATTCGCTTTTAAATTTGAGTACACATTATTTTTTTGAACCCACATTTTTTTAATATTTTATTTTTTTCCTGTTTTGTAGTGTATTAAAATGGTAGGGGCACAATTGTCTTTACACAACATTATTGAGGTGGGGATTAAGTTTTAGAGGCAATGGAAAATAATGAAATTCAAAATTCATGATGGTAGATCATGCATGGAAAGATCTAACTCTCGTGGTAAACAAGGAATTAACTCTAATAAAAAGTACGACATAATGCCATATATGCTTTAAAAAATTGTCGACGTAGCTAGTATAGATTCTTATGTTTTCTTAAAGAAATGCTACTATAGATTCTTATGCAGGATGAACCAAATACTCCCATCCAATATTTCCAAGCCTAATTAAGAGGCACATGCACGGCTAGCTGCTAAAGTAGTTCGTACTTATCTACCTTTTTAAGAAAGCTAGCTAGCTATGTGTTGATCTGTGATGAATTTGGTTAATTGCGTGATGAATTATCAACATAAAAACCAAAAAAATATCATGATACGCCCTGTTAATTAAGTCCTAACATATATATAGTACTGTAATTGAAGACGTTTTAAGGATCTCAAAATAGTTCAATACAAACTACCTAGATTGTTCATTCAGTTGAAGCTAGCATTCATCTGGACATAGACTACAAAGAACTCTTCAGATAGTTATTATATAATAACGCTACTGGATAGACCAAAGAGCTGCACGACATCGTCGACATGTCCACATGCAGTACAGCTCGATTGCTCAATCCCATGTCCGAACCAATCCACGAAGGTCCCCAGCAATAGCACATCAGCAGATGGAGAATCTACAGGGCCCGCTAAATCAATTTAAAATTGGAATTCGGACCTCGGCCAACCAATCGGTGACTCATCCTATCATATCCCAAAAACGGCAAACTCCATGGTAAAACATTGGTAATAAATTAAGAACTCGTTGGATATATGGTGTCTCCAAGTTAACCCAACTTGCTGGCGCCTATAAATACGCACCATCCCACCCAATAGAAATGCAGACTTGCAGAAGTACCATACATACCACAAGATAGCAAATTAAGCAGTCATGGTAGTAGGGCAAGGAAGGATTGGAGAGAGAGAGGGAGCTGTCATGGTAGTGTTTCTGCTGGGTTGCCATGCCCTAAGAGGGAGAGAACGGGATGCAGCCAAGGATGACTTGCCGGCTCATGGTGCTGGGCATCGATCTCAGCTTTGATGATTGAGCCTTAGAGCTAGCTAGCTAGCCAGCTGCCGGCAAGTTTGTCCTTGGCTACACCTAGCTCTCTTCTTCTAGTGTTTGGCCCTCAAGCATCGATCGACCAGCGAGAGCTAGCTAGCTAAGTGCAAAGTTTGATGATTGAGGTTTGAGAGATGGTGAACATGTCTGATAGAGTGATAGGATTCAGTAGATAATGTTTTATATTAGCATATCGCTATGGAGCCGGGTGAATATATCTAAAGATATTTATATTAATATACTGAAGTGATTTAATGAAAGTAATGTAAAAAAAGATTTTTTAGTTTTTCTAAACATTATTGCACATACACAGGGAATGAGTAAACAAGGTAAATTTAATTTGCAGATGAACATTTTTCTGGGGCATCAATTACGCGAGTGATCATGTTGGCACTCGACGAGTGACGCAATCTTGAACAAAACAGTTACCAAGCAATTAATGGCCTTTTGATGCACCAGATGAGTTAATACAGCGGTCCATTATGTAAGTTGACTAGCGTAGTAGCGTGCTAATAAATCATGTGATAATGCAGGTGTGAGATCTTCAAAATCATGTGTAATTGCATGCATTCAAAAAATCATGTGATGGTGTAGTAGATTAAGAATGTTCATATGTGAGTATCATCATGAACTAACATGGTGGGTGTTGCTGCATGCCATGTGTTTTGGTCCATGTTGCTATGTCGAAATGACTTTCATAAAAGGTCATATTCCGATCAACGTATTCGTTGTGTCATTAGATTTTGCTAAAACAAAAGAGGATGCAAGGGAAGATATAATCCAAGCACGTCAAGATTTGGAGGTGGTCGAGCAATGGCGTTCTTCTTTCAAAACGGATGGAGGTTTTGTTAAAAAAAAAGGGGTGGAGGTGTAGCAATTGAATTCGTGGCTAATAAGATATCCTTGCTATTTTTGTTATTCTTTCCCTTTGAGATGCTACTAGGGTTGTATACGTCATATGATTTCCATTATCTAAAAAATCATTAGGAAATTTTTTATAATGGAAGGAAATCATCATGAACTATCAAAGGAAAAAGATTGCGCTGTCAATGACATAATTACAAACTAAAATGCTAATTCAGTATAATAGCAAGAGGAGTTAATTAATTACAAATCCAGCTTTTGGTTATTTTCCTGTAAAACAACTATTACTATTTTTTAGCAAGAACCATTAATTGCTAATGATGACAAGCAATTGCAAATTGTCCAAGGCTAGCCGGACCAATAAATTGAAAGTTCAGACTGAGAAAGAATATGGGTAAAAGTTCATTTACGAGTTACGACTGATCAATAACAACAATAAGAAGGCCTAAATTGCATTGACCCTAACACTGACTTTGCCATTGATGACATATTTTTTAAAAGCAAAGTACACAACAGTAGTACCAGAAAAAAACTAATCCCCCGCTATGAATATATGCCAGAAGTAAGAGTTGTACTGATCTGGCTTATGCATGGATGTACAGTTGATAATAGATGTATAGCACGCCAAATTTTGGATTTATTCTAACAAAAAACTATATTGCATGCATTCATATTCACGACAATATCAAATGTGGCATCTAAATTAATAAAATAAATGAAATTATAAATCTATCCTTTTATCATATAAATAGATTAAATAGGAGCAGAAAACAATATGTTTTAAGTACGTATAGAAGTAAATTTAATGCAAGTCTTCTTGCAATCACTACCGGAGAAAGGCAGAAACTGAATTTTTCTGACGAGCTTGTAACGATTGTGTCACGGGAATAATACCTCCATCAGTAAAATTCCAATTTTTCTGACGCATAAGGCAAAAACGATCCAGATAAATGTATGTTACTGTCAGTTTATACAAAACCGTACGTGAGTAATCATTTTTTCCTCATAGTCTAAGAGTCTAAAGACCCTCAGGTTTAAAAAAAAACTCCAAATCCCACACTTCTCAGAAACGTGGGTGTGTAGCTCCATGGGCACCAAAACATTTATGATATTTTTTGAGCAAAAAAACACATCTATCTATCTATATTATATTATTAAAGGAGAGGAAAACAGAGCCACCACAGTGCGCCACATAGGCTAAAAATCCTTCACCGTCCGATTGCCATCCAATACCGTTGATTTAGTGAAAATAGATTATGACTATGGATATAGTAGAATCCTTACGTTTATCGTCAACTAACAACCAACCAAACCTTACGTTTATCATCAACTAACAACCAACCAAATCCTTACGTGCTCCATCCATTAAAACAGAGTCCATCCATAAAAAGCAATATGCTCCACTCCAGCCCGGCGAGGCGGCGAGGGAGCACAGCACCAGGGGCTCCACGACTGGCACGTCCTCAACTTAATCGATAAAGAAATTTATCCTCGCCGTCTATCCTCGCTGTTGTCATAGTTGCCCAGGTGAGCAGTTGCTCTGCATCATCGGCGCCATCATCGTCAATCGCCCAAGGCGCATGGCCGCCATTGGTTGGCAACGTGTATAATTACGGTGGCTTGACTAATCATACATTCATACATAGGGCATGGCCATTAGTTGTCATCGTGTAGTGTAATTAATGTGGCTTGGCTTAATTAGTAGTAATCTAATAAGCAGAAGCAATTGGCATGAGCTTTTATATATATATACACGTATGTGCATGATGCTACTTTCATGTTGCAGCCTGCATAAATCCATAAACTTTCTATGGATGACAAATATTTGTGTCAAAAGATTCATATGATTTAGGGCAGATCAAAAGAAAAAAAGTGTTAAGTGAAATCATCTACTACTTTTTCATGTCAAAAGGTTCATATTATAAAGCAAATAAGGAAAAAAAAGGAGTGCTAAGTCAAATCAACTACCGCTTCTTCACTAGCTAATTTGTCATGTAGATATCCAATTAGCTTCTTAAGGTTGTGAAACTAGGTATGCTTATTTGTTCTTTAGATACCATATTAATTATTCATCACACATACAGAAATTCATTGGAATTATCCTTGTATTTAGCACTGATTTATCTAACATTTAGAATTTTCAACTAGACTACTAACATAATGTTAACATCATATAAACTAGAAAATTATGAACAAAGTTACCATCAGTCCTACTTACAGATATTTAACACATCATTTTATTTTTCTAAACATACCTCTAATGGATTACACTAGCCTACAAAAGTATTTTAATATTCAAGTCTTTGCCTATTCGATTTATTTTTGTAGTAAATAAAATAGGAAGGATTGTTTATGTTAGAAATCCTACAAAACATGAAAGAAATTTCCTTTAAAGTAATCATACAAATTAAACGGTGATCGAAAAATAGCATGTTTTAACAATTTTTCATTTTCATATTCCAATCTTTGCATATTCGATTTATCTATCTATAATATTTATATTATTAAAGAAGAGGAAAATGGAGCCATCACAATGCGCCACATAGGCTAAAAATCCTCCATCGTCCGATCACCGTCCAATACGCCGATCAATATCCACCAAATCAGATAAAAAAAATAACAACTAAAGCTGATCTAATATATTAGAGACAAACTCTAAATCTAATCTCATATATTAGAGATAGATTATAAGTTGAATAAGATGAAAACGATAACTACCAAAGTTGATCCATATATAAGAGATAAAATCTAAATTTAATCTAATATATTATGCATAGATTATGAGTCGAGATATATTGGAGATAAACTCTAAATTTGATATAATCTATTAGAGATGGATTATCCTAAAAAATATTATAAGTTAGAGATAAACTCTATATCCTGACACAAATCTAGCCGCGCAGACGCGCGGGCCATCTCGCTAGTTTATTATATAATTGGTACGTAACATATGGTAAAGGCCAATATAGAAACGGCAATCTCATGAATATATAACTAAAAAAAGAAGTAAGGATTGGCCGAAGGTTAGGTCAATATATATATTGCCTTTTACATTAATAAATCACTTTTGCTAAATCATCAGACGACCGGGACTTATTTAACTCTTAGTCAATTACTCAATTTTCTCACATGTCTAGATGTCCCCGTTGGATCTTTTATGTGCCCCGGAGGTTTCTAATCTACTGTCCAGAAAATTGATCGAGAGTTAAATAAATCTCAATCGCCAGATATCAAGCCGGTCCCTTATAAAATATGTATTCTTTGCTTTCCCTCGGATTAACCAATTAATTGTGCTTCGCGTTGTTCTGTTCTACTGAAATTCAATTTATTCTATGATATAGCACAGTGGTGCTTTCCTTATATTCACCGTAAGCCCCCAGCGGCCAGCCTAAAACATCTGCAATGATTGAAAAGCAACTTTACATCTATTTACATTGGGCAGAAAGAACTTTCAATTCAGGCCTCAGATACCGAACAATTACATCTATTCTCCAACTTGTATGTACTCACGATGTCCAATCCCGCAACTGAAGGTGATCTGCTATAGTACATGAGCACCTTTAATGAGTTAACCAAAAGGATGGATCAGCACTTAAGTCCTTGTTCTGAAAATTAAATTAAAATTATAAACTAACGCTAGAAATTTATTATTTTTTACAAGTCAAACGATGTACTTAATTTGTAGTCATTTCTGTGGAGGGTTTTAAATGATTTTTTAGAGTTCCTAAAATATTTTTTATAATTTTTTAAGCTCTACAGGACCTCTCCCTTGAGGGGTCACATTTTAGATTAAAATTTTAAACTACTTTTAGCCAGAAAGAATTAACTATGCTTAGTTATAACAATGATGCATGTTTACACGTTACAACACGAGATATCGGAGCGCGCACTAATAATTTTTCCCTCCATGGTACAACAGCCTAATATCAAAAGCTCTAAAATTCTCTCCAAGCAGAAACTCTATCCAACCTAGATGCTTCACAAAACCTCCTACTGAAACAATCCAATGCACGAAGCACCACAAAATCCAATGCCCTCCTAGCCACATGAGCAGAATGGCACCGCTCTCCACCCTGTTTGCTGAAAGTATTCTTTAAAAAATGGGAATCCAAAAGGCACCAGCAACATATTGCTAGCCCATCATCTTCACTCCAAAAAAGGAAAAGTTTATTCCATCACTTTTAAAAATATATATATATAGAAGTCAAAAGGAGGTTCCAGAATTATTCCACATCAGCTTGCAGTGCTGCCTATAAATACCCTTCCATACATGTATAGAGGAAGCACACCCCTCTCATAGCAAAATAAATAAATTAATGAGAGAGGGGAGATTGGGTGAAGGGAGGAGGTTCACTGCCGCAAGAGCCATGCACAATGAGGCAGAGAGTGGAATGCAGCCAAGGATGACTTGCCGGCACCACAAAACAATAATTAAGGAGGTAATCTGACCATGATCGATGGCTAATTGCCCGGCAAGTCCGTCCTTGGCTACACCTTGCTCTCTACCTCTCATGTATTGCTCATGCTTGCTTGGATTTGGCCGGTTGGCCCAATCTTTCTGTTTCCCTATAAAGCAAGCTGATTTGCATGCATCTTTCAGGAATTATCGGCAGCCACGATTGTAACACATTTGATTTTGCATGCATGCATGTTGCTAGCTAGGAACGATACGAAAGCAAAATTTTATGTGATGCCAGTAGAAATAAATCACATGATGTTCGTCACGACCAATTTAACACATTCAGAAAACGAGTAAGATGATCATCATTAATTTAAAAAGAGAATTATTAATTATGTATGATAAATTTGATAACACAACTTTGCATCAGTAAGTGTGGAAGAAGTTACAGCATGCCAAAACTTTGCATCAGTTGCAGGCTTGCAGCAACGCCATTTCGTCATTCCAGCAGGTTTGTGAGATGATATGCACAGTACATTGTATGTGTTTGTGGATGCGGATCTGCAAGATTTAAGATTAATTATATATGGGTACACTAAATAAAGTATGAATGCTCTCTATGTAATCATAAAGTCGTTTTTATTATTTGCAAAATGCATATTGTACTTGCACTATAGGAATCCGACGTAAGCTAGCCGACGTAAATAACCCATTATTTACGTCGGTTTTTTCTGGGCCGACGTAAAAAAAATTGGCCGACTTTAAAATATTGTTTTTCTGTAGTGTTGTTTATATATTTGAGCTGAACATTATATGCAATTATACATTAATTAGAGACAAAAATAGATAGGATAGTTAAGAGCATCTTTAGGAGGTTCTCTATATTTCGTTCTCTATATCCCTTCTCTAAATCACTATTCATTCCCTATATTTCCATCATCTCCAGCAGAGTCTCTATCCTCTAAAAGATATAGAGAGTCTCTAAATATAGAGACTCTGGGGAGAGTCTCTAAATTTAGAGGCTGAGATAGAGACCCTGCTGAAACGTTATAGAGGCTGAGGTTGTTCGCAATAGTGTTTTAGGGAATCATTTAGAGACCCACCTAGAGATGCTCTTATAGATGCGCGTACGTACAACTGGAGATCATGATTCGAAAAAGGGCGGCTCTTGCTTTTCATTGTGTAGTATGGAACTTATGCACATGCAACGTCAGTTTTAACATAAGGAACCAAAATAAAGGTAAAGGAAAGATAAACATGTTCTCATTTAGCTAGTCAGATCCATATATGATGTGATAATAATAAGGATTGAGTCACTAGTTTAAAAAGGATTAAATTGCGGATAAATCTCATTTTTTCCATTAATGTATATATACTGCGCGCATATACAACCATCAATTCAAGACAAGACTAATTAATTAACTTCCAATATTATATATTTTCAAACAAAATCAATGTATTTATCTTGGGATTCCTTAATTAACTACACAGTGTCCACTACAGGAAAAGGATATAGTTTCGAGCGCCGAAATATCATTCGACGGCCACAAAATCCCCCTCGACACAGTACGTACTGTCTCGACGGCCTAAAAAAGACCGTCGATAGAGAGCGCCATACGAAGTAGTCTCGACGGTCTATTAAAAAACCGTCGAGTGATTAAACCGTGGCGTTAAGGTAGCCAAACGGCGTTGTCTTTATCGACGGCTCACCGTTGGGCCGTCGATATTATTCTTTTTAAATTAACTATTTTCCACCTATATATTACAGTTTAATTGATATTAATTATTTTTAAAGGAGAAAAATCAATGTAACATTTTTTCCATGTTACAACATTTGATAAGTTTTGATTCATATTTGAAATTGTATTTTCCTAAATTAAAGTTTTATGTGTAGTAACCAACGAATCATGCGATTCCGAACGATAGCTTATAACTTAGCCGGAAAACACCCCATTTAATAGTGTTCATCTCGTTAGATGCTCGGATTTTTTTATATTTTTGCCGATGATTCTGTGTGATACACAAACGTCAACTAATTGCTTTTGAGAAGCAACAAATTTTTTCATATATTTTTAGAAATCAATTTACATTGGGTTGACCGCCGAGGGCTAGAAATGATAAAACCGTCGAGATAATAAGTTTTATCGACGGTTTTATAAATAACCGTCGAGACTATGTATCTCTCTCGAGTGTAGTCAATGTGAACCGTCTAGTTTACCCTATCTCGACGGTGATGTTTATGCGGCCGTCGATAGAAGCGTCACCGCGGGGTGACCGTTTGTACACTTAGTTTCGACGGTTTAATTGAAGCCGTCGAGTCATAGGGCGTTAGTTTCGACGGTTACCCTAGGCCGTCGATTATTATGGTGTCAGTTTCGACGGTTAGCATAGGCCGTCGAGTAAAACGTCCTCTGTATCGACCGTTTTTTTCGGGCCGTCGAGTGTATTAGTGTTTTAACCGCCTCCGCTGCGGGACTTAGGCACATTTGTGCCTAAGTCCCACCGCCCGAGTCGCGCCCCTGCCTCCTCGCCGCCGCCGCCGTAGCCTTGCTCCCCCGCCGCCGCCGCTGCCTCGGCTGTCCCCGCCTCCGGTTCCGCTGCCGCCGCCCACGCGACGTCTCCACCCCAAGCGCCACCGCCGCAGCCGTCGAGGTCATCCAGGAAAAAAAACACCTCCGAAGCTGCCGTATGATATGACCGAAGAGGAAACTGAGCGGATAGTAAGAGGCGAGGTCACCGCACATTTTGCGAAGAAACCATCTCCACCGAGGGTCCAGCCCGGTACGGACGAATGGCACAAAGGCAAGAGGTGTATCTTATCGTTGAAGGATAAGATCGACAAACCAGAAAGACCAGCCGTATCAGACTACGAGCGCATCTTGCGTAAGGAATCTGAGAAGGGAACATTAGAGGAGCAGATTTCAGAAGAGGAAGCGCAAAGGAATTTCTACATTGAAGCTGGGCTTGATCCAGATATGGTCTTGGGCCTTAAGGACATCCCCGTTGCAGAGGTACAATGGAAATATGTGAAAGGTGGATCGCTCGTAAGGCGTGAGGAGCTTCCCCACCTAACAACGAAGCTGCGGCAACTCCATGATTGGTATTTGCGCGCAGCCGAAAATGGTATGGAAATGTTCGGCGTCGTCTTCAAGCAACACCATTTCTACCGCGGGGACTTTGAATTCTTGATTGAATTTGAGGTTCTGTATTACCTATATCAGGGATTGGCGGTCGACGTCGCCATGGTGGTTTGTTGGCAGCTGTAAGTGTATTCTTTGTAAATTTCGATCGTGCCAGCCAGTATATTATACTAACTTCGAGGCCTAAATCAATTTTCCTTATGTAGAATGGAGATTAAAAGATGCGCAATGGAGGGAATCCATGAATTTGGCTTTCTTGACCCATTGGTCATTAACGAGTACATGGCTAACCTAAGCCCACAACCAACAGAGACCACCATTTACGAAGGGCTAATGGCACAACGACACAAAAGATATATATTTCTACCCTACGAATTTAAGTACGTGTTTTCGTACCGCCTTATTTTAATTCCTTTTGTTAACACTGTTGGAACTAATTAGTAAACCGCGTTGACATATATATGTGCAGATTTCACTGGATCCTTTTTATTATAGAGGTAAATCATAGCAAGATCACGATCATGGACTCGAAAAGGGGACCAGTTGAAAATTACAAAGACTTCCTCGCCATGCTCAACCGGTACATTGCTCTTCCATTCATATCTTACTATTTCTGTTTCTCCATATCAAACAAACTCAATTATATATAACTTGTAATCAAATGTGCAGTGCCTTCGCAACGTTCCGCAAGAATACCGTGGGAACATTCAAGACACGTTTCGACTTGTACATCGCTAAACATGTATGTATATCATATTAGAGTATTTTGTTAGTTAACGTAATTTCCATGATCTATTTCACGATTTCAACTCTTCGACCACAGGTCTTGTATCAACCACCTGCAAACAATTTATGTGGATACTATGTGTGCGAGATGATGCACAACTTCATCGGGGGCACCGCTGAGTATACAAGAAAAAATGCAGGGTTTGGGGTGAGTAATATATAATTACTACCTTAATAACGCCTAGGTAGCTTCTGCAAACATTTTGTATAGTTTGATAGATTGATAAGTTAATCCCCTATTTAATGATAGATTCCCCTAAAGTTGGCAAAAAAAGGTTTGGAAAAAGGTCCGGAACTATCGCCGGTGCGTGTCAAAGCAATTCAAGAGCAAATCGCCGGCTTCCTTTTAGATGAGGTCATAAATCCGATGGGCGAGCATCACCACCCTACACTTAATAAGATTCCAGAGCCTTCAAAAAATACTAGCCAACCGTCGAGGAGCGATGCTCGTAAAAGATCCCGATAAAAAGTGTATGTGCACTGTGTACATTGTATGATACTTATGTCTAGCTAGCTACCTAATACATATTTGTTGTTTAACAAAGGAGCAGATTGAAGATTTCATGGCGTCGAGTCCTGGAGTCTTTGGCCCTGGAAGGTTATCTTTTGAGAACTGCCCTTCCCCTTATGTTCTTGACGAAATCTGAAAGATAGAAGGTAAAGATCAAATTTATATATCCGTTCTGTTGTTGGTTACTTGGTTTGGTGGTGTTATTCATGTGGCGCCGCAAATTTTAAATAATAGCATGTTGCCATTTCTACTGTTTTTGTTAGATAATATTGTTTAATTTGGGTTGTAGGAGGAGGCTGCTAGGGTCAACGATGGTGCAAAGGCATGATACAAGACAATGATCTCAGAAAGTGACAACGCTGAGTTCGACAACGCCTCAAAGTGGCTTGGTGTGACACAGCCCAAGATTGTTTGATCGATGATGCTGTCCAATGAAGGTGTTAGCGGAAATCTGAAATCAAAGTTAAAAATGGGTGCCACCGTGAATACTAGCTGATCTTGCCAAATTGGGAGAAAGTGTATTGTAATACATATTTGTAAACTCTGAATATTTGTAATTGCACAGTATGGATGATTGCACAGTGCCCAGAGCCGGTCTGACGTAATACATATTTGTAATATTTAATGCTATTTCGATTTTAGTTATCAACCAGCTGTGCATCTGCTAATTGTGTTAAATGTGGTTTAGTTAGTGACTAAATAAGCATAACATTCAAAAAATACATCTCAGTCCCGGTTGGAACAACCAACCGGGACCAAAAGTGTCCCCAGCGGCACTACTTGGTCGCCACGTATGCACATATTAGTCCCGGTTGGTAGGTAAAACCGGGACTAATACATATACTCAGTCCCGGTTGGAGCAACCAACCGGGACCAATAGAGCTACCTGCATTCGGGCCGGTCTATCGAGGAGAGATTTAGTCCCGGTTCCTGTAACCTGGACTGATGCCCAGCAGGCATCAGTCTCCAAGGGCTGTCCCGGTTCAAAAACCGGGACTGAAGCCTGTTCCGAACCGGGACGGAACGCCCTTTCCGTAGTAGTGATAGTTATAGATGCGCGTACGTAGAACTGGAGATCATGATTCGAAAAAGGGCGGCTCTTGCTTTTCATTGTGTAGTATGGAACTTATGCACATGCAACGTCAGTTTTAACATAAGGAACCAAAATAAAGGTAAAGGAAAGATAAACATGTTCTCATTTAGCTAGTCAGATCCATATATGATGTGATAATAATAAGGATTGAGTCATTAATTTAAATAGAATTAAATTGCGGATAAATCTCATTTTTTCCATTAATGTATATATACTGCGCGCATATACAACCATCAATTCAAGACAAGACTAATTAATTAACTTCCAATATTATATAATTTCAAACAAAATCAATGTATTTATCTTGGGATTCCTTAACTACACAGTCTACACTGCAGGAACGACCGCCAATTAACTTCTTGATGGCTAGAAATCAATTAATGGCTACACTTGACAGCTATAGACAGATCGTGGAGTATGGCATTACTCTCTCGTCTCGACGGCAAAAAGAATGAATCGAGTACTATGGTCGATTGAGCTAGCTCAAGCGCTAGCGGCATGTATAACTGTCAACACTACTAGGGAACGGGCTTTCTATCTCGACACATCAGTCCCGGTTAACTATAAACCTGGATTGATAATGACATCAGTCCCGGTTCATAGCTACTAAGCCAAAAGCACGATTTTTCTTCCACATTGGTCCTGGTTTATATCACGAACCGGGATATAAGAGAGCTTTGACAGATGGGTACATGCCAGCTGGCACGGACACAAATTAGTCCTGATTCGTAACACGAACCGGGACTAAAGCCTCGTTCCAACATAGTTCAAAAGGAATGCATATCCTAGTGTAGTAAATACGCGTGGCTGGGTGGGTTGGTTAGAAGCGTGAGTCTGTGCGGTTTGGAGTGTTTTGTTTGCCGCCACAGGGGTTAAGCAACCAGCCGGTGTGGATATGATGTTTGGTTCGTGGTTAACGGGCTTTGATGAAAGGTTGAGACCTATATTTCTGCTAGGAGCTGCCGCGTTATGTTGGTCACTCTGGATTTGCAGGAATGATTTGGTACGTTTAAAAAAAAGTCCTTTTTTTTCAATGCAGGTTATTCTTTCGACGGCGCACTGGCTTACGAGTTGGGCTATTCTCCAGAGGGCGGACTTACAGGAGTCGGCTGCGGAGGGATCGCGACTTTTGGTGCGTACAGCCAAGGATAATTTCTCCCAGGCACATGGGTGGCAGTCTAGTCTTCGAATTGAGGGCCACTAGAGTGTGTTTGTCTCTCTTGTTATCTGGCTGTGTGTGTTTGCAGAAGCCGGAAGTTTTGCTAAGACTTTGTATCTTCTTGATATATTGTGCTTGGACGTTATTATAAAGCTTCCTTTTTCGAAAAATGGAATATACCACGTTCATGTGGGGGTACGTAATGGTGGTGCCATAGTTGTATGTAACATTAGTTGTATATGACCAAATAATACACTAAATATTATGTTTTCTCACTACAATAATAGAAAAATGCTTTAAAAAACACTTATAAATATGAAATGTGGTGATTCCAATTTTTATTCAATTATGACAGTGTAAACAATGAATCTTGGTTAGCAAGGCATTGAGTTGAATTTCACTTTGCTATACTGTGCTCATTACAACTCAAATCAGTTTAGAGTTTCACTTGATATGGTTACTTATGGGCGCATCTCAGAAGCTGATAAAATGTTCAAGATTTTTGTGAGGGTACCATGTGATGTATAGACCAACGTGAGATGTTGCACACCACAAATATTGTTTTAATTTCAAGGTTTAAAATTAAGGCCCATTTGTTGACCATCAAAAGGGCCTCAATTAAAGGCCAAACCCTTGGGAGAGCCACCACTCTCAACGGTTTTTTCCAAAACTAGAGATGGAGAGCATCTATATATCAGCCAAGGATAGCGAACGGTAATTACCCTCAAGAGAGCTCTGTCTCGATGGCCAATATGAATATGCAAGACAATCGAGGTAGTCTCTCTATCGACAGGCATTAAGCAACTGTCGAGAGAATAGGACACCCAAGGGACGTATACCAACCAATACGATCAAGCCATACTCTCGATAGTCGTGTGTCCGTTGTTGAGAGTACTGCTGATAACTAGTTATCCATTGTATGAAATTCTGGACGGCTTATTCCTGGCATCAATGATGGAGATGTCGCTGGGGCGTCATGGGGCATCAGCCCCGGTGGTCACAGCTAGCTAGCTTGCTAATTACTAGTAAATTAGGTTTAGTGACAGCTTCCAGCCCAATTTGCGTGTGATCAATGCACTCATTTAATTATCATTGCAGAAGGTAATTAGTGGTGATTTTTTATTTATTACATGCATTTTACTTATGTATTGAACTATTGAAGGTTGCAATTAATTCTATTCTACGATGTTGTACTACTATAGCATAATAATGCGGTTAGTCTTGATGATTCCCTATTTTGTTCTAATCGGCTTATGCACAGGCTTATGGCTTAAGCTGTTAGGTATATGCTTATGAAATATGGTCGTTTCGAAAGGGCAGAAAAAAAATATTTTGAGGTGGTTGAGGTGAATAAATAAGTTGGCTAAACTGAAGTTAGTTGTGTGGGGACTGAATGGATAAACTGGCTGAATGAATAAGTTTAAGCTACTTTGGACATGCTTTAAAGCTTAAAAAATAAGCAAAAAAAAAAAAGCAGCTTCTTGAAGATCGATATTTCAAGAAGATATCAAATCCAACTAATCATTTAACTCAGCTACTTAGAATGCATTAGCCCCCTCTTTCCAATTTTCTGGTTCCACTAATGTTGGCCATCGAGTGTAGTCCAAATATAGATCTGAGTTGGAGCTTCGGAAATCGGACTTAGGCGTTGTAGCTTCCCAAGCCCCGCCAGCATGCCGCCAATGTGTCGCCACCCGCCTACACCGTGCCACCGCCTCGCAGCTGCGCTGCAGCCCACATCACTTCTTTGGGTTTCAATATGAGTTGTGAAAAGTGTTTTCCAATTCGTCCAGTCAGGAATTGCCACTTACTCGGGGGCTAGCTAGGCAGACACTCAGGATTCTAGCATGGCTGAAGGCTCCCAAATCCTTAGGAAGAAAAGGGCCTCAATAAGGTGCCAAAGGTTCCTACAAATTCGAAAGATCGGGATCGAGGATGGGATTGATGGGATAGGTCTTATAAACACGAAGTTTTTTTTCCAATCCATCTCATTAACCTTGTAAGTGACTAACTTATTTTCAATCTCTGCAACAACATATCTACAATCGATCCATGTCAGAAAACCCTGATTGTTGTGCTCTTTTGTTTTCTCTCGTTGTGCTCTTTTGTTTTCTCGTCAGGTGACAGTGTGGTTGGTCTTAGACCGAGTTGGTAGTGTTGTTGTTTGGTGCCTTGCGCCATGTTGTTTTATTTCTTTATATGTTTCTTTATTTGAATTAGGGGTGGAAATGGTACGGATATTATCCGACCGATCAAATTGATCGGATAGTGATTTGGATAGTTTTATGGATATTCGACTATTTTTACGAATAAGGATATGGATGTGGATATTTTAACGTGGATATGTATACGAATACGGAGCACTGCTTATTCGGTGGATAAGGAATATCTGAGTTTTTGTTCGGATAATAACCGATGTATTTTTAGAATTTTTAAATGTGTTTTTCAAAATTTTTATTGGTAGTTTCTCAACTTTTAAATTACATTTTTTTATTTTTAAATCTAGAATAATTTAATAATATTTGTGTGCATATTTTGTAATTTTCTTTCTAATATTATAAATTTCCACTTTAAATTTTGAATTTTGACCTTTTTTTTGTTAAAATTTGGAACAGAATTTTGAAATTGATTTAAACTATTCGTCTAACAATATCCGTATCCTTGTCTAAACCGATTTGTATTTGCTCGTATTCATAACCTATGTTATCCATAATTATTCGAATTTTTATCCATATTCGACACATTCGTATTCGAATCTGTATCCGATGAAAAAATACGAATACAGATATGATAGAACGATATCCGACCTTATCATATCCGATTACATCCCTAATTTGAATGAATCGGTGAAACTTCAATCTTTTGGTTAGAAAACATTGTAGATCAAGACATAGCTACACACGATGAAAATAATACGGTGCAAGTTTTGTTCATCACGTGCTCACGTGAAAATAGGACTGCTTGTGTGAATCCATGGTATGTCGTTTTTTTCCTGAGAAGAACGAAAATAATATGGGGTTGGACATGTGGGACGCGTTACGCGTACATCTACGCGTAGCAACGTACCAGCCATTGATGCGGCCACGTAGGTCATGTATATCATGTACACCGTGAGTACATCATGTACTCACGCAGGAGCAATATTGATCCGGGCATGGTTCAGGGTATTAACGCTAGGCCGTGATCCTAGAGAGCAACTAACTAGAAGTTAGCCTCCTGGGAACTTCTAAATGACGATTATGAGGCCCTAGACAACAAATAGAGTTGAAATTACTGGCACTTTGGTCCATTTAATAGATAAATAATTTTTAAAAAAAATCTTAAAGGCCCATATATGGCATGAGGCACGTGACCTTTCTTAGGCCCTGTTTGTTTGAGCTTCTAGCCAGCTTTTAGCCTCAGAAGCCAGAAGCTCAAACAAACAGCCAGCTTTTAGAACCCACTTCAAAGAAGCCAAAAGCCACCAAAAGCCCAATTTGTACTTTGATTTGAGCTTTTTTCAGAAGCTAGTTAGTTGTGGCTTTTTTCAGAAGCAGCTTTTAAAGAAGCTGCAGCTCAAACAAACAGGGCCTTAGTATCATATTGCTAGTGGGAGAAGCGTAGGACATGTTTAAATGATAGAGTTTGCTCCAACGGGCGCATGGCACGCATGGTCCATTCAAATCGGGCCTGCGTGAATGGTCCATTCAAATCAGGCCCTCGTGCTTGTGCGGGTGATTTACAGTTTATTTTTATTTGCTTTCCAGGCGTGCGAAACCGATTTAGGATATCCATTTCTCACAAAATAGTATATCTTAACTCAGTTTTGCTGCTTTTCAGGTGACTGTTTTTTAAATAAATCTCAGTCGATTTTCATGTAGCTAGATGCTACCATTAGATCTTTTATATGTACTATAGAAATGTTTGATCAACGGTCTAGAAAATTGACTAGGAGATAAATAACTCTCCGTCGCCTAATGTGAATCTAATCCCATCTTAAATAGTACATCTTTCTAGGACACCATGGTATTTTGTAAGCATTGAATATTGATGTAATGGTAGCGTAAACACTAAAATAAGATCGTACTGTTCTTTTACCGGGGAGTGTTGGACAAAAGAAAAATGAAAGATGGTGGCATATAAATTTTCCTTTGCTAAGATAGGTTAGATTAGTCCCGGGTGATATTATACCTTTTTAAGAGAGGGTAGGTTAGACTTGCAGCGGCCTACATTCAGCTTTCCCTTTCCCTTTTAAAAGCAATCGACTCCTTGTTGCTGTGACATTAATCGCTTGGCATGTCGAATAATTCAACGATCCATTTTAACAGTTCTAGTGCATTGTCTTGTTCCAGCATCCAATTGGAATGGACCATAAGAAAGTGTTTAACATTCAGGCTTCAAACTACAAATGAAGTGAAATGGATGCAAACATCACCATGTCCTCTACGCGACATATCCCCTTTCTGTGATATGCCCAGGCTTCTTCTGGAAAGAAATAATAACATCATGATAGGTGGTAATGCATATTAGCCTTGCGAGGGATGCAGCAACACTGACGCGTAACACGTGGTCAAGATAATCCAAACATAGTAAGATTTCTGCCACATGAACTGGTAAGCCTTCAAATGAAATGGAAGGCTTCTGAAATATCGAATGGCTAGATACTATGTAAAGTTTCTAGTCTCCACGGGATCAAATGATTAGTCTTCCACAGGATCAAAGTCCCTGACCTTCACATCAGCGTTTTCCCCATACTGGATGCAGCTGTCGATGTATGACAGCACATATTGAATACTGGAAAATAAGAAAAGCAAGACCGATTAAGGATATGAAATAGAACCATAGTTTAAAAATAATGCCAAAAAAAGAAGATTCGAGACAAAGTGATCCATCCAGGACATAGAAATGCATTGGAAATGCAAAATGTCAGTAGGGCAAAATGGAACAGTAATACAATTCAAACTCGCTGATAAAGACGTTTTCCCGCTGTAATGTTTGTGTTTAAATTGGGAAAATTGAGCTGGTGGCATCGAAAGATCACTCGGCCTCTTTTCTAACATCGAAGCCTGACAGTTCATTTATGTAGCACCCAAACGCGCCACCGTTACTCATTTTTAGCACTCCGTCACCCCCGGGTGTTAGATGGAACCGTTAGGACCGTTAGTGTCTCGCTGACACGTGGGTCCCACCCCTTCCATCTCTTCCTCCTCCTCTCCTCCCTCTCCCAGGCGGTAGCTAGCCTCCCTCTCTCTCCCGATTCTCCTCCCTCTCCGAAGAGGCTCGCGGCCGCGGCTCGCGGCGGAGGCAGCTCGCGGCGGCGGCGATGGCGGCAACTCACCGCGGCGGCGGATTCTCCTCTCCTTCCTCTCTATCTCTCTCTCTCCTAATTCGCCTCCTCCCTCTTCCTCCTCTCCTCCCTCTCCCAGGAGGCTCGCTGCGGTGGCGGAGGCAGCTCGCGGCGGCTACAGCGGCGGCGAGAGCTCGCGGCGGCAGCAGCTCACCGGAAATGGAGAAGCCGCGCCGCCATTGCCTCACTCCGACCTGCGCTGCGCCATCACCACCGGCGACCTCACCGCGCCGCCGCCGACCTTTGCCTCTATCCGCCGCCGCGCTGGAGCGCCGCCTCACGCAGTTGACCCGAGCCGCCCACCTCCCCTGCTCTCTCCTCTCTCTCTCTCTCTCTCTGATGTGGAAGAAGCGGGGCAAACGGTAAGATGGATGGAGTGCTAGAATTGGGTAACGGAAACATCTTTTGGTGCTAGATAAAGTAAAGGAAAATGTTCAGTGTTAGAAATGCAAGGGAGCGATCTTTCGGTGTCACCGGCTCAATTTTCCCTTTTAAATTCAACAGGATTTACTCACAGCAAAAGAATGAACGAAGGCATCATATTACTAGAATACATCGTTGAAAGTTGCATCCATATGCATGATAGTAAGCTAACATGTCTAAGGATTGAAAATTCAACTGATAAAAGGCTCCATTGATCACTCGAATATAGAACGGTTTTTCATCAATAAACTATGAAGACACAAACATAAGCATGTAGATAGGTTGTAAGTATGAGTTGACATTTGGAAACTAACAATGACAAGGTTCTAACAAAGAAAACTGCATTACCTGCTCTCCTTTGTCAAATCAAGTGGTATGAAATTCACCATGCTGTAATCATCAACCTACATGGCAGTACTAACATCAGTATTGCAGGCTGAGCGCATCCATTTTTTCAGGGGACGGCAGCAGCATGGTCAAATCTAGAAAACGGGTAGAGGAACAAAAGCCTTTGGAGGTCCAAGCCTCCCGGCCAGAACTAAATACGCAGTTTCTCCCACAAGGGGAGATCCTTTTGAATTCTACTGGAGAGCAGCATGTTAAACTTTCTAGCAAAAAAACTAGCAAAAGAAAAAAAATAAGTCCCATACTCCCATCCCAAAGTTGATTTAGTATTTCAGATGTGTATGAAGATAACAAGAATATTTGTATAGCCATATATTCAAAATGTTCAGACGCACATGTTGAGACGAATGTATAAGCTTTCCTGTACAATTTAGATCAAATGCATCTGAGCCACCAGCCAACTGCCAACTCCCTAGAGAACTAAACAAACTAAATTGGCTAAAATCAATAGATTTCTCACCCACTGCAGTATATACAAGCTTAACAAAAGCATAGGAAAACCATAAGGATCAGAACTCAAATGCTATTGTTACGAAGGTTCAGGAAAGATGTGTAAAAGGCATTATACGAGTCAAAATCACCTACGCCAATAAAGAAAATATCAGAAACTCCCAAATATTCCACAAATAATGTGTTTGTACCAGAGCTATATACAAATATGCATATAGCTATATACAAATATTCCACAGCTATATACAAATATGGTCTACTTCAGCAGTCCTCACAGCACTTCAAGCATTTTGCATAGGTTGTCTACCTAAAATATAAATCAGTACATTTTCAGATATAGAATTGAGATTCCCACTTCCCAGTCAAAATTTTAATTGGGGTAAATATGGCATGTTATGGTTCATTGTATCACAAAAATAGTCCATTAAAACACAAAACGTAAATGTTTAAACAAAATTGTTTTGCAGTGTCAAACAACAGGTATCTGGTCAAACCATAAGCACCAAACAAGATGATACGGCTCATGATATGAAACACGAAAGCACTGCTCACAGAATACTAACAGTTATAGGGTTTCATCAAGGATGATATTATACAGAATTCAAATGTTCCATAACTAGCATACCAGTTCAGCTAAGCACTTGTTTAATTTGGCAAACCGAGGTGCCATCTGTCGATTTAGCTGTGACAGAAGAACTTGAGCCTCTGGGTTCAGATATCTAGAAATAATGAAATATTAATACAAGAATACCAGTTCAAAACCTTAGTAAAAGAGAAAAGAAAGAAAACATACTCTTCTACATCTTTTTTGTTGGGTACCAAGTCCATTTTTGAAAGGATGTTGATATGAGGAAGTTCAAGCTGAATCATGGCAGAAAGAGAAGCCATGCAACCGCTGATATATTTTGTTACATCACTAATGAACTGGACCAAGAAAAACAAACCGAAGTCAGTTTTGGGTTTTAGTTCAGTATGTTTCTCAAGAAAATTCCAATCAGTGATTTTAACCTGTGAATCAAGAAGGTACACAGCGCAAATATTGAAGTTCTTCCGTTTCAGATATTCAACGAAATTGCGCAGAACTGAAACATGACTGAATAGTTCAATCTGGCCTGTACAAGCAAGGTATGTGACCTTATTAATTGATTTCACATGATGTTATGAAAAAAAATATAACAGTTTTCCCACGTAATAGCAAACATAAAAAGAAAAAAGGGAAAAACACGTATATACCATTACAGAACCACACTGAGGATATATCATAGATAAAGATGGTATTGTGTACTAGTTTAGTGCATATGTATAGAAAGACTGATTAATTGTTTAGTTATATCAAGCTCATGTGGTTGGTCAGAAACTCATAAATAGTAGGCGAGATAAAAACCCAACAAACATAATTAAAATATGCAGACAAGAACTGAATACATTACCTGGGCAATCAAACACAAGATAGTCATCATCCAAATAGTTCTCTAATTGTTCATCCAACCAATCGTCCAAACTGTCTTCAAGGTGCCTAAGGTATTTTTTTTAAGGAAACAAGAACTGGCAGCATAAAATCCTAACAAAATAAATTATATACCAATACAGAATATTAAGATGCTCTTCGAATTGCATAATCAGATTGATCAGTTGTATCCTAGTTTACAAATATAGTGCAGTATGTAGCTCAGAAAGTAATGGTTTATGGTAAATAAGACGATTTTCAAGTAACAGGATACTCCATGCAATAGATAAGCCCACCATTTGGTCCCAGCCCAAGCTCCTCCATAACATCATCCAGCGATATTAGCTCTCTGATATCTACAACCGTAGAAAAAAGAATCTGGGTAAGAGACTCGTTTATATATGCACACAATAAGCATAAGAACATTCTTACCCATAGCTACAGGATATTTGAAGTCCTCTGCTGCTGGATCGAGATTGACCATATGAATCGTCCTGCCCACCGTCTCGCAATGTTCATACAAACTATTGCAATAGGTCGACTGCACAGATATCAATAGCAATGAGCAAGCCATTGTCAGCTTCTCAATCAAAATTAGAAGTCCCGGGGTGTAATCCTCTCTCTCTCTCTCTCTAATAGACAAATTCTGCAACATATGCTTGTAAACCATCTTATATGCATCCGCGTGGCCAGTCACCCCTCCAATCACTAGACTAAAATAAACCCTAGAAATAAACTATACATAAGCTATTTCGCTTCAAACAACCTCAAACAAGAGCCGAACGCCAACAAAATAGCATAAAACTATGGACGGTCAGCCAAACGCAGTAGCATAAGCAGCGGTAGCTAGGCCCGAGACAGAACTGACTGATCACCTCCCGATCACATCAACCGTAAAAGACAGCGCAAGACGAAACGGTTGGGGACTGGGGAGTCGAAGACCATCACCTTGCCGCTCCCGGCGGGGCCAATCACGAGCTGCGCGAAGCCCATGGCGGGCGACCAAGCGACTGGGGGAGGAGTTTTCAGTAGGGTTTAGGAAGATGGAGGCGGAGGCTGGCCACAGGGGAGGGAGGGAGGGAGAGAGAGAGAGAGAGGGCGGGTCAGAAGTCGGAGGAGATGGCGGCGGCCGCGAGGAGAGTCAGAAGGTGGAGGAGGGAGGGCGGAAGCGCATGGCGGCGCCGGCGGGAGGCAGCGCGGAATGGCCTGACGAGAGGGAACGGGTGGGGGAACCACAGGATAGGAGTGGGGATGTACAGAGCTTGGCCATTAATGGGCCTAAGTTGGGGCCCTGACGCCCCCTTTATTACTTATTTCACTCTCTCTGATATTTTATTCGGAAATGCTTGTAGCCGAGCGTCCGATCCGTCGGACGCCCAGCCCATCCCGCGCGCGTGTACAGGCTACGCTAGCTAACTAGCTTGCAGCCAACGAATGTGCGTTTCATTTATGTTCTTTTTCGATTTCTCATTTTTGTATCTTTTTTATTTGGAGTCCAAATCACGTAGTACAAATTTTATAATTCATCTAAATTCCTAATGAACTCATTTTAAATACTTTTCTATTTTTTTCTATTTTTTATCTTTATTGGTCCAACAGACACGATAGATTATTTTTTTGCAAACGTGACCGTCTAGGGGGGCAACGTGTACGAGTAGATCGACCTGTGTGACCCAATCTGACAGCCGAAAACGTTCGTCGTTGCAGGTAGGTCTACAGGCCGCCACGTGCCCCAGCGGAGGGGAAATCACGCGTCCCAAGAGGAGGGAGATCGGGAAAACTGGTGAGTAGAGGTGATGTGGGCTGATCTGAGTCGGAGATCACGCAGAACGAACGGCTGAGAAAAAACGACGATGTGGCCAGGGCGAGGGTCCAGATATAGGAACAACTACAGGTTATTAATAGGTTATTTGAATATCTTTGGTGTTCCATCGATAAAAACCATTCTCGATAGTTCCCATAGTACAGATTTTTCTCTTTTTTATAACACTTAATATAGAATGAATTTGTTTTTGAATTTCATACATAGATAGATACAGTCTCCATAGTCTAGATTTTTCTCTTTCTATAACTCTTAATATAGAATAAATTTATTTTTGAATTTCATATATAGATAGAGTAACCATTGAAGAACATCTACAATTTTTTAGATTTTTTCATAATTTTTTTAAAGTTTGTGTACATGGTGTGTACAAGAAAAACCCATGTACATAGGATACATTGCCTTTTATGAATATTTACCTTTCGAAAATAGTGACAACAAAATATAATTAAAAAATTATAATATAAAATACTATATGTACACGTTGTGACTTCAATCGACAACGGAAATGCGGATAGACGATATCATGGTGACTTTAATTTGTTAACTAAAATATCGATAGATATGATTCATGGTTGTTGTGAATTGTACCATATGAAATTAAGGCACTTTCTTCTTCAAGCTTTCTAGATCAGCTTAATTGAGAGAAGTGAGCATATCAACCAGATGTTTAGAGCATCCCCAGGAGACCCCCAATCAAGACCCCCAATCAACACTAACATGCACAGCCAGCCAGCAATGGAGTCTGCAGTTTTTTGAATTTTTTGGACGCGGTTACTGTAGCTACAGCAGTTTCGGGGCCCTGCTGGGGATGCTCTTAGTCGGTAATGATCAGAAAAAAGACGGCAGCTCTAGAAATGGGGATTTGGGAGGCATTGGGAATAGATTATTGCTCTGCGCTATTGGTGCAATATATGGAACAGTGGATGCGTGAACCTAGCTAGCTAAAGGGAACTAGGTTTCCATGTTTGTATTTTGTAATGAAACAGTTTGTCGATAAGATTTTGTGAATTGATATGTTGCTCGGATGTGTTAAGTTGGGACTGTGGGGGGGGGGGGGGGGGGGGGGGAAACAGGGGTTCCAAATATAAGCTTCTCTTTTGCACCATCTTTTGCACGACTAACACAATGTTTGTCCCTCTGTTTTAAGTTGGGACTGTGCGAGCGCGCGCATGTGGGTGGGGGGAGGGGGGCAGAGGGAGTATAATAATGGATTAACATATCGATCTAAAGTACTCCCTCTGTTTTAAAATTTTTGTTACCGTTGACTTTTGACACACGTTCGGCCGTTTGCCTTATCCAAAAATTTAGTACAGATATGTACTTAAAATACATTTAATGATAAAACAAGTCATAAAAAAATGGTATTTACATAGATTTTTTAAATAAGAGGTAGTATGTTATTTTTTCAATGTAGTAATGAAAAACCACAAGAGATTTACAAAAGCAGGTCTTTAATTACATTCCTTAATTTCCCCTATTTTCACTTATCCTCTTGACAACATCAACCTTATAGAATATGGTATGATCCAATAGGATCAGGTTGATTTTGTAGGATAGGATAATTATCAGAATTGATTGACTGTAATCTCCCGCATATGATTCCATCTTATCTCTAGTATTGCTTGATATTCAAGCCACCGTGTACTGTATAACGCCCTTGAGGCTCAATATAATTCATCCCACATTTCCATATTAATCATCTTACATCAATCAGAGCGGTGTCGTTCCTAAGCCGCTGCCCACAGCTTCCGTCGCACCGCCCCTGCGAGATGATCCCGTATCCATGACGTCTCCTAGGGCCGAACAACCCATAGTTAGAGTCACCGATTATAGATTGGTCGGAGTTTTTTACCGGTTACCGTCAGATCGGTTTTCTCTCTAATTTTTCCGATAATAGATCGGTTTGCGTTGCCCATCAAACCTGTTAATGACTCCTCGACTTTGGACTTCACCCACTCATCGTCGTCACTGGCCTCGACGCCGAGCCTTGTGGTGCCCACGCTCGGCCTAGACTTGGGTGTGGTCTCTTCCTTCAACGTCCTCTCCTCTAGCCAGACCTTGACACCTCGTTGCGCCTGGCCTCGCCATGCCCACGCTAGGCCTAGGCCGAGGTGCACCTCTCCTCCCACGTCACCGGCTTCATGATGTCTGGCCTAGATGCCACCGTGGATCGTTGTGCCAGCGTCGCCCTCTCCCTATTGTCCGCGAGCATGAGTCTTCACAACACTGAGAGCAAGGTCTTTGCTGCATCGCCTTCCTAGGGGCAACGACGATGCCTGTGTCCACATCATCATCTTCACCACCGAGATCAGATCACCTACATCGAGCGTGTCGCCATTGCCACCTCTATTCCTCTACTCCGCGCAGCCACTGCCATGTTTGTGCCCTTCTTTGTGCCACGCTCCGCTGTCGTGTTTGTGCGCCTTTTTGTGTCATGTGTCGTTGTCATGTTTGCACGAATTTTTGCTCCATGCGCCGCTATTGCCATTTCACCTTTCTTTGCTACCTTTTTCTAGGCTTCACGTGCAACTACTTGGACATCAATTATTTTGTCTTGGCTCCCTCCACGTCTATGACCACCGGCACCTCACTCTTGCCTACCTCACCATCGTCATAAAAGGGCTACTGATAATTTGAGCAACTCGTCAGCCAACTATCAATAGCGTCCATGTACGATGCTCTCGCTGCGACTGCGGGGGATGTTATAGTATATGGTATAATAGAATAGAAACATGCTGATTTGGTAGGATAAGATAATTATCTTAATTGATTGATTGTAGCCTCCCATATATGATTTCATCTTATCTCTAGGATCGTTTGAGATTCAAGCTACCAAGTACTATATAAATGCCCTTCAGACTCAATACAATTCAACCCATTCTCCCATATTCATCCTCTTACTCTTATGTCATTTATCATCTTGCCGACTCAAATGGCTTCTTGCCTTCCAGGCTTGCAAAAAAGCTTTGGTCAGATCACTCCATGAGTAATGCCATTTGCTGCTATATTTTTTTGAACCCGCTGTCATGTGACACAGGGAAAATGGCTAAGTTGATGAATTCCTCTCGAAAAGAGAAAATCCATCTTAGCGCATATGTACATATAGAGTTACATATAACTATAAATTTCATCATCCTTTCAACATAAATATGTAGTCGTCCAACTTTAGCTAGGTACTTCCTCAATTCTTAAATGTTTGCCACCGTTAAATTTCTACTCAAACTTTGACTAATAATATTTATTCGTTTAAATTAGTTTAATTAGTAAGATGACATAAGTACCATTAGATTTGTCATAAAAAATATTTAAAATGTGCTTCGTATATTTATCTATTTATATAAATATTTATAAAAAAACGAATAGTCAAACGAATGAAAAAAGTCAACGGTGTTGAACATTTAAGAACAGAGGGAGTATTATAAAAGCCAACTATAGTGGTGACCGGTGAGGAAGTGGAGGACACAAAACTAATAAAATAAAAGAGGGGGGGAGGGGAATCCGGACAGCTTAGAGCCCGAGATCACCTGTGTTTTTTTTTTTTTTGGACGAATCACCAGTGAAGTTGAGTGCTCATGACCAGCACGTATTAAGATGATGCAATTTTTTAATCCATTGCAAAGCACGAGTAATATTTCTATTTCCTCTTGGTTAGACACCAACAGCGAGGGGGCCATGTAGTGTGCTAGCTAGCTAGCCAGCCTGCAGCTCCAAGCAAGCAGGTTCTACTGCTTAACTGCATTGCCTGGCTACTACAAATAGCCCAATTCCTCTGTATCAATGCATCTCTACATTTCAATCGCTTCCTCCTCTCCCCATCTGCTCATATTCAGTATGGCCAAGATTAACAATGCAGCCGCCATCGTCGTCGTTTGCATCGCCGTGGTGGCGTCGACGTCCATGGCGCCGCCGCCGGTGGCGGCGGCGGAAGATGTTGCAGGCTGCCTCAAGTCATGCTACCTGCATTGCGGGCTGAACAGCTACATCTACAAGAACTGCGACGTCGCCTGCGGCCTGCAGCTCCTGTGCCGAGGCTGCAGCGGCCAGGGCTGCGTCGAGTGCGCCGACACCTGCACCCGTCTGTGCAAGGCCGTGCCGAACTTCTCCTCCGGCCCCGGTAGCTCCAAGGCAGCCAAGGAATCCTCGGACAAGGTGTGCAACTCCATCTGCCAGACGCACGAGTGCGCCGACCTGTGATCCAACTCCAGCTCCAATCCAAAGCTGTGTGCCCGTTGCCCGTCCATAATCTGTGTGCAATATCATGAAATATTTGTGACATTATACAAACTATTTGCCTTTCGAGTCCAAACTGGGAACGTTAACCCGGTTCTTATATCTGGTATTCACGGTTTATGGTTCTGTCTCACTAGTATAGAACAACCCATCAGTACTGTCGGTCCGTAATTGGCATCAGTGCCGGTTTTCGAACCGACACTGATATTCCGGCACTGATGGGTTTAGGCATCAGTGTCGGTTCATTTTGAAATGAACCGGTATGAACCGACACTGATGGGTCAGGCATCAGTGTCGTTTCTTGGTACGAACCGACACTGATGCTACCGAATCCTTTTTTTGTGCCCACGCAGTTTTTACAAATATAATCATCACAACATTTAATACAGATCACAATATATCCCACAATACTTCTTCACAATCAAAAGACATCACATATATAAATAATCTCAGCACATCACAGCATTTACATATAATAAGCCCGAAGTACTTCTAACAAAGCAACAAAATAGTCAATTTAAATTAGTTTCTTCAAACAAGTCCCATAAGTACTTCTAGCAAAGCAACATAATAGTGAAATAAGTTTGGGTCACAACACATGTCCGTTACAAAAAGTTTTGCTGCACATTAAAATTAAGCGTTTCCTTCCGCTGCACCTTCCACTTTATCTTCTCCTGCACCTTTCTCTGAATCTACGTCTGCATCAGAGATGTTCTTTTGATTGATTGGCATCTTTATATAAAACAATGGGTCATTGCTATTAGGGTGGTGAAATTGGTCTTTCTTATTAATGACTTCGTCAAAGATGAAGCAAGTCAGTTATCCCTGAATGCCTAGTAACACGGCCAGTGACAGATCTCCAGTCGGAAGCTTGATTTTCTAATAAGAGGATAAAGTAATTAGAACTAAATCATAGAATGGCATGATCAAGGAAACATGTTTTCACAAACAAACCTCAACGTCCCAGTTTGGAATTGTAGATAGAGATATTTGTTGCATTATGAGGCAAATGTAGTATCCGAACATTGTTGTTCCTAAATTTATGCCTTTCAGGCTGCTTGACACACTAAATAATATGAAACATGTCATGCAACGCTATTTTGAAAGTATGACATAAAGGGGCTGTATTAGAGAACGTACAGAAAACTTTGTTCTTGACATAAATTTATGCCTTTTGGGAAGGTTTTCTTTGTTCCTTCAGCATCTTATCCAAGCATCTTATCCAAGGCTAGGCTACCCTCATAACACTTCCTAAGCACCTTATCAAATTTCTCAAGTTTAGATTTCAACTCAGCATTTTCAATAGCAAGCTCCCTAGCAGCTAGTGCAAATTTGCAGTTATCAGGTGTACACACTAGTGCATTGCTAGAGGAACCGCTAGAAGTGGAAGCCAACAGAGTGCAATCATGGACAACTTCAGGACAAGCAAGAGTCAAATCAATAACAGGTGCAATAGCAACAGAAGTAACAGGCGTGGCACAAGCAGCATCCAAAGCATCAACAGGGGTATCAACTAGTTGAGCAAGAGGCAAAGCAGCCAACTCATCATTCTTAGCCAGAAGTGTCTCATGGTTCTCCCTAAGTGCATGATAAGTAATCATGAGATCATCTAGGGATTCATTCAAAGCATCGCCCGGTGGATTGCCGGACGCGTCCGATGGGGTGCTCGCGCGCCCGCGAGAAGTGCCCGCCAGGTGTTTCGGACGCCGTCCGGTCCGTGTCGGACGCCGTCCGACAGTGGGTACTGTCGCTCCTTCGCTCGACCGGACGCCGTCTGGTGGTCGTCGGACGCTGTCGGGTGATCAACAGTGAACTTCATCGGACGCCGTCCGGTCGCTGTCAGACGCCGTCCGACAGTGGCTGTGAGCCTGGGACTTAGCCATATTTTGAGTTGGATCGTTGGAAACTGCTGCTGTCGGACGCTGTCCGAAGACCGTCGGACGCCGTCCGACAGTGAGTGTGTTTTTCGGGACTTAGCCAGATTTTGGCTTGGGCTCACCGGACGCCGTCCGACGGCTATCGGACGCAGTCCGGTGGGGCTGAAATTTTTCCGCTCAAGTTTTTGACTATACCGACTTCGCCCGAGGTCACACCTAGGGTTGTTGGCCTATCTTGTCGACTTGTGGAATTGGCGGGAGGTTTCGCGCCTAAAAAAAATATCTAGCTTTGAGACTTGGCGGCTACGAAAACACCCTAGACAGCTGTCGCTCCCCCGAACTCTCTCGAACGTTGGACAGGTGTACTCGCTCTAGATGGTTCGCTCAAAAACTGACACCTAGCACTCTCGGAACCCCTATGACCTGTGCTCAGTGGGACCCTGCAACCAGAGAGGGGTTCGATCTGCTGAGTTGGGCCGAAGACGCACACAAGGAAATCAGATAAACTATGAAACACAAAGTCCTTATCCTTGGCGTTCCTTCTGTACGGCCTAGTTGCCATCAATTACCAAAATCATTAAGCCCATGGAGAGGCTTGATCTTACATAGCCACACCTTCGATATACTCCTTGCTGTAACGGCTTTGATCATACATCCATCTCCGATCCATCTACATTAAAAATATTACTTTATTCACGATCCATTGTCAAATAGAATTTTCAAGAAAACCATGTAAGATCAATAATAATATTATTTGTTACAGTGAATATAATTTTCAATCTTCCTTTTTATATAATGTAAAACATAGAGCTAGTATCTTAAATCTTGCAACACACTACCATAACATCATTACATAACTAGAGAAAACCTAGAGCTAATATCTTAAATCTTGCTAAGAAAACCTAGAGTTCTAGCATAACTCCTAGAGATATATGAAAGAACTAAAAAATTCATCTCCAAACCAAATCATGCAAGAGCTAAGAAAGAGTAATTACTCACTATTAATAGGCAAAAGAAATAGTAAATAATATGCAAGAGAGTGAATATTACTCACTTTTCATATGAGGTTGAAGAAGACCATGCAAAAAAGATCGGAGAGGAAGAAGAAATGGGGAAGAATAAGCAATGGTGGAAAAGGAAGAAGAAGTAGTGAAAGAGAATGAAGGAATGGTTCAAGAGGGAAGGAAAGAAGAAGAAGGCTCGGGCTAAAAGATGGGCAAAAAGTGGGTTGGTAGGCTGCAGACGCATCAGTGTCGGTTCGTAACAACAAACGGCACAGAAAGGTATATATCAGTGTCGGTTCGTAGCATGAACCGACACTAAAGGAGCTGACCCACATCAGTGTCGGTTCGTGTTACATCAGTGTCGGTTAGAATTGAACCAACACTGAGACACTGAAGGGTGGCGCAGATGCCTCCTCCTCACGAACCGACACAGAAGAGGGTCATCTGTGCCGGTTCAAAGTGAACCGACACAGATGAGGGGATACATTTGCCCTGTTTTGGCGTAGTGTCTGTACCTGCCACGGGTACGTGCTCATACATAGTAGTACAGTCCTTGTCTGTGGAAGTGGAAAATTTATAACCAATAAGAAACTGCATGTGTTTGACATGATGGCGGCACAATTACAAATAACTAAAACAACTGCAGTAGGCTGTCGTGACCTTGGTGCTAGGCACATGGAATCCAACACCATGAACAGTAGTATCCCAAGCATGAACAGTACTATCCCAGGCAGCTGTACCTCATGACGGACAACTATAGGTGGAGATCATCGCAATGAAACAATAACTAAATAAAATATAATTTAAAGGTAACAATCATCTTCTTTAAATTAATAAACGGGCATTCCCGTTGAATAAATGAATATCAGAGTGGCAGAAGAACAATTGCGATGACATCCATGGCCCCAACCCTCGGACGCCACAGCTAGCTAGACACACCTCCAGAAGGACCATCCTAGACCTGGCCAAAACCTGAATAACAAATAACGGAAATGCTTGCAGCCGGGCGTTCGATCAGTCGGACGCCCGGCCCAGCCCACGCACGCGTACAGGCTACGCTAGCTTGCAGCCAACGAATGTGCGTTTCCTTTATGTTCTTTTTCGATTTCTCATTTTTGTATCTTTTTCATTTGGAGTCCAAATCGCGTAGTACAAATTTTATAATTCATCTAAATTCCTACTGAACTCATTTTAAATACTTTTATTTATTTTTTCTATTTTTTCTATTTTTTATCTTTATTGGTCCAGCAGACAAGATAGATTTGTCCAGAAAGCTATACTCATTGTTCCAGCAGACCAAATACATTGTTCCAATAGGTATACAAGTTGTGATCCATCGGACTGGACATATTTTCCAATTGGTTTAGCCTATTGTTCCAGCAGACCAAATACATTATTCCGATGGGTATACAAGTTGTTCCATCAGACTAGACATTTTTAATTTCCAAATGGTTTTAGCTTATTGTTCTAGCAGACCAAATACATTGTTCCAATAGATATACAGGTTGTTCCATTAGACTAGACATATTGTTCCAATTGGTTTTAGCCTATTGTTTCAGCAGACCAAATACCAAGTTGTTCCATTAGACTAGACGTATTGTTCTAATAGACCAAATTAATTGTTCTATTAGTACAGACAAATTGTTCCAGTAAAATTTATACAGTTTGTAGTCCATTAGACTCTACATATTGTTTCAATTGGTTTAGTCTATTGTTCCAGCAGACCAAATATATTGTTTCAATAGGTATACAAGTTGTTCCATCAGACTAGACATTTTTTTCAATTAGTTTTAGCCAATTGTTCCAGTAGACCAAATTCATTGTTCCAATAGATATACAAGTTGTTCCATCAGACTAGACATATTGTTCCAATTGGTTTTAGCCTATTATTCCAGCAGACCAAATACCAAGTTATTCCATTAGACTAGACGTATTATTCCAATAGACCAAATTAATTGTTCATTAGTATAGACAAATTGTTCCAGTAAAATTTATATAAATTGTGGTCCATCAAACTGGACATATTGTTCCAATTGGTTTAGTCTATTGTTCTAGCAGACAAAATACATCGTTTCAATAGGTATACAAGTTGTTCCATTAGACTAGACATATTGTTACAATTGGTTTTAGCCTATTGTTCCAGCAGACCAAATATCAAATTGTTCCATCAGATTAGACGTATGTTCCAATAGGCCAAATTAATTGTTCCATTAGTATAGACAAATTGTTTCAGTAAAATTTATATAGCAACACGGTCTTATTTTGTTCATAAAAATGCGAGGAACACGTTGGTGAAAATAGTTTGTTGATTGGAGCTCCCAGTCAAAAGTTATGACCGTTTAAAGAAAAACGAAAAAAGGAATCTTTGCTGACGTCGGCTGACATCATCGCGAATTGTTCTGGCGGGAAGAGCGCGCGATGTTTTTGGGCTAGGGCGGGCGTCCGATCGATGTTGTTTTGGTCGAACGTCCGTCCGGTAGTCGCTCCCTATTTTAATTTGTTAACCCTATTATATTTTATTCTATAGCACTGCTATAATCTTTTACACATTTGGATGAAGCAACAAATTCGTCCAGACTCTTGATCGTAATGAATGGAAAAAAAATAGCATGTCGTAATGAAATAAAATTCTTATTTTGGATTTTTGGATGAAAACAAATTCTCATTCTCTAGGTCTAGTGAATAAATGGATAGAGCTTGGCTCCAAGGCAATGTCCTAAGACTCTGCACAAGGCTTTAAATATTAATTTATATTGTAAATGGCAGTGATTACTCTTTTTTCAGTTTATTATTTCTGTCACATGTAAAAATGAAAAGTGTGTAGTTGATTTTGTGCTCACGTTTTTTTTGAAGGGAGATTTTGTGCTCACTTGAGATTCATCGTCGCCACCATCTTCTCCATCTCAGACCTACGTTGTCGTCACAGGCCCACAACTGCAAGGTTAGGGTTGAGGTTAGGATTCAAGACGGTCTCCATGTGACCTTGAGCTTAGAGGGAGGATGGAACAGCGGTGATCAGCTAGGAAGCAAATCATCTGCCATACGACGGAGCGCAAATACTACCACTGGCATGTGGAGCCCACATGTCAGTCGCAGTACCACTGTTCTTCAGGTAGACAGAGGATACGCTTCCGATCAGCTATGATGGTGCTCAGCCGTGCCACAGAAGCCGAAGGTTCCCGTACAAGACCATATGCCTCGCTCGGCGGCACGACGTGTCACGGCTCCACCGGCCACCGGGTCGCCAAGGCCACGCGTGCACCCGGCCTCCCCGCCACGCACGCACTACGGCTGTACGGCACCGTCTCCTCGACGGCCTCGGCACCTCGACTCCTCGAGAAAATTAAACAAAACTCCGCTGCTCCCTTCCCGATCCGGACGAACACGAACAAACGAACGAACAGCGCGCGAAACAAAGCTGAAGAGTGAATTAAGAGCCGTACCGACGTGAGCTCCATGCAGCCGTGAAGCAACCAGAACGAGTGTCTCTCTCTCTCTTCGCTTCGCTTGGCGAGGGAAGGAGGGAGGACGAAGGAGACAGCGCCGACGAGCCATGGCGCCGAGCCGCAAGGCTCTGCTCGCCGCCGTGCTTCTCTGCCTGCGCGTCGCCGGGTCCCGGCGCGGCGGTGGCTCGGCCTCCGTCGCTCCGCCGGCAGCGGCGTCGCAGGAGCAGGAGCAGGAGCAGGAGCAGGAGCGAGAGATCCAGAAGCTCAGGTCCAAGGTCGCGTCCTTAGGTGAGCGAGCCTTCTGCATGTTTCAACACCTTTGCGGTTTTTTCTCCCATCCATCGTCCTTGCTGTGATCGTTTGTTCATGTAGCATTTGACATCTGTAGATTTGATTATTGCAACATGCATGGCACTGTCGTACTCTGCAAATGTGATTTTTTTTTCTTTGTTCTTGTTGGCTGTAATTAACCTCATAGTCATAGAACCGAGCTATGTAACACCCAGTTTTTACTGGACCCTGAACGCTACGCCGACATGCTCATCAACCATGCTTAGCAAATACCATAAGCTAACTAGACCAACAACCATTATGTCCACCGTCTCCATAAACATCCATAAACAAGGTGACCAAGGATCGGAACGAAATCTGGTTCCACATATCCAAGCATGGTATTACCTTGGCGTCGCAACACATTCAAGCTAAACTTCATTCATTCCTTGGCCACGCTTGATGGGCCAGTCAGCTCCACTCTTATAAGGAATTGGAATGCCATCGCTACTTTCTGGAGCACCTAGGCACCCCCTTCAACCGTGAGCTCTCCTTGGCTTGGGAACACCTGGGCTACTTACCCCATGACTTGGATGGCTTGAAGCTGTTTTTCGAGGAAGAAGAGATAAAGCAAGTTGTACTTTCCAGTTCAATAGATAAGGCGCCTGGCCCGGATGGCTTTACGGACTTATTCTTTCGTGTTTGTTGGGACACGATTAAAGAGGACATCATCAATGCATTTCACCACCTTTACAACCAAAACTCGGCCTCATTAAATCTCCTAAACACAGCTAACATCGTCCTCCTGCAAAAGAAGGAACACGGTTTGCAACTGACAGACTTTCGTCCGATCAGTCTAATCCACAGCTTCAGCAAACTTCTATCCAAACTCTTGGCCAATAGATTGGCCCCTCATTTAGATAGCCTAGTCTCATGAAGTCAAAGTGCCTTCATCAAAGGTCGTGCCATTCAAGACAACTTTCTTCACATCCAGAACGCCATGCAAGACCACCAACGCACGAAGACCTCAACTATATTCCTCAAAATTGACTTCTCCAAGGCTTTCGACTCAGTCCATTGGGGCTATCTACTAGAGGTTCTGCAATACATGGGTTTTGGCCAACGCTGGCATAATTGGATCTCCTCCCTTCTAGGGTCGGCCTCCTCCGCCATCCTTCTCAATGGCACTCTGGGTCCCCTCTTTATCACGCAAGAGGAGTTAGACAAGGGGATCCTATCTCATCCATGTTGTTCATTTTGGCCATTGATCCTATTCAGCGGCTCTTTCTTTGGGCACAGAAAAATAATGTTCTTTCTGCTATCAACTCGCGGACGGTCTCCATGCGGACATCCCTCTACGCTGATGACGCGACCATCCTCATAAATCTCGTACGCAGTGAAATTGAGGCGACTATGAATATACTTGAAAGCTTTGGATAGGTCTCCGGACTCCACACTAATCTTGCCAAGAGTGTTGCCTACCCGATTCAATGTAGACCAGAAGAGCTAGATGACATCTTAATGTCCTTCCCCGGTAGGAGAGATTCCTTCCTCTGCACGTATCTTGGGCTTCCCCTTCACCATCGTAAGCTCAAGAAGGTGCACCTTCTCCCCCTAATCGAGAAAGTGCAAAACTTCAAGGATGGAAGGGAAGCCTCTTGAGCAAGGCCGGTCGGCTTACGCTCGTCAACACTGTCCTCTCAGCTCTGTCTACGTACTTCATGTCAACTTTTCCACTACCCAAGTGGGTTTCGAAGAGGTTGGACAAAATCCGTCGAGCCTTTCTTTGGCGAGGAGAGGAGTCATCCAGTGGTGCGCACTCATTTGTCAACTGGTCAACTGTGTGCCGACCAAAAAACTTGGGTGGCCTTGGCACCCTGGATCTTCAGAAATTTGGTACAGCACTTCGTTTGAGGTGGTTATGGCTCGACTGGACCGACCCATGCAGACCTTGGAAGGGTTCTCCATTACCCTGCAATGATTCTAACAAAGCGCTCTTTCGCACGGCCGCTCCCTACAGCCCGTACAAGCCGACGACTGCGCCCCAGTTTCACCTTCCCAAGGGCGCTCACCCTCGCCAAACGGGAATGGCGGCGCCCTGGGACAGACACTTTTGCCTCTGCCAGCATCTCCGGACCAGGGCGCTACCCCTCCTCCTTCGGTCGTCGTTGAAGCAGAAATGTCGATAGCTCAGCTTCCAGTGTCGCAGCGTGTCAACCCGGTCTACATTCGTCGCCGCCTCAAGCTGAAGGAGCGCCCAAGTCATCGCAGCGCACGTATCGCCGCTGGGAATGTCACCAACACCCCGGTGGAAGCTCGTGCTCGTCAGCGCATTGCTAAGGCCATGGCGCCCTGGGCACTGGCGACAACTCCACGGGATCTCTCCTCCGTCCTTGCAAGGCCGCTCCCGGAAGCGGCAGCTTTGGCATTGGCGGCCCTCGCAAACCTCAACATTGCGAGCGCACCTAATATTTAGATCCAGGCCACGGCTTGAACAAGCCAGCAGTGGCACTAACCGGCGTCTTCAAGTGTTCCATGTTGACAACCCTTCCTTTTGTTCGGGCACCGTCCGGGGGGTGGCAAACTACTCTTCATCCTCTACCATCGCCCGTTGTACCTGTCTCTTGTATCCGCCTCGCCGTATGGGTGGCTTTGTTAGTAGTTTATCGGGTCTTTGGCGTGCCGCAGCTGCATCGTTTTGTATCGCGCCTGCTGTGGACTAATGGCTATGGCAGCAGGCCGTCCTTCTGTTTATGTATGTGGCGACTCCGTCCCCTTCGTCCTCGAAGAAAAGGCTACGACATTTGCTTCGCCATTTCTGTCATCCGCTGTCCTCTGATTCCTCATGAATAGATCAGATCATTTGTGCTTGCTTAACTGGAATGTGAGAGGGCTTAACTCGGGAGCGCAACGTAGTGTCTTCAGAAACCTTGTTGTCAACTCCAGAGCCAATATAGTGTGCCTTCAAGAAACAAAACTCTGACATCTGGGGTCCTGGATTGACTGCAAAGTGCCTTGGTCAAGCCTTTGCTGACCCGACGTCTTACGTGCATCGGTCGGCGGTGGGCACACGGGGTGGCATCCTGCTAGCGGTCAAGGGATGTCATTTTGTCATCTCGAACGTTTCCTTCCAAGAGTTCTCGCTCTCCGCAAAAATTAACATGAACACCGACGCGTTTGAGTGGTGGATCACTGTGGTCTATGGCCCTCAAGAGCGGGCGCAAAAGCTGACCTTCCTCGATAGTCTTAGAAACGAGGTGGGTCTTTTCAGACACCCCGTGGCTAGTTATCGGCGATTTCAACCTTATTATGAACTGTGATGACAAGAACAACTCGAATGTGGACTTGGGATTGATGGACGCTTTCAAATCTTCGATCCAAACCCTCCATCTCAGAGAACTCCGCCTCCTGGGGCGTCGGTACACCTAGAGCAACGAGCGTGCCACCCCGACTCTGACAAGAATCGACAGGGCCTTCTATACCGCGGCATGGGAGCTTGCCTTCCCGGACTCGGTCCTCCTAGGCCTCCCGTCTTTGAGTTCGGACCACGCCCCCCTCCTGATCAGGCCAACCCCAAAGTAGCAGGTCACTCGTATTTTCAGATTTGAAAACTACTAGACTACCCTGAAGGGTTTCCTCCCCGCAGTCCAAAGTATGTGGGAGCGGCCTCTTGCCTCCACCAACCCCTACAAACAACTTCACAACAAGCTAGAGCGTACGACGAAGGCTCTTACATCCTGGGCTCGCACTAAGGTCCCCTGCATCAGGCTTCAACTACCAATCGTCAGTGAGTTGATTTTGTTGTTTGACAAGGCCCAAGAAACTCGTCTGCTAACGGATTTGGAGAGGGACCTCAGGTCTGCTCTGAAGGCAAGGGTCTAAGGCTTGGCAACCATTCAAAAAATCCGTATAAAGCAAAGAGCGCGTCTAGCGTGGCTCCGGCTTAGCGATGCCAATACCAAAATTTTTCACTTAAGGGCATCCAGCAGAAGGAAAAAGAACTTCATTTACTCCCTACTCACCCCACGGGGGCAGCTATCGATCATGACCGGATGGAACTCGAGTGCTCCCGCTTTTTTGGGAGCCATCTAGCGTCCAGCTCCCCGAGGGCCCTCACTCTGGCGTGGGATAGATTAATCCAACCAAGACAAGATCTCATGGAACTCGAAGACCACTTCACAGAGGATGAAATTAGCTCCATCATAAGGTCTATACCGGAGGACAAAGCGCCTGGTCCTGATGGGTTCAACGGCACATTCTACCGTACTTGTTGGCATATCATCAAAGCTAACTTCATCGCTGCGGTGTCGTGGTTTACGAGTGACCACTCAACGCACTTCTCTTTGCTGAACTCAGCAAATATCATCCTGATACCTAAAAAGCAGGACGCGGCGAGCCTAGCGGATTACAGGCCCATCAGCCTCATACATATTGTCGGCAAAATCTTCTCCAAGCTGCTTGCCAACAGATTGGCGGTTAAGCTCGAGCACCTCGTAGATCCAGTTCAGAGCGCTTTCGTGAAAAAGAGATGTATTCAGGACACCTTCCTTCGTACCCAAGCCAACATCCTCCAACTCCAGAGACAAAAAAACCCAGCTTTTTTCCTCAAGCTGGATTTTGCAAAGGCATTTGACTCCGTCCACTGGAGCTATCTCTTTGAGCTGCTTCAAGCTAAGGGGTTTGGTCCACGCTGGCGTGATTGGATTGCTACACTCCTTGGATCTTCCTCTTCAGCGGTCATTCTCAATGGGATTAAGGGGTCGGGCTTCATCCACGAAAGGGGTCTACGGCAGGGCGACCCCCTCTCTCCCATGCTTTTTATCATGGCCATGGATCCGCTTCACAAACTATTCGTTCTTGCGGATGAGAATAACTTTCTTGCTCCCGCTGGGAACCCACCAATTCGTGAGCGTATCTCTTTTTGCGGATGATGCAGCCATCTTCATTCAACCTAACAAACAGAATCTTGACTCCACTATCAGTTTGTTGGATACCTTCGGGGTCATATCCGGCATCACCTTGAACAAGTCCGAGTGCTCGGTCTTTCCAATCCGCAGTGTTGGGATCGATTTGGAAGACACACTCAGCTCCTTTGATGGCATGAGGGGCTCTTTCCCGTGCACCTACCTTGGGTTGCCTTTACGTCTTCGCAAGCTTCGCAAAATCCATTTCTTGCCCCTTCTAGACAAGATCGCGGGCCGTCTTGCCTCGTGGTGTGGAAATTTTGTTTCGAAGGCAGGGCGTTTAGTCCTTGTCCAGGCGGTTCTTTCGGCAATACCGTCATATCTCATGGCCTCCATTGCCCTCCCCTCATGGGTCATCAAAAGGATTGACCAGCTCAGACGGGCTTTCCTGTGGACAGGCAGTCAGCAAGTAAAAGGTGGCCAGTGCTTGGTGAATTGGGAGGTAGTATGTAGACCCAAAAGCCTGGGGGGTGTGGGAATCCCAGAGCTTCACCGCTTTGGCCGGGCTCTGCGTCTCCACTGGCTATGGAAAAATTGGAGATCCATCGGCACTCAGAACATTACCGACACCATTTGCTTCAAGGCGGCAGACTTTGCACTTTTCAAAGCCTCCACACAGGCCGTTGTCGGTAATGGAGAGCACTTTCATTTCTGAAAGGATGCTTGGCTTGATGGCCTTTCGCCTAAGGAGGTCGCCCCCCTTCTGTTTGCCAATGCATCGCACAAATCGCGATCGCTTCGAGACGGCCTTCAAGACCATAATTGGATCAGGTCGCTACGCCTATGACCACGGAGGAGCAGCTCCTTCAATATATCATGCTTTGGGATAAAATTAATCAGGCCACTCCTCTCACAGAAAGCCCGGACGAGTTACTTTGGAAGCTAACGCCGAATGGTTCCTTCACAACCCGCTCGGCGTACAAGATCCAGTTTGCTGGCGCTACGAGGTCGGCATGGGCGGGGCTTGTTTGGAAGGCCCAGGCAGAACCCAAGTGCAAATTCTTTGCGTGGTCTCTCGCCCAGGGTGGCCTCAACACGGCTGATGTCCTCGCAAGAAAGGGATGGCTAACCCAGCAATTTTGTTGCTTGTGCAACACGATGTCGGAAACCCAAGACCATCTTTTCAAGAGCTACACCTATGCTAATGAGGTTTGGAACATCACTTTCACGCCGCTTTTGGTCTCGTCGGCCGCTCTTTGGGATTGGTGGGAAAGCTTGCAGTCGGGGCTCAGTGCTTCGTCTCGTAAGGAGTTAAATGGAAGGATGATCTACACCCTCTGGAACATCTGGAAAGAACGTAATCGTCGAATCTTCAGCAAGACTTTCCAACCGCCGTCGCTCACGGCAAGAGATGCGGCCGCCGACTACCAGCTGTGGCGCGCTTCTCCTGTACTAATTATAGTGGCCGTGGCGTTTCTTGTATTTCTATCTCACTTTGTTCCTGTCTATTAATGGAGCGGCGGAACTCCCGCCTTTTTCCCTCAAAAAAAGCTAAACATAGAGATAACATGTAACACATATAGGATCAGTTTTTTAATTATAATATTGCAACACCGAAATCCAGGTTAGATCACTAGTTTATTTCTAGTTCTTAGCGTGATCAGAGCTCAAGTATAACTTGTTATTTATTTTACCGGGTGAAAGAAATAAAGTTCTTTGGATACAGAGGATGAAATCGGCGGGAGGAAGGAGGAGACCTTGCTTCTGGAGAGTATTGTCAGGGAGAAGACGGCACAGGTTGCGGCATTGGTTGGCGAGCTAGAGGTTCTGCAGGTGACCATCGTATTCGTCTCTATGTTCATATCTTGGAGGGTGGCAAACTATCAATTATTTCGTTCAAATTCAGGGGATCAACTGCCACTAAATTGCAGTTTTTAAGTTGAAGTGTTGAACCAAATATATTGAATGAGGTGCCAATGTGCCGTGTTTATTTGTCAGTACCGTTTCTAATTGGAAGCATTTATGTCTGAACTGGAAAACACTAAGGTAATAGTTGATTGACCGAGCCCAAAAAGTAGACATGTAATATTTTTTTTGAACAAAGGAGACATGTAATATAACTCACCAGCTAAAAAACTTTCGGTTGCAACATTTCTCAGTTAATATAACCTTTGATTACGAGTGATCAGTAACTGACAGGATTGTGGTAAACTAGCAGAATTGTCTGTTGATCGAATATGTGCTCAGATTTTAGTGCTCCCTGTTATTTTTTTAATATATATTTTTTACTGAATACCGTAATTTTCCTTTTATGCTGTTGGATTAGGTGATAAATGTGTTTGATGATGAAATTATGGTGAAGGCGAACACACACAATGAGATGCTTGAGAAGCAGGTAAGAGAAGCACAATCTCAGATGGTGGTACTGGAATTACACTTCCCAAAAAGTGAGAACAAAGCTAACATTGAATTCACACAGATTGAGAGGCTGGGTAATGATTTGGAAGACCAAATTAAGAAAGGGGAATCACTAGAAGCCCAGGCAAGCAAAGCAGAGAAAAGAGTGCTTGAACTTGCTTACAAGTTGGATTCTGTAAGTGCATATTCTAATGTGCTAGGATATGCTGTAGTGTTGAGTTGTTCACAAATTTATAACGTAGTTCACATCATCTTCAGGTTGAGAGGATAAACATTGAGCACAGGCAGAAAATTGAGGAGCTCGGCCATAATCTTCAGCATGCAAAAGTGGTTATACAATGAGAACAAATAAAAATAACACTCCCACTCTAATGTGCTGATTTGTGCTTGATGTGTTTTGTTCAGGATAAAATTTCCAAAGTGGAAAGGGAAGCAAAATCGAAAGCTGAAGAATTAGCCAAGGTATGTAAATTATTATTTTTATTAAAGTTTTCTTCTTTTGAGCTGATCTGAATGGCTGAAGAGCTGAAATGACTTAATTCGAAAGTTTATCGAAATAGTCTCGAGATTTGGGTCCATTTCGTTTGACTTGCTTTTTAAAGCGTTATGACCCATCTTCGAGAGCAAAAAAAAGACTCAAAAAACCCAAAGCATACGTCTTTTCACAACATTAAGTCATTAAGTTGAAAAGAACAGAGCCTAAAAAAAATGTATACTCCACCCCCTCATGTATGATGTTTGGTGCGTTTAACCCTGTGACCTAGGAGACTAGGTATTAAACTCCCAAGTTTTTTAAATGGTGCAAATAACCCCCGCTGACGGGTTTGAGGGTTGTTTTGTCTTGCTCGCGTGGAGGGTAGATCCACATATACAATACACATGACATTTTTTATGATAATTTTAAAACGTAGGGACCCACATGTCATGCTTTTCCTCATCTTCTTCCTTCTTCCTCTTTTTACATGTTTTGCTAGATCCGTTGTCTCCGCGTTGCCGCATGGTGAGTCGGAGACACACGGGACAGGGCGCTGGGGTGGGGTTCCAAGACGGCGTATGCGTTGGCGAGTCTAGGACGTCACGGGGCGCTAGGGCAGGATGGGCTGTTGGGGCGAGACATCAAGACGATGTCAACACAGTGAGTCAGGGGCGACGACAGCGGCGGCGAGGCAGCTAGGAAGGCGAGGTGATCGAGAAGGAGAGGAAGGTGAAGGGCGATTGACCGAGGAAGAAAGGAGGGAGATGATCGACGGAGGGGAGGCGAGGCAATGGGGGAGAGAGAAAAGGGGAGAGAGGAAGAAGACATATGTGGGATCGACCACCTCAAAAGAAAATACCACACAACTAGTCTTTGTGGCAAAAATGTCCAGCTGGTTAGCCACGTAGGCAAAACCGCTCATGAAGGGTTATTTGCACCATTTGAAGTACTTGGGGGTGCCAAATACCTGGTTTCCCACGAGGTTAAGGCCCAGTTCTTAACAACTTAACAGTTTAACGACTTATCTATGTTTTGAAAACACATATACTTTGAGTTTATTGAGTCCCTTTTTTCGTTGTTTTTAAGGTGGGTCCTAACTCTTTAAAAAGCAAGTCAAATGAAATATATCCGAATCTCGAGATTACCTAGAGAAGCTCTCGAAGTTCAGTCATTTCAACCGTTCAGCCGATCAACAATTCAGATCAGCTCAAAAGAACAGGGCCTAAGTGCACCAAGCATCATGGTTGAGGAAGTGAAGTAGATTTTTTTCCTATTAAAAACTATGCTATCTTTTGTTGCCTTGCATGCTTATTTTGGAAAGATGCATACATTCTGTCTGCTTCACAATTATATTAAGCAAAGATACTTAGTAACTATGGTTCATTTTCAGATTCAAGGCATGTGGCTTCCATATTGGTTTTCGGTGCATTACACACATTGTCAGGTACAGCCGTACAGGCAGATTCTCCGAACTGTTAGGCAAATTTTCTGCACCCTCCAACTCTGATTCAGGTTTATTTATGCATCTGCAGGAGTTAGCATCTGCCAAATGGAAGCTCCATGGGAAACATGTGCGTGATGATTTGATGCAAAAGGTTTGTTACATTTGGCTATTTCACTTAGAGCTCTTCTATAGTATACATCGATAAATGCATTAGATTGGTAGTATAATTCAGATCTGACCATCAGCCTTCAACATATAACATACTAGCATTGTAGTATAAATATCGCCACGGTAGTATAAAAATTTAAGAATAATTCAAGCCGTTAGGTTCTTCTTGGTTGAGAAGAATGAATGGTCCGTATTCATTCATGTGTACCATTTTTTAAAGTTTAATTAGTTAAATTTGGCTATTAATAACTATTTCTAGAGTGACAGTAGTTAGTACTACTACAGCTTGTACAGAGTTTATCTAAATGCAACTGTCAGATCATTATGTCAATTGGACAGGTCACAGAAAGGTTGAGACATGCGAAAAGATTAGTGGAGCCACACTTGCAGACAACACAAAATGTAAGTTTCTGTAACCCATTTTTTTCACATAAAAAAAGATTTGGCATGCAAAAGGTATGCTCAAAGCCTAAAAATTGGTTCTTTTTCTTGTTGATTATAAGACTATCTACATCTTTTATTAGTGTAATTATGATTCAAGATCGTATGAAAAAAATCAGTGAAGCGTTGTTTTGTTGAACTGAACCACTTTGTCACTCTTCTTGAAATTTCTGGCTGACAATCTTCTACTTCTTTTCACACCCAAAAAAAAATACCTCTTTTTGCTAAAAACACGATCTTTCACCTCTTCAAGAAATTGGTTCCTGTCGCCAAAGTACATCTCAATTCACTGAGGAATACTGCCGAGCTATATATGTCGGCGGTAGCTACCAGGAGCACCGCAGCCTACCGAGTTTGCAGAGATGCCATCCAGCCATGTATGGTGAAGGCACAGGAATTTGCATGCCACTATTGGCAGGTGCTGATTCATGTCACCCATTTCATCTCATTTTATGGTTGACCTACTGAATTCTCACCCTCTAACCTGACCTATTTTTATCCTTTAGGAATCCAAGAAGTTCTCCAAGCCATACATCACAGAGATTGCTGCAGCATCTGAGCCTCATCTCTCTAAAGCAGGTGTAGTGCTTGAACCTTACCTGAGGCCGGTAACGTCTGTGTGGAGACGGCTTGTCATGTCAGGAAGCGAGTATCATTATCAGGTACATCCTTCTACGGTTACCAGTTTTCCCTCTCAGTTCCTCTCTTTTTGTTCATAGATCTCATGACCTATCACTGATGTTAACACAGGTTCAGAAAGCAGTCAAGTACTTCCTAGAGGATAATGAACTGCTGAAGCCTGTTTCAGCTGATAGGCTGGCATGGTTCACGGTAAACTAGTTTCCAGTAGCGTAGTCTGCATAGCTCAAGTATAATGCATCCAATACTCACTGGTTTTCTGCACGGTCGCAGGCACTCGCGTTCTTTGCGCTACTGATGTTCTCCGTTTATAAGATATGTTCATCCGCTATCTTGCCAGTTGGCATCCACTACCGATAACTCCCTAAATTGCTCATTCTGGCGTAGCTGCACAAAGCGAGTTCTTTCACTGACTAGTCCATTGCCCTCATGGTTCCTGCATACTTCTCTGCAGTAAGAAAAATCAGCGCACACAGAACAGAGGCAGAGGCAGATCTTCTAACCGCAAGCACAAATGCAGAGTTGACAAGCAGGGATAGGAATGTATGTATATATAACCGGTCTACCTCCTGTCGCAGTCCCACCTGGCAATGTTGACCCGGACAGCCGGACTAGAACATGAATTTGCAAGTTAAAATTATAGAGAAGTTTTTGGCTCAAAGAAATCATAGAGAAGCTCCAAATGTTCTTAAATACACGTGCATTTGGCATTTGCAAGTAAAAAAATAGAAAGCAAATCTATTTGACCCCTGTATGCAGAAAACAGAACTTCTTTATCAGCCCTCTGTTCGTATAGTAAATTTCTGGCTCTGTCGCTGAATATGGTTTAGGTGAATATTATTCAGATCTGCCTCTATTTTCGGAGCTCAGAACGAACCTACAAGCCCGTAAGCCGTAACAGCTAATCCCGGGCTGATCACTGTGCTAGATGATCTGAAATCCGAGTGTTTTCTCTTGCAGATTGCAGCTGGTAATCCCCCACAGGTCCTGAGCAGCGGAAGCTTCCTCCCTGTACAACTATGAAATAAGAAACCTTGGCGTCTTCCATCGCATGCATTTCCAGACACTGTATTTTTTTAAAAAAAACAAACGGGACAGGCGCTCTACCATTTCGTTAAGGAGAAGAGAACTGTACACTGTACAATAAACTAACCACGGCTAGGAAAACAGAAAGAAATTACATTGGAATGGCAAGGAGCCCCATGCTCCACTCCCTCACCTCTTTCAAGATTCTATCAAGGGACTAGCGTCCTAGAAGGAAGATTCTTATGCTGAAAAATGCGTCTATTCCTTTCATTCCAAAGATTCCAAATAGTGTAGACTATGAGACCATTTAAGACCCTTTTGGTCGCTTTGTCGGCTGTTTGGAAAAAGGTCGCGATTCACCAGTCGCAGAAACTCATGTTGTTTGTCCATCTAGACATTTGAGTGTATTGATTGAGAACCTTATTCCAAACTTTTACAGAGTACGAACAAATGAAGAGCCAAGTGATTGATGGTTTTCGGACTATTTTGGCATAAAGAACAGATGGACTGGTGTGACCATCCTTTTCGAGCTAGAACGCCAGCCGTGTGTATGCGTCCATGGGCGAGAGACCGGGCAAAAAATTTGCATTTGTTTTTTGTCTGTGCTTTCCAGATGGTGTCTCCAAGGGACCAACCTGTGCTGCCCAGAAATTGAGTCGATAAGCCGACCTAGTGGAGAACCGACCATCCGGGCTTGGAGTCCAAATGATCTCATCAGCTGCAGGTGTGAGCGTCACACCATTAAGTTAACTCCAAAGTTGGAGGTAATCATGAAGCTGATCTACCGTGTTGAGGTGTCGCACCATGACTATCCATCTATCATTGGGAAATAAATTTGCGACGGTATGATCCTTTCCTCTTACGATTTTGAAGGGGTGGGGCGCAATGTTGCACGGTGCTGACCCTTGCTGCCAGTTGTCCAGCCAAAAGTTAGCCTTCTAACCATTCTGGACGGTGACGCGTGTGGCTGCGCGAAAGAGCGCTTTGTCAGAATCATTGCAGGGTATCAGAGAACCCTTCCAAGGTCTGCATGGGTCGGTCCAGTCGAGCCATAACCACTTCAAACGAAGTGCTATACCAAATTTCTGAAGATCCAGGGTGCCAAAGTCATCCAACTTCTTTGGTCGACACACAGTTGACCAGTTGACAAGTGAGTGCTCACCATTGGATGACTCCTCTCCCTGCCAGAGAAAGGCTTGACGGTTTTTGTCCAACCTCTTCGAAACCCACTTGGGTATTGGGAAATTCGACATGAAGTACGTAGGTAGAGATGAGAGGACAGTGTTGAAAGGAATAGAAGTACGTAGATAGAGGCGTCCCTTCCATCCTTAAAGTCGTTTTTACACTTTCTCGATTAGGGGGAAAAAATGCACCTTCTTGAGCTTACGTTGGTGAAGGGGAAGCCCGAGATACGTGCAGGGAAATAAATCTCTCCTACCGGGAAAGGACATTAAGATGTCATGTAGCTCTTATGGTTTACATTGAATCGGGTAGACAGCATTCTTGGCAAGATTAATGTGGAGTCCGGAGGCCTTTCCAAAGCCTTCGAGTATATTCATAGTCGCCTCAATTTCACTACGTACGAGATTTATGAGGATGGCTGCGTCATCAGCGTAGAGGGATGTCCGCATGGAGACCGTCCGCGAGTTGATAACAGAGAGAACATTAAATTCCTGTGCCCAAAGAAAGAGCCGCTGAATAGGATTAGTGGCCAAAATGAACAACATGGGTGAGATAGGATGGTTAATGGACATGGTATTATAATTGTTTTTGGCAGCTGATGCAGGTATTCTGCGTTGACACGGTGTATAAATATACATAGGCCCTTTTTGATTCGTGGCTGTGGTTTAGTTTTTATTGTAGTTATAAAATCGAGGCTCTTTAAAAAGAGACTTGTGGGATGAAAAAATCCCTGCGAATTCTCAAAAAATATTATAAAATGTTACGATGAACAATCTATACAAAAAATAATAAATTTTGCAAATCGAATCAGAATCGTAAACCAAAGAGGGGCATAGACGTACAATAGTTTAGGTTTTTGCGTAGGGATAGTTTAGGTTGTGGCATCGTGGATTGGTCTATTCTTCCATCTTCTGAAAATCTCTCTTCTTCCATCTTTGACGATGGATTGGTGCGCGTCCTGTTCGAGTACGATGGGTGCCGGCTAATCCCCGGCCTGTCCCTTTCCGAGAGAAGGGAGCCGTGTGCGTGCCATTTGGGAGGTTAACGATCGCGTCAAGGGCAGTGCGCGTCCGAGGACAGACCAGCATCTTCTTGCATCTTGCAACCACATGATGAAGCATAATAATGGGGAATTCTTCCGTCTATGCATGAGTCCGTGTTGGTGTTGGTTGTCGGCTATTTCTTACTCATTTTCTTTGAAGAATAATGCAACATGAATTTCGTACTAAAATTTCCAAACTTCTAATTAGGGGTGTGATTCATGTAGGATGCATTCATGTAGCATACAAATCCATGCCACATGCACCCAAAATTTCGTACTAAAATTTCCAAACTTCTAATTAGGGGTGTGATCAAATTGGATACAGTCGGATAAATGGGAAACGGATACAGATTCTTATCTTTTTGTTTGATATGGATACAGATACAAATAGTGCCGCAAATGAATAAGAATACGGATACGGATAATAGAAGATCAATATTATTTTTCTAGAATCCAACCTATTTCTTTCTAAATACTTAAATTTATTTTTAATCAATAGAAGACAATCTACCACAAAATTGATTTTTTCCATATAACTTTTACACATAAATATTATAAATTTACCGCATATTTGAATTTTAGTCATTTTCAAGATTTGTAGATATCTTATTTTATTTTATTTTCTGAGTTTTTATGGTTTTCTACAATCCATTACCGCCTTTTCGAATTTATTTGTTTTAAAAAACCAGAACCATGATGCATCTTGATTCTTGAGGGCAACGGGCAATAGCTAAGGGTAAAAAGGTTGGTCTTTTTTGCGCGTAATTGCTTGGACCTCCAACCCACCACGGCCCGCGTCTCCTTGCCTCCTGGTCTCCTTCCTCCCCCACGTCTCCCTTGACCCTCTCCTCCCCAGCCACCATTGCCTCCGCGCCGCCGCATCCCTGCGTCGACGCGCCTCCGCCCCTGGCCGCTTCTCCCCGCCGGCGCCGGTTCCATCCCCTCTTTCCGCCCTTGCCGGACCATCCCCGATCTAGATTTCTAGCTTCGCCGCTCCCAGGAAAGCCGCCCTCAGGATCTCCGGCGAGGCGACTGCAGCAGGTACCGGGTGTTCCTCTAGCATAGTAGCGTATTCTTAGGGCCCGGGCGGTGGCCGGTGGATCCGCCATGATTAGGCAAGTTAGTAAAATTGCACGTTTTTATGTAATTTTGTACTGTCATTGTGATCAGCCATCACGTTTGTATGCTTGCAGGGCTTAAACAGTGGGAGGCCATTATCTCAATTTTATTTGTGGTTATCTGCCATAGTCGTTTCACTGCATCTGATTTCGCCTAAAGCCTAAGAGTATTGCGGGTTAGGTGATTCCTGAAAGGTTATAGATAGATGAAGGCTCATCAGCAGGTGTGCATAGGCATGAAGGATATGAGGGTTGTTGCACAGCCTCGCCCAAGAGCCTCTCCAAGAAAACATGTGTGGATACTTGCCGTCGCAGCCTTTATCTCCATCGTGATGTTCTGGGCATATCTCTATCCACCTCAGCATTACACATCTCCTATGAGAGACTGGCTTCCTGCAGAACCTACTAGGGAATTGACTGATGGAGAGAGAGCATCGCACGTAGTTTTCAGACAGATCCTAACAACACCTCCTGTCCAGTCCAAGAGGCCAAAAATTGCTTTCATGTTCTTGACTCCAGGCAAATTACCATTTGAAAGATTGTGGGAGAAATTCTTTGAGGTGCGTATTACTTATGTTTTCTTCGCTATGCAAATCCATGCATTTTTCACTTTTCTTTCTCATATGCTTTCATCTGAACTACCTCGAAGATTGAATTGTGATATAAAACCATCATTCCTACATTGGCATTGTAATAATTGAAGGGGATTATCATTTATAGCTAGCTAAACTAATAAACTAGATCTAGAGTTGGCTTGCTTGGTCTTGATGCACATATGTTGCTCTTCTAGTGCTCTTCTATATCCATGGATAATACAACATGAAGTGATAGCTATTGTCATGCTGCTTGAATATTTCTGATTGATCCCAAGGCATTGCATTTGATTTTTAGGACCTGTTGTCATTTTGTTAAGAGTTTTAAGAAAAAATTGTCAAAGAGTTGTAATGGTATTTTCGAGACATTTTGTTTGCAAAACTGTATTGCCTATAACTATCTGTGGTTGGAAGTATATAATAAGGTCATATCATCAGTTTGCTCAAAGTTGTTTTTCCATCTCTTGTCCTGTTGTTTCCACAGGGCCAGGAGGGAAGATATACCATATATGTTCATGCCTCAAGGGAGAAGCCAGAACATGTCAGCCCCTTATTTATTGATCGGGACATTCACAGTGAAAAGGTAATGATATTTTAAAGCTCGGCCTCAGTGCCTGTTAATAGCAAGGCATGTGCTGTTCACATTCACTTTAAAACTGAAAAGAAAACGAAAAATGCAGAATTACTGAATTTGCGTTGTAAATAAATAATGTCTTGCCATACTGATAGGATGCTAAATAACATCTTTTATTTTCATTGCAGGTAGTATGGGGTAAGATTTCTATGGTTGATGCAGAGAGGAGGTTGTTGGCTAATGCACTGCAAGACATTGACAATCAGCATTTTGTGTTACTTTCTGACAGGTCCACAATTCCTGGTTTCTTTTCATCACATTTCTTTCATGATAAATTCTATCTGAACTAACTATTGTGTCTGGTTACAGTTGTGTACCTTTGCACAATTTTGACTATATCTATGACTATCTGATGGGAGCAAATCTCAGTTTTATCGACTCGTAAGTCAGTTTCTTTGTCTCAAAACTCCTTTTTTTCCCCCTGAGGACTTGTCTCAAAATTCTCGTTCATTAGCTCTTAAACCGACTTTTAGCATTGTACGATATTGTTGACTTTTTAGATGAACTTCTTGTCTTTTCTGTTCATATAATGTAACTTGCCAGTTGCCAGTGACCCCAGCAATATAATGTAGAGTGTTATTTCTTCTACTCATTTTTTTTTTGTGTGTCCTTGTCAGATTTTATGATCCTGGTCCACATGGAAATTTTAGATACTCAAAAAATATGTTACCTGAGGTGAGAGAGACTGACTTCAGGAAGGGTTCACAGGTAAGCTTACAATTCTTTCTTACATATCATAAACTATATTGATATATGGATGAGCTATTTACAACTCAGGATCCTTCTCACTTCCAATAAAATCTGAAATGTTCCTGAATCCTGATGGTTCCCTCATGTTCGTTTTTTTTCTCTCCATTATATGCTAGAAGCACCAATTTATGTCAGAACATTTGTTTGCCAAACATTTAATCTTGCAAATTGCATCCCATGCCTTTTGAGCTTCTCTAACAAAATAATTGATCCTTTCATATCATACCAACTTTTATTTTCTTCTATTTTGTTCTTTCATTATTTATTCTCTTATGGAAGGATGTTGTTTCAACAAAACTTCTGATATTTCAGTGGTTTTCAGTCAAGCGTCAGCATGCATTGCTGATAATTGCGGACAATCTTTACTACACTAAGTTCAAGCTTTATTGTAAGGTAAGATGTCATCTTTTATGATTTTATCATTATTTTCTTTATACAGTAAGGTGCCAACTATATCATTACCCTGTTTTTGCATAAACTTAGCATATAAGGTTTCATATGCATTTTCATATACTAGAACTTATTTATTTTTCTTCTACTTCTGTGTGGTTTGGGGTGGGGTGGGGGAGCCATCCATATTTCTCAGGCATCATATCTTGTACTGCTATGTCCATTCTCATTCGTTGCTAGTTTGATGTTTGTCACTGCATGATATATTTGTCTTGGAACTATTCATGCAGTGAGTTTGGATGCATGTTTCTTTGTTCCAAGAAAACGTTGTCTCTTACATCCACATGCATCAATTTTTGGGTCTAAAATGGCTATGACCTTGTTCAAGTCCTATAGTTGTTCTCCATTGTTTGTGTATGTATCTTGGTTTTTCTTGATCTGATTACAGGGTTAATATGAACAGATCTATTGCACCTCTTTTTGTTACCATAATGCCGCTTCTTGACCCTGTATGTCTGCTACAATATTCATCTGTTTAACATATTTAATGACGCTGTTTTTTCTTTTATATTTTTTTGCAGCCAGGGATGGAAGATGGCCGCAATTGCTATGCTGATGAGCATTATTTGCCAACACTATTCCATGTCAGTACATGATGACCTTCTATATGCTGAGATTTGTCATCATTAGCACTTTTGATGTTGTGACCTTGTATTTGTATCAACCAGATGATGGATCCGAATGGAATTGCTAATTGGTCTGTGACCCATGTTGACTGGTCTGAAGGAAAGTGGCATCCAAAAGCTTATCGGGCAAAGGATGTCACTTATGATCTTCTCAAGAACATTACAGTATGTTTTTTTTGTCTTATCTGTATTTGTCAGAAGGTCCTTTGAGTTCTATCTATAGCATGCTTCTAACTTTTAATAATCTGATCTTGTTGCAGTCAATTGACAAGAGTTACCATTCTCATGTTTACTGGTTTTACTTCGCATCTTTTGAGATTTATTTTGCTACACGAATGTGTTTCTTTGGGCTGAAAATCTGATTATGATTGTAATCTGAAAAGTTGTAGGCCCTCAATAGGGAGCTTCGAGGGGAATTTTTTTTTGTTTTGAGAACATTGAGAAAAAACACTAAGATCCTAAAAAAAATTACTACAAAAATGCTAAAGTGAACAGATTCTGTTGTCTTTGAATTATGATCCGCATTACATAATGAGTAATTGAACATTTGGATTTGTTCCACAGGGAAAATGATAGCATCTCTAGATATGGTTACATGAAACAGATTATGCAGTTACCAACCAAGGAATCCCCTTTTTTAAAAAAAGTAGTTCAGTTACAACTCAAATTACATTCTCCAGGAAAGGTTGCTATACCCTAGGTATTTTGTAGTTTTGACACAAAATTATGCATTCGTAAATCCTTAAAAGTAAAAAATTCTGCACTGCCATTGGTATTCTTTTACTTTGATAGTCACAATGTTTGAGGTGCACATTTACACCTGTGCCTAAGGTGTTGAATAGAAATCAGTCAAGCACTAATACTCAAAAATATTTCCCATGTTCTTGCAGAAGGTGGTCACGCAGAACCCTTGCTTGTGGAATGGAGTGAAGAGACCATGTTACTTGTTTGCTAGGAAGTTCTACCCTGAATCCATAAATAATCTCATGGAGTTATTCTCGAACTACACCCCTTTTTGAGTTTTGCAGAGTGCACTGGTATTCTGCACTAGCATCCCCCACACTATAGGAATACATAGGAATTATTTTGTTATAGAAACCTATGTACATCAGAGAAAACAGCAGATTTATCGACAGCAACCAGGTATAGAAATAGGTAGAAGGCATTCACTGCAGACGGCAGGCCATTACCACTGCTGAGCATGACTTCTTTAGGTTTACATTGCTTTTCGTAGTTTCTTTCTTTCTTGGATTTTTAGCAGCAGATTTTGCCATGTATATCAACCTTACTGTAACACGGAAAGGCCAATTAAATGAAATCCTATTCTTCATTTGGGAAGGGTATAATTGCCTCTGAATGTCTGTTAACTGATGGCGTATTTTAACCAATGTTCCAAAAGGCGCTAGGCGGTATCTAGGCGGAGACCCGCCGCCTAGAGCCTAAGCGAGCCTAGGCGTTTTCCTAGGCGAGGAGGAGGACTGGAGGAGCAGAGTAGGGAGGAAACAAGAGAGGGAACTGAGGAGGAGGGAGGAGGAGGAGAGGAGGAGGGTTACCAGGAAAAGAAAAGGAAAAAAAAGTAAAGGGAAGAGAGAATGGGCCTCCCCTTCAATTAAATGGCCCATCCGGTCCAGTTAAAGCACCCCATCCCACAACACCTCTTACCCTACTCCTTTCTCCTCGTTAGCTCACGCGCAGCCAGCAGCCGCCGCCGTCCGTCACGCGCTGCCGTCTCTTCTTCGCTTCTCCACAATCCGGCGCAGGACGGGCTCGACCGGCGGCGGGAGCAGATCGAGGCGCCGCGCTGCCATCTTGATCGGCGTCGGGAGCAAATCGGGGCTTCCCCTCGCGCGCAGCCGCCTGAAGCTCGGGCGCGCGGCTGCTCCCTCCGCTCCTCCGGTCCTCCTCCTCTTGGATTTTTAGCTGCAGATTTTGCCATGTATATCAACCTTACTGTAACACGGAAAGGCCAATTAAATGAAATCCTATTCTTCATTTGGGAAGGGTATAATTGCTTCTGAATGTCTTAACTGATGGCGTATTTTAACTTGAAAAGTATTCGCACGTAGATTTTGACCGTTTATATTTCTCTTATTATCTTTTGTCAATTGACACAAAATAACAGTGTATGAAAAGTAATTTCAAATGCGAACATATTGATATAGATTTTGTACTGAATACTGAATTGATTATATAATCTGAGTAATTGTTGATCAAAACTTATAAGGTTTGACCTTTTCAAGTTAAAATTCGTCTCATAAAAAGTTATAAAAGTGGATAGAGGGAGTACGATCACTGAGCTGCTGGTATTAACCATAGTCCATAGATGGTTAAACGGCGAGGATACTATTGCATATTTGCAGGTTCTCTACATTGTCAGGATTGTCCATGCCATGTTTGGAAATCACAAACTATTGTGTTTCGCAGTGAGCCAGGGAGAAAACACTGTTCGAACTAGTTCAAAAAAAAAAACACGCGGTATGTTTTTTAGGTATGAAATTTGTTTAAATAAAGAAAATAGAAATAGATGAGACGGGGTTCAATTGAGCTATTATGACCACACAAGACGCAGAAGGAAAATGTCGGCTTCTGCTGCGCCCTCTTGCATCCGCCTATCCTCGGCCGCGCCTCCACTGGCCGCTCTCCACCGGCCGCGCCGCCGGCGCGTCCCGTCACTCCGATGCTCCCTCGCCGCCGCGTCCGGTCTCCGGGCGCCGCCGGAGCTCGTCGACCTCATCCTCTCGAAGGTGATACCATACACCGGCACCAATCAGCCAACTTCCTTCGCTTCTTGCTCCCACTCAGCCTCCTAGCTACCGCGATGCAATCCTGCCTTAGCATTCAGCACATACAGGCCAAGAAACCGTCCAAAATGTTGTTGTTTCACGCTGAATTTAGTCCCGAATCAGTCTGAATTTTGCCTCTTACAAGAATCTCCGGTTTCTTCTCTGAATCAACAAAAAAGAGATTTTTTTTTTCTTCCCCTTCTGCTCCTGTGTGATGTCTTAGCATGGCACGAACAGGTGAAGGGAACTGACCGGGGAGTGCTGCTGCCGAAAGACGGCCACCGGGAGGTCGCCGACGTCGCGCTGCAGCTGGGGAAGTACTGCATAGACGAGCCCGTCAAGTCCCCGCTCATATTCGGAGGTGATCCCCTGCCCTTCCTTGCAAAATCTGCAATCTTGCAACCATCCAGCCGTCAGAAATGGAAGTGAAAACTACGCGATTTGCATCGACGCGTTCGTCCGATTTAAGCTGTTGTGCTGCGTGCTGGTGGTGCAGAGTGGGAGGTCGTGTACTGCTCGGTGCCGACGTCGCCGGGAGGGCTCTACCGGACTCCTCTCGGCCGGCTGGTGTTCAAGACCGACGAGATGGTTCAGGCGGTGGAAGCCCCGGACGTCGTCAGGAACAGGGTCTCCTTCTCCGTCTTCGGCCTCGACGGTGCGGTCTCTCTGAAAGGTAAAAGCAGAAGCAGGAGCTTAGGAACTTGATGCATATCAAGCTCATTCCAATTCCAATCAGACTGCATATTACACTGTTCATGTCGAAGAAAAGGAAAAAGATTGTGCACAATGTGGCAGCGATATTGTGATGATCTCATGGAGGCAAGCTGAATGTGTAATTTGGTTGTGCAGGCAAGCTGAATGTGTTGGATAGCAAGTGGATTCAGGTCATCTTCGATCCCCCGGAGCTGAAGGTAGGATCATTGGGCTTCCGGTATGGCGGCGAGAGTGAGGTCAAGCTGGAGATCACCTACGTCGACGAGAGGATCAGGCTCGGGAAGGGATCTAGGGGCTCGCTCTTCGTCTTCCTAAGACGAGGATAGCAGGGCAGGCGCCATTGCAGCAGCGTGTGGTTGCCATGTGGCCGTTTTGCATGTGCAATAGTGTGTATTGAGATGTAACGCTACTTGTGCTCTTTGTGGCGTTTGCGTCGAGAATCATAACCATCTGTTATGGGAGTGTGCCTTTGTCAGACAAATCTGGCATGCGATGTCTCCTTTTCTGTCCTATTCAAAGGTGGATAGCTCCTCAGTTATTTCGGTGGGTTACTGGTGGGACAATCTCAAGGGGAGTACGGTTGTCAGGCGCATCGAAGATGGCATTATTATTACAATCTGTTGGAACATCTGGAAAGAACGGAACGCGCGTGTTTTTCGGCAGGAGGACTGTTGGCCAGATGATGTCATCAACAAGATTAAGAGTGACTTAGCGGTTGCCTAGTTGCCTGCCGTGCCCGAGTAGTAGTGCGTGGAGTCTGGGGGGCTTTGCCTCGTGTATTTCGCTATACTTTGTACTTCCTTCTCCTTTGAATGAATTGGGCATCTCGCCTATCTTTAAAAAAATAGTGTGTATTGAGATGTGAAATTCAGGGGAGATTTACCTACAGGCCACCCAATTCAACGGTCTTTATCCAGACGATATTAATTTAGTCTGACTTTATGTCCATGACACCGTGCACGTGAATTTGTTACCTTAGTGACATTTTGGCTATTTTATATTCTTTTCCTCCATTTAACTCTATTTTCATAGCTGAAATGACCCTTTTACCCCTTGCCCATTGTCTAGCTAAAAGCATCAAATTAATTAGAAAACTAGCTAGTACAAAGGCGCCCCCAAGTACTTGATTAAAGTAATTTGCATATAAGTTATAGATAAACTCTATGCCTAAATATGATCTAATATATTAGAGATAGATTATAAGTTATAGATAAACTCTATATGCCAAAACAAATCTAGCCGCGTAAACGCGCGGGCCACCTCGCACTCACTCGTTTGTTCATCATTTCCCACCCCACGAGTACGTTTGGTTTCTTTCTGAACTCCGAAACGTGGTAAATTAACCACTTTACTGGATTCGCTTACATACTCGCAAAGTCGCAAGTCCCAACTCACATGAGATGAACCCTTGTGGTCAGGTCCATTCCATGCTATTAAGTTTGCTTGATAAACAACCGTTAGTGTACGTCAGAGTAACAGAGTTGTTGGAGACGACCTTATATTTGCGTGATATTGTGCATGTACATCCACTTTTCCAATTGCGTCAACAGCTCGCCTAAAACTCCTCCCCGGGATTCATAATCTTGATTGTTCGTTTGTGATGCCGTGCCTGTGCAGTCACATGAACCTAATTAAGTTTCAACTTTATGGAATTAAACAAACAACATACACAAAAACCAACATGTTTATATATATATAGCATACAGAGCGTGTAGCCAGTAGAAAGGCTTACAGAGCGTACGTGTTACAAGAGCGTGTTACAGATCATAAAGAGCATGTCTGAAATCAGCGCCAGGCTAACAAAATTGCTGATTACAAGCTCTTTAAAAAAATCTACATGAGATGGTCAGCTAAATCAAGAACGTGTTCCACTGATGAAGAAGAAGCCTGTGCGTCGATCAACCGTCGGTATGATGGCCTGATGGGTCATGGGAGAAGCATGTCCAGCTCAACATCCCAGTCCAGCTCAACATCCACATCTGTGCTCTCCTCAAACGCAGCAGAATTCATCATGCCCGAGTGCCCCGGCCATCCTTGTTCCGACGCCGATGCCTCCGACGTGTAGTCCTCAACCGGAGGCAGAGGCAGAGTGGTTCTGGCTTCATCGTCGGGGAAGGACAGTAGCTCGTCCAGCTCGACATCCCAGTCGCAGTTGATGAGGTCGTCCACAGGGAACTGCGGCTCATCCTCGAACGCCGCAGAATCCATCACGCCCGGGTGCTCCGGCCATCCTGGCTCCGACGTCGTTGCCTCCTCACGAACAGCATTCATGGTCGTCTCCTCACGAACATCCCAGTCACAGTTGATGAGATCATCTGTGCTCTCCTCGAACCTAGCAGAATCCATGACGCCCTAGTGGCCCGGCCATCCTTGCTCCAACGGTGTCGCCTCCTCGGGATAAGCCTCCTCACGAACAGGCTGATGCGCCGGCGACGTGTAGTCCTCGAGCGGCGGCAGAGTGGTTCTGGCCTATTTGAGTCTTTGCCGGCGACGGAATCTTGTGTCTCCGGCTCCGTCTTCCGCTTCTTTGAGTTCTGTCCATACCCGGTGAATCGGATGTGGTACGCCATGACCGACAAGGCGGCGAGGTCGGCGGGGGCCGTGACGGCGTACTCGTCCATCACCCACCCCGTGCTGCCTTGCTCGCCGTCGGCGTGGAAGTTGAGCAGATATTTCCGCCACGCGATCTCCTCGCCGGTGCCGGGGACCACCAGCTTCTCGCCGTCGACCGACGTCTTGGATCTCTTCTGTCCCTTCCAGCAGCCGCCGCCGGCGCAGGTCCTCCTCTGGCGGCTGTCGGTGCGGCTCTTCGCGTGGCCGGCCGCGAAGAAGAAAGCGTCGTTCTTGCGGTTGCACCTCTGCAGCAGCTCCCACGGCGGCGCGCTGAGCGGGTCAGCCTCGACGATGATGCCGTCGAACGGCAGACGCTGGCCGCGGAGGCGAGGGAGGAGGTAATGCGCGACGAGCTCGTCGTCCTCCGGATCGAACTTGAAGCCCGGCGGGAGGAGCTCCGCCATGCTCGGCACCGCCATGACACCTAGGGTTTGGAAGCGCAGAGGCTAGGGTTTCCGGCGATGGATGCGGGGGGATGGGAGGAGGAGGGATTTGGGAGCGTATGGGAGGGAGCGCGGGCGTGGGGGGATTAAATAGAGGGACGAAAGCGCGCACCTTGCGTTCCCGCGCAATTAATGTGGGTTCCCGCGCCTTGCGTTCCCGACTCCGAGTCGCATCCCATTCCGTGAGTCCGTGGCTTCGTTGCCTGCCTCCGCCTCCCCTCAGGGCTCAGGCGACCTCGCCGGCGACCACGGCAAGCTCCCCTCCGACGACCGCTGCTCCGCCTAGACCCCCTGCCAAGGCACCGCCGCCTCCCTGCTTCTCTCCCTCTCTGGTCCCTGCTTCCCTCCCTGTTTGCCTTGTTTTCCCCATTTTGTGATTCAAATTATCCAACCGATAGTTTTTTTTTCCTCCCCAAAATTCTCCACGGCAAATGCTTCAGAAAATTGATACTATTTTTAGGTATTTTTTTTTTTCTGAATTTTGAATCTGAAACCCTAAAGCGTTCGGTGATGTTTGGGCATTCACGGGAGCCCAGGCGATGTTGTGGATCCGCCACTGGAAGTTCGTACGGGATTGAGTTTTTTTTTATGAGCTTAATATGCCTGGTAATGCCTGCCTTGTAACAGGAGGATCATAGTGGAAGAACATGCGAGATCTATTCAACGCCCCAGTTGATTTTACTAACACTGTATGCCTAACATTGATTAAACCCCTGTTTTGGGATTCAGACATATCGTGTGATGGCAGGTAGCCCTCGATGATGGCTTAGTTGCAGCATTTGATGGGTTTGGAAACCAATGCGTTTTGCATTGAGAGGAATGCGAAAGCTGACTGATTGATCACTCACTTCCTATCGGGTTCTTATGCAGACATGTCCTTTCCTCAACCAGGTTTTCACAAAGGTAAGCTTTTGAATGGCAAATGGTGTGTCACTGTGCTGTTGGATGCAACTATTTAAGCATTCAATTTTCCAAATAATTCCAATGATTGCAACTATGTAAATTCCAATTGCACGTCAGTCGCTGCATCTTCATTTTGCTTGAGTAGTGCCAAGAGATTAAGCCCTGTTCTTTGAGGTTCGGTTACATTTCGTTTGACTTGCTTTTTAAAGCGTTAGGGCCCATCTTCAAAACAGTGAAAAAACGGACTCAAAAAACTCAAAGCATATGTGTTTCCAAAACGTAGATAAGTCGTTAAGCTGTTAAGCCGTTAAGCTGTTAAGAATTGGGCCTAAAACAATAATTAATATCACTTTCATTTAGATAAAGGAATGAAGAAAGGCTGTAGAAGGCTGTTACAACTGAGCTTCAGACGCTTTTTCACACACAAAAAAAACCCTAAGATTCAGGCTGAACCTCTCCAACTGGCATAGGCTGCAACGGCCATAACTTATGTGTAATTGCTATTGTTCATAACTTAATGCAATAGTGTGCCTAAGAGAAAAATGCAAATGTGAACTGAGGCTGACTGACTTGCTGCTATATAGTAAAAATGAAATGTGGTATCTTCTTATGATCTAGAAGGATTAACAATATTTGATACTACAGCTCAATTAGCAATATTTGTTGTCGATCATAAAACTATAGTTTAATTCTTCAAAGGAACATGCATTTTTCTGCCTGATTTCTTCTCCATCCCTTTTGTTTTCTGAATTATGAAACATGGTAATCCACTTTACTGAATTTGCCAGCATACTAGTCCCAACTCATAGTCTTACAGGGGATGAACCGTTGTGATTAGCTCCATTTCATGCTGTTTTTTATGTTAGATATAACTAATCTTGACTTGTATAATAAGTAATACTTAGGCAGCAGCTAGTAGATGACTCAATAGCAGCTAGAAGATACTAGAATATCAGGCAATAAGTCTCTAGAATACTCCTCAACCAGCAGGAGCTAAGTAGATTCATGGAGTATCTAGAATACTCCAACCAGCAGGTGCTAAGTAGATTCAAGGAGTATCTAGAATACTCCAGCCAGCAAGAGTAAGCAGTTGTAACTCCCTATATATATATGTAATAGCATCCAAAGGAAAGAATGGTTCAAGATCAATGTAAACTACTGCTGTGTGCTACTTTTGAGTGACCAAGAAGTGTCTATGTGAGCTTCCTTGGCCAACATTTTCAGGAGGACTGGAAGGCGCTCTGCCGATGCTTTATAGGGTGAAAAGAGGGGGCACAAAAATTGCAGTTATGCTACAAGCTAGTCATACAGAAACATGCTAATGAGAAAAACAAGATGCAGCAACAATAGAGAAAACTATACAACAATATGTTGTCCTTTAAAGCCACCATTCACCTATACTTTGCTGCTGAACAGGAGGGATGATTGTTTGGATCTCCTGCAATTCTTGGAGGATCTTATTCCATATTAGCCCGGAGTATCAACAGTGCATCAGAAGATGCTCTATTGTCTCTGAATAAATTCCACAGAGTGGGCAAAGCGTCGCATTAGGCCATCCTCTCTTAGGCAAATTTTGCGCCGTTAGGATACAAATTTCATACTATTATAAACTACGTTTGCTTTGAGTATCACATAAGCTGATAAGCAATTGTTTGTGTTCGACAATTATTGAAGACGACCTTACATTCCGTGATGCTATGCTCGTACAGCCACAAAAGAATTATGGGATTAAATCAACAGCACACACAAAATTCAACATAAAACAGTGCACTATGTGTTCATGCATAAGTAGAGATAAGCTGATAAACAATTGTTGGTATTCGTCAGAATTACTGAACAGTGCTTGTTCATTCTATCATCGATTTTGACAAAAATTCATCCAATTTGATAAACAAAATCATCGTTTTTATAGGACTTTATTGAATTTGGCAGAAATATTTTTTTTTAGATTTTCATCGATTTTGATAGAAATTCGTCGTTTTTGACATACCGCGCTCCCTGTAAAAACTATGAATTTATAGGGAAAAATTATTTCTGCCAAATTCGATAAATTCCTAAAAGAACGATGAATTTCTGGCGAAAAAAATTATTTCTGCCAAATTCGATAAATTCCTATAAAAAAGATGAATTTCTATCTAAATTGATGTTTTTTTGGGTCAAATTCGATATATTTCTATGAAAAAAGATGAATTTATGCCAAAACGGTGAACTTCAAATCTTTCCACGTGTTTAAACATTTTCTTGCTGCAAATTACTTTAATCAGGTACTTGGGGGCGCCTTTGGACAAGCTAGTTTGCTAATTAATTTGATGCTTTTAGCTAGATAATGGGCAAAGGGTAAAAGGGTCATTTCAGCTATGAAAATAGAGCTAAATGGCAGGAAAATAATATAAAGTGGCCAAAATGTCGATGAGATAACAAATTCACGCGCACGGTGTCATGGACGTAAAGGCGGACTAAATTAATGTCGTCTGGGTAAAGGCTGTCGAATTGGGTGGCCTGTAGGTAAATCTCCCAAAATTCAGAGGATTGACTTGTGTGGGAAATTTATGTGCATGACACTCAATTGGATTGCATCGGTAAAATTGACACCCAATTTATTTCGGTTCGCTCAATGACACCTAGACCGCGAATTGCTTCGACATGACATTCTTGAATTTTTTTTTATTGCATGTTTATTTTCCCTCCCATCTAATCACAGTGTTATTATTGTTCAGAATTCAGATCAGAGGATTGTCTTGTCATTGTGAACGAAAATGCTTGCTCTATAGTCCTGACGAATTGTTTGAGCAATTGAGCCTGGACTGTGCAGTTTGGATTATCTTATTATCTCCGAATAAAAAAAAGATAAGCCATTCATTCTTTTTATCTTATTACAATCTTTTTACAAACACTTAAACCTAGCGGACAGGATTTCGAAGCCGAGAAGCTCGCAAACTTCAGTTTGTAGGCAAAATATAGGGGCTCTAGTGCACCCTCTCTCAACCCCATACGGGTAAGAGTATTATTAACCGTGTATTTCCGTAAGAGCATTCTCAGCAGGTACCGCATTACTGTAGCTACAGTACTATGCAATGCATTTTTCGGCTGCCCGCCATAGTGTGCTGCAAACAAAATTTGAACTCCTGCCCACGATACAGTACTATGCAGGCCAGTTTAAAGGTGCTTTTGTGCATGAGATGATATGACGTGCGCTTGTCGACGCCCGCCGCCGTGCGTCCCCGGCCACCGCCATTGCCATGCGCTCGCCGATGGCGCCGCACGTCCCCCTGGCGGCCATAGCCGCCGACGCCCGTGCGATTCCCTGACGGCAGCCGTCGCGAGCTCGTTGACCGGCGATGTTGCTCGTCTCCGGACACCAACCCCGTGTGCTCATCGACACGCGCTGCCATGTGTCCCCGGCCAACACCGCCGCTGCGCGTCCCCCCGGTGGCCGCGGCCGCACGCTCATTGCTCGATGCTGCCATGCGTTCTCAGCCATCGGAAACGAAAAAGGTCATCAGGAAGTTAAAGGAAGTGGGGTCCCAATCCCCTAGAGATCGAGATCTCATAAACATCATTGGATTAGATTAGATAAAAAACAATTGGGGTGCGTGTTAAAAAAAATCCAAATATAGGACAATAAAAGCTGAAACGAAGAATAGTGAACTGAATAGGCCTCTTGAGTGGGGTGGGGGTAAGAGTATCTATAACTTTGGATAGGATAGCTAATAAATTGAGAATTTTTTAGAATGTAATATAAATTGTAAAAGAAATTTAAAAGAAGATAGAAAAGGTAGCTAACAGTGAAATACAACGGAGAAAAAGAGCGTATAACGTGGATGCTCCAATGTACAGTATCTTGCCTAAAAAAAAATTGTACTGTACTATGTATTCAGGGGCTATACCGATGTATGCACAAGAAAGGCGCCTCCCGAGCTGGAAAGCGTCTTTCCAGATAGGGTCTTCCTGCTCTGTTCCTGCTGTCTCGTACCTCGCCGTCTCTCCCTCGCCTCCGCCCTCCGCCCTCCTGGATGGAGGTGTTGCCGTGGAGCTGCCGCTGCGGGCCCACGCATCCCCTCAGCAAGAACAGAGCTGCACCGGCGGCGGCGGCGACGACGTCTACTCCTGGTACAGGCTTCGCCTCCCCGTTTCCTCCCGCCGTTCTAGTTGCTGCGAGGGGCTCAGTCCTGACCGTTGTAGAGGCTAGCGTGGGCGTCTCTTGTTTCTTCTTCCTCTATGGATTTACCTGACCCCTGACTGCTCTGTGCGTCTGGCTCTTGGTAATTGCTCCAACTGTTCCAGTATTCTGACACACAATCGCTGCTTTTCGTTTGAGGATGCAGGCAGGAGGTCCAAATACACGGGGCAATCTGTGGTAAGGAGGGCACTTCTTTTTGCCGTTATCGATTCATGATGTCTCCTCCAGGAGACTTATTCTTCTTCTTCGTGTTTCTTTTTTTGCATTGCGTATTTCCTTCTTGGCTGGCTCCTGGATACCAAGCTGCATGTTCTCAGAGCGCATGCCTAATTTCTCTTTGACAAAGCAAGAGCATTGAGGGGAAAAGAATGCTTTCTGAAATATTCATTTAGTAGTATTTTAGTGCATTACAATACATGTGAAGGGCTTGAACTTTGAACCCATGCATATTCAGATCGTGTACAGCCAAAGTAGTGGTCAAATGAGTTTGATCAGATTTGTGATTTTGATTTCTGTGTGTCCATGTTGGTAGAGAGCAATGCCAATGCGTGTGTTAACAGTTGGAAAGAAGAGGTCTCGAGGGACACAGCTTCTTGTTGAAGAGTACCTGGAGAAGCTTGGTTACTACTGCAATATTGAGGACACCCTTATCAAATCGAACCCAAAGCTTACAAGGTAGGACGTCGTTATGTGATTCTTTGAGCAAAATGGTCATACATATCACTGTATTGTATATTGCCATACTGGTAGTCTGGCTTTTCACAGGTAATTTTACAAATGGGAAGTTATTTTTTTCTTGTTGAAATGTATAATAAAAATATTATTTGTACCTAGTCATGAATTGATTATTGATACTGACCCCTGATGCTTCATTCAGTGATGTTAAGGTGCAAGTTGAGGCAGAAGACACGGCTATCATGCAGCAGCTCAAGCCTGAAGATTTTGTATGTTTCAGCGCCCTGCCTTCTAATCTTTAGCTCATATCCAGATGACTAGATCATGTGTTCTATGTCATAACTGTGCCTTTTCCCTAGTATTGTCTCTGTATATGATGCGTGTGTGCATTGTTAGGTTGTTGTGTTGGATGAGAATGGGAAGGACGTCGTATCTGAGCAGATAGCTGATCTGATTGGCGATGCTGGCAACACTGTATGGTCTGCACTTTGGTTCATCATTTGCTGACATATCTTGTGATCATACAATTTAAATTATTGTTGAACATCAATAAAAAACATCTTCTGCAAATGTTTTAGGGATTGGCGAGGCTCACATTTTGTATCGGTGGACCATATGGTCTTGGGGTACGAGTGCGAGAGCGCGCAGATGCAACATTTAAGTTATCCTCGCTGGTTTTGAACCATCAAGTTGCTTTAATAGTTCTAATGGAACAGCTCTACAGGTGAGCAACCAGCCTCTCTGATGTCAATTCTGCATTTCGAACTTGTTCGGGTAATTCCGATTGACAAAATTATATAGAATATAGTGATGTTGATCGATGCACCAAATCGTCCAAGACATGTACAAGGATGTAAAACCTCCCATTGGAAACAACCATGAATTCATGATTCCTTTGTAAATAATGATGTTCATAATATCTACTATATCAGAAAAATGCCTGCTTGGTAACTGTGATATCTGTCATTCATTGGGGTCAATAAATTTGCAGGGCATGGACCATAATCAAAGGACAGAAGTATCACCACTAGATTTATGCTACACGAGCACCATCTGGTGCTCCTTTGCACATGTCAAAAGGTTAGAAAAAGGTGATCATAAATGGAAAATTTGAGGTATAATGCTCAGGAACTTGTATTTTTATTTTTCATTCATCATAAACAGTCCCGTTGTCTAAAATGAATTACTTGAATGTTCTTCACCTGGTGTTTATTAGATTCTTAGCAAACCGTGGGCAATCTAAAAACACAGGACACATTTTTGTTAGGTCATTCATCGATTATTTCCTACTCCTCAAAGATATCACGGACAAGAGCTTGTGCATGCTGCTAAAGGACGCGCCATCTGCATACAAACTGCCTTTGCCCCTATTTGGGGTGACTGCATCAGCGGCCAAGAACATTCAGATCAAGCATTTCACGACTTCTGTTCCATTTCTTCTAAGTAACTGATTAACTGAGAATTGAAAAAGAAATGGAGAGTATACGAAATAGGCATCTTTTATATTTTTATTTTTCAGCTGTTCTATGTGTCACTACAATCTTTTTGTGTTCTCACTAATTCTAAAAGAGCCTTTCGTGGCTTAACATACTTCTGTTTGCACTTTCCTTACATAAACCAAGAACAAATCAACACTTGATTCAGTCTTAGGCTATGCACAAGTGGCTTTGCAGTCTGTGCGGGTCATGGATGAATGGCATAAACCATGATTTCAGCTGTGAAAAATCTCTTGCACTCTTCAGGTTATTGACAATATACAACAAAAAATACAACAGAAAACACACTCACAAACAGTTCATATTTTTCCGGTGGGGGCGTTTACCTAGTCTTTTACATACGAACTATTGGTCCTGCGGAATAGATGATCACTTTTGCCCATAAAAACCACCTCAGAAGTTTATATACCTCATGAAAAATCACTGAAAGAAAACAGTATTAGCAATAACACTGCATTTGATTCTATAAAAAAACAAAAGGCTTCCTCGCCCCGCTTTATATCCTCACCTTGTTTCTCTCTACGTCACAATTAAATAGTTACATCGCCAATGCCTGATTAAGCAGCAGCAAGACGTGTCCTAATCATTATGCTGAAAGCCTGGAAGAAGTGATGCAACAAACCCTACAACCACCAGCTGGATCTCTTTCAAGATGCCACCAAGCCAATTGCCCCTGTTTCTATCTCCATCTGCCTCTTGCTGGTTCTCATTGCCAGCTGCTCCAGGTTCCTCGTTCTCCGCACCTTGGTCAATGTTTGCAGGCTCTGCAATATTCCCCCCTGAGGAGCACAAATCAATTTGATTTAAGAATAACCATCCAAATGAGAACTATTAAGTATTAATTATCTATGCTGCTTGCCAAATGAGAAATATTAATTATTAATACTGCCCAACAGGCAGAAAACAACATAATGGACTAGCAGGAAACACCATTTCATGAACCAAAGATCTGACATGATAAGAGCGCTTCAAAAACATCCTATTTATCACCTTATCGGTACTACTAGTGGGCTATTTCCAAATGTTTATATGTTTTAGAAAACGCAACTGTTGGGAAATGCTTTTTCCTGGTAAACAGTTGAAGAAAAACTGTTACAATGGTGTTTACAGATTCAAGTAGTAAACCTAGTGATGGCAATGCAACAGATAAAGCACAGTGGGAAATATAATATGCACTGTAGCTAGACAACTACCAGGTAGTTGATTGTTGCCATCATTCTGGGCAGCCAGAGGAGCACGGTTCTCTGCCCGAGCAGGAGGCTGCGGTGGACGAGCAGCTGCACCTCCACCCGCTCGTTGCAGCCATCTTAGTAAAGGTGTGATTGCTCCAGTTTGATACCTACAAGAGATGGAAACACAAGATTATCTAGCAACATAAAAGAAGCCATATAAGAAATGAAGAGCAAACTGCAAAAAAAAAAAAAAACACACACACAACGAAGCATAAGCAAGCAAAAACTCACAGGTAAATCATCGAGGCAAAAAATATAAGAAGAAACAGCCTTTGTTTTGATCCTTCCTGGCTAAACAGAAAGACCACTGCTGCTAACTTGATGATTAGAGCCAAGTCAAGCTGAAAAGCGAAGTGAAACCTCCTCACAACTACTTGTCTTTGAGGACCGTGTTGCTGCCTAGCATCCTGTCCTTGATCTTCACCAGCTAATGCACCGACGCTTTCCCTTCACAAAAGGATACAACAGATAAGGAGAGTATAAATACTTCATTAAACATCATTACATTTTTTTCAAGGAATATGACAAAATGCTTCACATAATGGCACTGATCCCAGATATTTACTAATCAGAATGGGAAAGCAGTGTAATATGGTTGTCATGGCGTCCTTGACGCACGCACCATGGCGGTCAGGGACCGACGCCTCAGTGGGCACCTTTCCCTCCTTGTGTATAGCATCCATGAAGCAGTTATGGTGTCGGTATAGCGCCGTTGTCGCGTCTTGAGGCCATATGGTTGCATTGAAATGGGCACCATAACCAATGTCCGAAGGAAAGCCCAAAAGTCTAAAACCCTAGTCCACCACATGGTAGCAGAGAGCAGTTGAGTCAACCTGGGAGCAGTAGAGTGAACCCTAGCAATGTCGCTGTCACCATTGGCCACCGCGATCTCCTTTTCCACTGAGCTCTGACGGGCCTACCAGCCGCCGGGTAAGCTTGTTGCTTGCTCTCTCTCGCATCTCCCATGTCCACTCTCCAGATCTTCCCCCTCCCCAATCTTCATTGGCCATCGTCTGATCTGGGGTTGTGGAGGATCGCAGCATTGATCCAGTGCGGAGGGCCAGGTGGGGGGAGAGCTGAGGGAGCTTGTCGCTGGTGGCTGGCAGTGGCTCTTCCCTCCTCAGCCATCGCTCTCCGTTGCTCCCTGTCTCTCCCCCTTGCTCCCACTGCTGCTGTGCATCTCTGCCTATTAGCTGCTGCTCAGGCGCTGAGCTGCTCTGCTTATGTTAGCTGCTGCTGCTGAGCCGAAGTGATTATTAGCTGCTGCTGTTGCTTATGGTGTATTGTCTCAAATGCAGGTGGCCATGGCTAGTGGCAGTGAAAATGTGGGTACCAAAGCCTCTCAATCTGATGGGGGGGCAGCTTATGATCCTTTGGCCAAAGTCCAATGATCCAAAAACAAAAGCCAAAGTCCAATGATCCAAGATGGAAGTATGGATTTTGGCCGGTTGCCAAATACCGAGATCCTGTGCAATGTTCATGATGACAAAGGAAGATAACCGGTGAAAAGAGGTGCAAGAAACATCTCACAGGTGGACTTAGAGATGTACAAAAGTGTGATGAGGCTACAACACCCACAATGGAGATGCAAGAGGCTTTGTTAGTACAATGAACAATGAAGAAGATGAGATGAAACTTGATGATGTTGATGTGGATGACTATAGAGAAGCTCCAACCAATGAGGTAGAAAATGGTGGAGGAGAAGATGTGAATGCTACTAATAACATCAATTCTTTGATGGATGACTATTGAGAGATCAGAGGGCTAAAGATTTGGGATTATGCTTAGTTGCTATCTTACAAACTTATTATGCTATTGTGTGAACTTATGTTACTTTCGGAACTACTGTTAAAAAGGTAGTAGCACGCCTCGCTTCGCCTTACTGCCGTAACAACCATGCAATGTAATGTAGTAGCAAGCTGCATCGGACCTGTCACTCTCTCAACAAAGTTGTTTTAAGGCAGTTCTCATGTGTGTACTTATGCATGAATGTTTTATACAAATTCAGTTGAACTTTCAGCATCCAAAACAACAGTTCAGCAAGGTTCAAGTAAATTTATTCTAAAAAAAAAGGTTCAAATAAATTTACTGTTGCAATAATATGCTGTCGTGTTACTGGAATTCTAGATCAGATTAATCAATTGTGGCAAGTGTTATTGTAATAAAGGCATATACCACTATTTAAGGAATAAATTAACAGAGATATATGACATATAATATTAATAAAAGGGAATTAGTCTCCTCCTCAAATGGCTCCCCTTGACAAAAGGTAGCGTAGGTATAATAGTTCTGTAACCCTAAGGGTTCGATGGTATATGGATATGGAAAATATAAGATTCCCGATCCTAACGGGAGTAGGAATAATCAAACTATTCCTTACAGTTTATGTCTGAGTCATCCTATGCACTACGAAACATTATATTCTTGCCTTAGTGTTTGTAGATAACATAAAAAAGACAACTGAAATTCTTCATTTTGCCTCTAATTTCTTAGGTCATGTAAATCACAAGAAATTTTACATGCCAAGTTGCACAAACAAAAGTTTACCTATGAAAAAAACAACAGATCAATGCATGAATGAAGCATCACAAAAGGTTGATGAACACTTCTGTGAAATTCTGAGCTTGCCAGTTGCTAAATAACAGACCCTAGAATGTGGTTTAATTTAAGATCTAAATATGGTTTCATCCATAACATATTATTGCACCTGTAGTGTTTTCTTTTCTGAAAAGTCTACCCAAGGCAATTAAGAAAAAGATTGAGCAGCTAGATATCAAGATAGATCTTGCAAACCCTTCATCACACTAATTCCATATTTTCATCCTAAATAGCGCAAAGCTTTCAATATACTAATGATCAAATAAGACTTAAGTTAATAATTACATTTGTTACTAAGATGGCATGTGAAGCAAACAAAGCTAGGATAATAAATTATTATGCATAAGCAAACAACTTACATTGGGATCTTGTAAGTGAGTGGTATGAGTGTATTTGGAGCATAGCCTCCCATCGTCCCAATGAATTGATTTTGCTGTATGGCATATATCCCTGGACCCTGAGCCTGGTCATCCACATTCTGCTGGGAGTACATTCCAGTCAGCAAAACAGGGTACATGAACATTGGAGGAGCATTCGGAGGACCGCCCTGCATTGTCATCAACAGCCATAATAGCAATATCATGGCAACGCAGTGCAGAGCACATGATATTTCCAAAAAAGATTAAAAGACACTAAAAATATCTTCAAAATCTACTTCCAAAATCGAAAGAAGGGAAAATTAACTGTGTGCCACAGCAAAGATTGGCCTTTCAGCGTTTGCCACTACAAAGAACACAATTAAGAATATGCCTTTTTTTTGCCATTTCAATCTACCTTATAATTAAAATTACCATGTTTTAATCCCTTTGTCAACAACTAAAATGACTCTTTTCCCGCTTGCTTATGAAGCTTAACTTCACGTTTGAAATTAACATGTGTTTAACCCCCCCAATGTATCCCTGAATCAAAGCCTATCTTTCGCCCAAGATTAAGATGAGAAGAATTGGAGAAAAGGAAATAAAAAAAGAAGTACGGAAAGTTAAAGAAGAAAGGTTCAAAATTTGCTAGCATAAGCTAATATTCCATCACTAATTTATCGCTTGACACCTAAACGAAAGCAAAAACAAGATGAAAGTAGGAAGAAGCATGCAATTGCTATGTTCCCTATAGTCTGCTTCCTGGGATCCAAGTCGCGAACTTGGGGAGCAACAAGCTAAGGGATGACCCCTGTGGCGGGATCTCGGCAGGAACACGAGGGCCTATGCATGGTGGGAGGACAGGAAGGGACACCGAGATGCCGGGGAGGAGTGACGGCGGCTGAGGAGGGCGGCGCGCAGAAGGAGGCTGGGCTAGGGGCGATGTGAATGAATTGGCCTTGACAAGGTCACTAATCTACGTTATGAAGAAGGCTACTAACCTGGGGCAACCGTACCGGCTCGCCGGCTGTCTCCGCCGGCGGCGCCGGCGGCGGGTTGGCGTGGGCTTGGCTCTGGCCTTGGGCGTCCGTTTCCGCCATTGAAGACGAGGGGGAGAGCCGGAGCCGGAGACGGAGACGGAGACGGAGGTGGAGAGGTCTATGCGACAATGCCCGCGGGTACGATCCGCGAAACCCCCATATCCTCCTCTTCCTTTGTGGATGGACGGCCCAGATAAACGACCACACGTCATAGGAGGGGCGGAGACCGTTCGATTTGAGGGAGGTAGTGTTTTGCGTAGCTTTATTCGCGTCCTTCCAGAACACGCCACGCGGGCCACTACCTCTGACAGGTGGGCCCTGGTCACGCAACCCACTGACACGTGGGCCCTGGTCGCGTGCCTAACTCTATCTCTATCGTCTCCGCCTCCGTCTCGGACTTGGACTCGGCCTCCATTAGCGCCGCGCCGCCCATCCAAAGCTTCGCGCTCCCGCTCGGCTCAGCCATGGCTCGCATCCTCGCTCGAACCCTAACCCTAGCGCCCCCCGCCGCCTCGGCCTCCTCGCTCCGCCAGGTGCGCACTCTCTCCGACAAGGTGGAGATGATCGAGATCGATCTGTCCGAGGACTCCCCCCCGTCCTCCGGCGTCGCGGGAGACTCCGCGGCGGAGTCGATGGGGATGCGGCGCCTCGAGGACGCCATACACGGGGTGCTCGTTCGGCGGGCCGCGCCGGACTGGCTCCCCTTCGTGCCGGGCGGATCGTACTGGGTGCCGCCGATGCGTCGGCCGCTCGGGGTGTCCGACCTTGTCGGCACGATCGCGCAAGCCGCGAGGGGGATCCCGGGGCTGGCCATGATGACGGAGGAGGAGGCGATGTCCTTCTCCTCCGTGCGGGGGTGGCCGTCGTCGGCGTACTTCATCGAAGGTGGGGTGGATACAAGTTTTCTCGAGCCTCGAGCCCTCGACGCTTGGCTGCTAGATTAAGGCAGCATTTTGTTAGTTTTTTGAAGTGATGATTGTTGTGGATGCTTAGTTTTGATTATGGCCTTATGGGCGAGCTGCCATGCTCACTTTCGTGCCTTCTTGGTGACGCATTGGGAATTCACCTCATGTTATAGCTGATCTACTCTACATCTCTAGTATGCAGATAAGTTCTAGAAATAGCCCATACTGCTAGGCCTAATGGTTGAACGGATTTATTAGATGATAATCTACTAAAAATGGAGAGGATTCATTCCTTCTCGGAGCTGAAAATGGAGAGGATTACAGTTGATTCCTACCCAGCTTCAGCAATTGCTTCAATGAGATTCACCAATTTTAGCTCCACGGGTTCACCAAGCCGCACCTCCCCCGCCACTCCTCCTCCTCCCCCCTCCGGATGGTGTATCAACAAGGAGAGGAGGGCCATTTGAAGGCAGAGGAAGGGAGGAAGGTGGGGGCGGATATGGCAGTGGAACCACCAGAGACAGGGAAGGGGAGGGGGAGGGGGGCGGGGGGCACAGAGATTAGAAGAAAGGGTGGCGCTGGAGAGGACAGCTGAGCCAGAGGATGGATGAAGGTGTAGCATGGCCCGCATGATCAGAGGATGAGCAGGAGTAGATTGTAGCGGCAGCTTCACAGGGGAGACAAGATGAAGACTAGGGTTTAGAGTACAAGGGCAGGTGGGGTGATCTGGATTGCTGGGTTTCAATCCAACGGTCACAAACATGATTAATTTTTTTTCAGTGGACTGACAGCAAGCCTGTCCCATAGTCAAACTGCAACAAAAGTTATTTCTTTGAGCATATAGGCAGCGCTCTGCTAAATCATATTAAGGAGAGGGTGGAAACTGGGAGTAAAAGGTTGAGGTGGTTAATTACTAGGTGAAGCCGTGAGGATCAGTGGCATGGGGAGGACAAGGCTTACAGAGGAAACACTAGTGACAGCCAGCGTCGACGGTTGGCTGAGGCTCCTACTAGGCTACTAGTCTGGACTAAGAATGAGCTTGCCCCCAGATAAGATGCCTTGATGGATTCTGTAACAACAGAGTTTACTCCCAGATAAGATGCCTTGATGGATAAGATGCCTTGATGGATTCTGTAACGACAGAGTTTAAAAGAACTCATTCAATAAGTTTGTGAATATTGTAACTTATGTTTGTCATTTTCTTGACACAAGCTCAAATCGCATCTTTCTGGGGAGTTTTAGCCTCTAGCTGGAAACTTGAGCTCTTGCAGTTATGGAGGATCCTGCACTTCATAGCATGCTCTTCAGTTTCAAGTGGTTTCTTTTCGCAAATGAAATTCCAACATACAATGAGAGATGCATATTATTAACCTTGGTATATATGACACGAATCCTGAATTCCTGATGAATTGTTCGCTGGGAACATTTGTTTGCATTGAATATTTTAATTCAGGATAAGAAAATAATTTCTATTGTATTAATCCTTCCATCATGTAAAAGTTGGTATTGAAGTGAAAGATATGCTACCTTACACCACTTATATGGAATATAAAATCATTAGGTACATTCCATAGTGTATGACACAGTTTCTGGGGTATGGAAAACTATGGAATATCATTTGTGATTTGACGTGTTCTATTTTCATGTTTCGTCGCCACTCACCAGTATCGTTCTCTTGTTCTATATTTGTTCTCAAGCCATTTCAAATGCATAGTGAACAGCAGTTGTTTTCCTTAAATATTTTTCTTTAAGATTGGTACTTCATCTGCTATGTTGATGCATGATATGATGATACTTCTAGCTGATCCTTTTTTTGTAATTCTGGCATTTGCCTTTGCAAGTTTTTGTCAGCCAGAATTCTGCTTGTAATTTTGAATCAGGAGATTCCTTGATCTTCTTGTCATCTTATTGATGAAGCAATTTAATTTGGTAAACACAAATTAGTGTTAAGAGTGGCCAGTTCTGCCATGACTTGTAACTCATGCAAAGCTCTGCATCCTCTTACCCAACAAATAAAATTGCCAATTGATTTGTTTGTGAAGTATTCTTCTGAACAAATAGTTATCCTGACCTAATTTCTGCATCAAATGTATCTCCTAATTTTTATGATGGCATGACCTATCTGCATTAGCGCATGAAACAGTTGTTTCCCTGGGCTGCCATGCAAGTTTCTAGTAGAACTAGGCCAAGGAGCGGTGCCTTTCAATAGTTCTGGTTCGTTTGAGAGGATTTTCTAAGGCATAAAGAAAAAATGTGCCAGGTTAGTTTGTATGTCAGAGGACTTAATGATCTGTTGTTTGATTCTTGGTTCCATTATGACAATATATTGTGAGCAGTTGCTTGCAATTGTCTTGTATTCTTGTACCACAAAAGAAATGTTAATGTTTGATAGCATCTTTGTATTGGTTGGCTGTATTTAACAATTATCAATATGCACTGCATTTTTCATATATATGCAATTTTAGAAGATTTACTTGTTTTTATTTGAGAATGTCACATTCACATGTCATTAAGATTTCATAATGATTGGTTTATTATATTCAAACAAAGCATTTCTGTTTCTTTAGACCACTAAGCTGATAATATCTTTCTTATGCATTTGACATCTTGATGGTTCTAGGCATGTGCTAGGGATGAACTGCACTCTGACGTGTACATGTGCCTGCGATATTTGTGCATGGTGGTGTGTTTATGTTGTGATGTTTAAAATTCATCTCGAGGGATTAACTGATATGCATATGTTTCTGTTTGCCCCAATACGTGTGCATCCCTGTGATACACCCTGCCGCCGGGTGGATAGGGTTTACTTCAGGCGCCGATCTGGTCACCCATCGTGATAAGATTTGGCAAGGGGTTGTTACCCAGTTTGTTAGCAGGGAGTAAGGCTGAGTTTGTTAGTTGGTTAGCCAAGTGGCTGTGCGTGTGTGTGTGTAGTATAAGAGGGAATAAGAGTTGTATTAGTGGGCACGTTTTGATGCCATAAATCTAGAAGAAGGTGGCTCCGAAAACAGCCAAACCTCAGGCGCATGCTGCCGCGGCGAATTCTTCGTCCAGCAGCTTGCGATCCGGCCATCGGCCGGGCACCCGTGCTTACGAGCAAGCTCATCCCGAGTCTGCTCGTAACACCCTGACCTTGATTGTTAGATTGGGACTTCCCTGTTTTTACTCGATTTTCAGTGATTATTTAACAATCTAACAATTAATTCTATTAACAGGGAAATTTCCACATCCAGTGAAGAGGTCAAGGAACAATGCTACTCAGACTGATGATGAGGAAAGCTGATGCGTTCATGCTAGTGGACCAGGGGTAAGTTGATTGGGGCTCCTCAAGAAAATGCTTAATAGCCATTATATCGGATAACTGTAACTAATTTTTATGCCACCACTTGAACTTTAGGTAGTTCCCTCCCTTTATTTTTTTTTTAAAAAACACTTTTAAGTAGCTCTTTTCTTATTGTTGTAAATTTCTATTGCTATCTGCACCCAAGTATTATCATATTCATGCATGTTGTGAATAATGCCGCCGACTATTTTTTTTCCTAGAGAGATAAGATAGTACATTAGAATGGCAGTGCTTTTGCAACCAAAAGGTAGATAGCTTGCTGGCTCTGGTTTTTAACTTGGATTGTGGCTATTGCTATTCTTGGTTAGCAGGCTAGGTGCTCTTTCTTATTGACTGACAACATGTATTTGTTTACACTGGTCTGTAAGGAAGCAACTGCCCCATAATCAAGCATAAACCTTTAGTAGTATAAATTGTGGCTATTGCTATTCTTGGCTAGCACTAGCAGGCTAGGTGCTCTTGCTTATTGACTGACAACATGTATTTGTTTACACTGGTCTGTAAGGAAGCAACTGCCCCATAATCGAGCATAAACCTTTAGTAGTAAGACCGTAAGAGGACATTACTTGTGAACTAACATTCTGAACTGGTGGTTGAATTGTACTTGGTAGTGGTTTGCTAAGGAATGAACCTGCTGCCGGAAACAAATCTGAGTCTAGACTGTTCTGTTATGCAGGTCCATGCTGGAAGACTCAGCTCGGACTCGAAGCTGTCAAGTAAAACTCTGATGATGGTTCTACATATAATGTACAGCCAGGGATGTGAGCACGCCCCACCAGACTATCCTTCAAAGGGCCATGCATGCTCTGCTTGCTGCACATGAATATGCTTCGGGTTATTATGCTGCGCAGCCTACATATCTCTGCGCCCTTGTCCTAGAGCTCTCTTAGAATTTGTAATGTATAATGTAGTAATGTACCAACCAATACTTCGTACAATGTTCTCGACTTTGAATAATAACATAGGGTGAGCTGATCATACCTGGGACACAGAACAGGTTGGCTAGCTGCTGACGTGATCAACGATTGGGTGGTATCACTATGAATTTTTTACTGTACATTACTTTACTCCCTGTTGTGCGCATGGTGCGTACTACTTCTTTAACTTCCATATTTGCCAACCGGCTGAGATGAATAGCATGGTCAGCTGAAGTAAGTTAAATCTTAAGCTTGATTTTGAGAGGTTTTGGAATCTGCTTCTCGACGAGCGAAAAGTTTCGCTTATGCTAATTATTACTATGTACTTCTGGAGGCGGCTTTATGCTAAGAAAGAAATATACTAAAAAATAAAAATGGTTTTTTAGCCAAATAAGCTAAACTACTTTGAACATGTTGAACACATGAGGAGGTTCTCGGCTTCGGTCATGTGGGATGCATCAGGTGGAAGAAGAGCGGAAGGAGATGTAGGGCATGTTTGGTTCTTTTCTTCAGCTGCCTCACCAATTAAAAGGTCATGTCTTTGTGATTTAGGCTTTGTTCTTTTCGACGTATCGTGCCGTTGTATATTACTGTAGCAAATTTTGTTATTTTTATATAGCCTATATGTTGTGATAATTTGTAATGATTTTTTTGTGGCTTTTAGTAGTCCTCCTAAAGATCCTAAAACTGTTTTTTTTATTTTTTTTTATAATCTTTAGACCTCCTTTTGAGTGCTCTCAAATTTGTTACAGTGTTACGCCAACGCAATGATACGCTGAAAAGAACAAGACCTTAGCCACCATTTGGTTTGTTACCAACGATTGGTGTGCCCACAAAATAATTTGGTGAGCCATCACATTTACACTATAAATAGATATTTATCTGATTTTTTGTGATTTTTTAATTTAACTATTGCACAATTGGCGCAGTCAGTTAGTAAGAAATCAAACATATCACCTGCTTATCAAATTTTGACAACGCTCAATTGGTCTTATCAAACAACCAAAAATTACCAACAAATTAATCGAACCTTTGATTGGTCATGATCATTTATTGACCAGACCACTGAGGATCATGAATCAAGTATACCTGTACTATTAGCCATGCAACATCTTATACTATTGTAGCAAGAGTCTTTTTCAAATGACTACCCGTTTGGTACCCGCACCTATTTTTTAAAAATCGACTAAGAAGTGTTGATTGCATCTATTTTGATAGCTTAGTGGTGAAAGTTTTATGGTTCACGGCGAAGATTGGAATGAGAGAACTCGACGAATCATGACAATATTAGACAAAAGTGTTGGGTTTAGTCCCACATCAGTTATTGGTGATGGGGGAGCACAAATACCTAACAAAAAGTAATATGTTTTTTTATTCTTTATGTTAACAATGTTTGTCTTTCATTGCTCTTTTTTATTATTATTTTCAAAATTATTCTCAAATTTGTCTCGCGGCCGTTAAGATGCATGACGTTCATGGTGTCGTTTTCCCTCTAATTACAGTAGTTTGCTTCATCAATTAGTTTAGGTTTGGTGGTTCCCCATTCGAGCACTAATCAAGATTTTTATCTGGGGCGAGCGGATGCCGCGTCGCATCACTCACCTAAGAGCATGTGTTGTTTTTTTCAGGGTCGCTGTCACCGCTGCTCGTATTCAGGGAGCACCGGACAGCTATATTTCCGTAGCTTAAACGTAATTAGCTCCCCCAAATGCTTGAAACGTAAAGAAATTAATGGTCGACGCATGCAGCCGGGCCCTTCAAGAAATGTCATTGGACGTACCGCAAAACTGCGGCTTGTCCTAATCACCCGTGCACCCTAGAGACAATAATGGCCGCTATTCGATCCTCACTTTCAGACCAAACCCCCTGACCATGTCACCCCCTTGTAACTTGTACGTTCATATAAGGTTCTACATGCGGCTCAGGAGTACGTAGGACAACGGGAGGCTTTAATTTGGGTGCATCAAGGTAATCATGCATGGACTCGCATGCATCAACCTAGCTAAACATGCATGAAGAAACCGGGAAACATCAGGTGCTCGTGTCAATCATGATGTATGTATACGTTAATTCGCTCGATCGATCGGCTCTCACATTATGCCTCGTGAGGCCATTATGATGCTAATTAACTATGGACCTTTGCATCATGACTTGACATGGCTTGGAAAACAGCAATTACCATCACTCCATCAGCTCATTCATTCCCTCGCCCTCTCTCTGTGATAGGAGTATATAATAGTGCATGCATGTTGCCTTAATTTGCTGCAAGAGCTAGCTAGGACGTTGGCGCCATGTTCTCTTACAGTGGTGCTGCCTCGCGCGCCTTTTCTCTTTAGTTGTTGGTGACTCAATTCAATCATGGGGCCTTCGGTTTGAATCGTTCTGGATGTGAAACGGCAGAAGGATTTGAAAAAAAAAAAAGGAAGAACAGAAGGATTTGAAAAAAAAAAGGAAGAAAGTTCATGGTACATGAAAGACAATAGACAATAGTTCGTTGGGCCATAGGATGATGAGCACTACCTTGCACTAATACGCATGTGCCCCCTCTTTTCCTCATTCTCCTCTCTATGTTCTTATCCATTTTTTGATTCCCCCTTCTCTCCTGAGTCCTGATCACTTTCTGTCTCCTAATCACCATAGAAGTAAATATATCAATGTCGTTCAGCTATACCGCTATAGCCCTTGCATGTTCTGTTTCCGAAGTGGACCAATGCCTACACTTGTCCACAATGCTCTAGCTATCTGTATTGTGTGCCCACTCTCTCCAGTACTGCTCACAGCGTCACATCCCCCAATAGATGCACATTTGGCTCAGGTCTACGCAGGCCGCTTCTATGTCTTTCAGTTCAGACTTCAGACTTGAGAGGGCTGCCTAGCATGTCCAGCCAATGGCCTACGGGCTAAAACCTGAAGATTCCTGAAGATTAACGACGTGTTCCGAGTAGTTGAGCTGAATAAATAAATTGACTAAACTAAAATTAGTTATGTAAAAGATTAAATAAACTGACTAAACAAATATGGTTAAACTATTTTGTAATTATTGGGAGATACATGCCTACATGTACTCGGCGAAATGCCCCTTTTCCCAATGCATGCGTAGCCTGCATAATGCATGCATCCCCATTCCCTAGACGGCTAATTAACCTGCATGCCCTATCTGTCTTTCTCCGATCTTTCTTTCTTTTTTTTTTCCCTACATGTCGCATGTGCTGAAGGAGACTCTGCTTGTTTCATTGGGCGTAGGCATCCAATTCAATATTGCACCCGGAAGGTGCTCCGGTAGCTAGAGCTTTCCTTTTCTCCCTACCAACCCCTCCGACAGTTTGGTTTAGCTCAGTTCTTCTCTGCATCATTAATTTTCTTTTCTCCCAATCCAAAACAGCTCCAAGAAAAATATGCCATCAGTACTTGCATCACGAATTCTGTGGATCTTATTTCACGAACTTTCTGACAAAAAAAAATGATTTAAGACGGCCAAAGGGCGTAGGAAAGAGCTGAATTGCAGTGTAATAAGTTCATTTCTTCATCTTAAAATCCGAAGGTCTGAACTGAACATGCTGCTGATCTCCTCTGATCCAATTTGATAGCAACCTTCCGGTGCCCGGTGCCCGCCATCCCATCTGTCCTTGTCCTGAGGCAACCACCAAAATATTTGACGCTAAGGAGCATCAGCATCACTGCATGTGAGCCTCCTTGTTCTTCGCTCAATCTGTAGGCCTGTAAAATAACTGCACTGCCACTGAACTTATCCCAACAGCTAGCTGCAGGCATGCGGTTCTTTTTTATAGCGAGGCTTCTTCCCAAGTTTCTCCTTGTCTAATCTTGGGAATGGCGTAATAAATCGCTTGGCTCTGGCCTTTACTCACTTGACGTCTCTCCCTGTTTGCTTGTGGCAATCACATATTCACATATATATTGGCATCATCTCTCCCGGCCATCAATGTATATTGACCTAGGCACCTAGGTAGTCTTTGTATACTGTCGCTCTCCAAAATTCGGAGGGGGAAATGAGTTTAGCTGGGGAAAGCATTTGATTTGTCAGTTCATATGCTCCACATTTTTTTAGTGACAATTCCACATGTATTGATGCACACTGCATGTATAAAATGAAACAATACAGATATACTAATCAGTAAGGTAGTTTTTTTTAAGAGAACTTTGACTCTTACCATGTGTCATGTGTACACTGGTTGCCTAGTTTCTAGGGAAGAAAGCCTATGATTAATTAAATGATACTATCTAATTATGCATTTGGTCATAGCTAGCTTAGGCAATTAGGCTCTCAATAGATATTGTAATCTACTCTTATTGTCGGTGTTGCTCGATGATGAAAAACGTGCGATCCCTCTGCACAACTGTCGACCCACAAGCCGGTTATTATATATTGTTTTCATAGATTTTACAGAGGGGGGATTCAGCAGTTCAGTGTACGTTATTCTAATACATGAACTGTTTTTTTTCTTGCTTCTTTCTTGTTATATTTCTTACCAATTTGACTTCAGCTTCTCGTGTTCCATTGTTTTCTGAAACCGTTTGATTTGCTATTGATTTATTTAATTGCTAACTTACATATAAATTTTAAAATCTTCATTTAGCGAGGGGGAAAGGACTTGGTGGCTCCCCACTCATAGGGCATTAACACATGCATTTCATTCCGAATAAATATGTTATTTTTCCTGCTCACATCACATCATCCAACTAAACCTGTCAAATTGTGAATGAGTTGGTCCAGCGGTTCCACTTCAACAAACAAATGTTAGCCCTTCAATTCATTAGAAAAAAGAAATAATGCATGCATCGATTGACGCAGAAGCATTGTTTTTTTTAAATATATTGAGCTATTATAGTTGAATTAATCAGCTAGCTTGCTAGAGGCGAAACTCTTACAAGAGTTACATCCAGTTTGTTATATATATGACTGTTGATGGAAGTTTCTTGCATGCTCAGTTTTTGTTTGGAAAGTGCTAGCTTATATATGTCTATATCAGCAAACATCTAGCGTGGTTTTAAACTAGCAACGAAAAAGAATTTGAGATACGTTACAGTATCAAACTTGATTGTGCAGTAAAATTCCAATGCATGTATGGCTCGAATTATGAGAGAGTAAAATCCAGAGAAACGCATGCGCGCTGGTCTTGTGATTCAAGCTACAGTGCACACGCACTATTGTACAAAAGTACTGGTATACAGTATACAAATCAGGTCCATCTATAGTGCCCATGTGCCATGTCTTCGATCCACAAAGAGAACATTTTTTTCAAGGCTGAAGAAGTGTATACATGTACATAAGATATTTTTTTCGAAATCACCGGGGAGGTGTTTTATTATATTTTCCCAAACTTCATGAAATGTTATTCCAAACTGCATCTTATTATTAAGGTATTCGCAGTGCTAATACATCAAGCATGTCTATAATTAACTAATAAAAATGAATACAAGTAACGGTATCTTCATACGAGACAAACGACTAGAAAATTGCATACTGGCGGCCTAGGTAGGTTAAATTGTTTCCCTACTACACATAATCTGATGGATTGGTGTATATGGTGCGGAGATAAATTAAATATATTATTATTTATGCGACCCAACCTATATTATTCTATTATTGTATGCATAAATTTCAACAAGCATGGATCCAACTTTCAATATGTAAAACCCAAGTTTTAGCATGTAAAAATCTAGGTTTCGACAGCCATCACCGTCATCCTAGAAATTTAGAAAAAATACATGTTGAGATTTGAAAAAAATAACTGATAAAACTTGATAAACCTACTAAATTAACTTGGGAATATTAGAAGTTTCATGATAACAAATCCTACCTTCATAAGATAAAACCTTAAGTTCTAGACAGACAAAAAAGACCAAAATTCATATGTACAATCGTCGAGGTTCATGGCGAAAAATATGAAGGTGAGCCTTCTCCTCCAGCTTCGATCGGTTGGTGTGCGTGGCGTCATTCGAGCGCAGCGTACTTCTCCAATTTCTCGGACGGTCAAGTACAAGTGTTTCTCTTCTAATCTAATTATATTATATAATCAATGGATGTATAAATCTAGCCACGCAATTACATACGAGACACCGTGTTTGAAGGGATTCGTTCTTTTATATATTACATAATAAACAATTAATTTTTAATTAGTGGCCAGATGGGAACAGAACATGCACAGTTGTGCGTACGTACGTACATGTACCTCGTGTTATGACGGGGCATGCGCCGCTGCAGCTGTCCTAATCCTATCACTGCTGTTCGTATTCAGTAACCTAAAACTTTTGGCATGTGTTAGCGTACTCCGAGGTTCCAAATTCTTACCGGAACAACCAGTCTCCCTCTCTCTAGCTCCATCCGTGTCCGGTTTGATCTCTTCAAAAGAACATATTAAAGGAAAAAGATGAGAAGGTTACTCAGGACAAGTGCGTACTACTGGAGTAGTAACGGCGTTGATCTTTCCTTTTGTATAAGAGATTGGATTTGCATCCTTAACATATAGACACTTTAACAACATCTAGGCCGGACATGTGGTCGACGTGAACCGATCCTCGCAAAGTTATTCAGTCATGGACAAGTTTAGGGAAAGCAACAACCGACCAGTCTCGAGCACACTCCCCGTTCGGTTACCTCCATCAGGCAGGCCCAAGCAACCCCTCACTACTGGAATCTCCCAATTTCGCGAGGGCCAACAACTAAACACGAGGGCTGAAACAAAGCCCTCGTAATAAAACATAAAATCACGATGGACGAAGGGAGTATAAATAGCAGCGGGCTCCTCTCGGCGGGTCGGGGGATTCGGCACCTAGTTTTCCCTGCAAACATCCTTGTAGTCATTCAAGGTACCCAAGCTGTGGTAGCTTGGCTGCCCCCACTCTCGTGCACACTCTTTTGCATTAAGTAAGGCTGGGATTCGAAATTCACCTTGGTAACAACATTCCTTCCAGGAACACCATCTTACAAATGCTTTCATTCCATCGCTTCCGGAGCTTAAAAAAATCAGATTTAAGGATTGAACAAGGTAGGGAAAGAAGGGGGCAAACCCTCAGACAACCCTTCTAAGATAAAGGGGGAGATCCTTCGTAGTGGTGACCGACTCTTCCAACAGTTTTCTGCTGAGGTCTATCAGTGATTGATTTGTAGGACGTAGAGCTATTAATTATCTTGACAGTAGGAGACCAAAATCATGTAAAAAGAAGTATTCTCATTTTTTTCTCCGTGCTTGAGTATTAGACGTCGTCTCCATAGTCCTCCCCTATCATGCAGAAAGCGATCTAGTTGATCCTCAATTCAATGAATAAGCTCAACGCGAGAGATGATTCCCAACCGCCGACACTTTTATTGGAAATTTGCTAGACAATGATGAAAGTATCTATTTTTCCGGTTTACCCACAAAACAAATGCGATGAAAATAGATTCGTTTTTGGTTGCCAGCCGACAAAAATAGGATATTTTTGTAGACTTTTAACCTAAAGGACGAAACTAAAACCCAACTAATTAAAACAGATCTACTCCCTCTGTCCTGAAATATAAGTATTCGAAGCATTCAAATCTTGTTCCAAAATATAAGTCTTTCTAGCATTCAAGTTTTTCCTCCAACCATCATTCATTCAAATTTCTTCCCGTCTTATCCCCAACCACTTTCCCACTCACCACATACCATCATTAATTGAGGGGCATTATAGTACTTTCTCCTTCTCTTTAATCTCTCCTTTGAATGCTAGAAGTACTTATATTTCAGGACGGATGGAGTAGATTCATCGGCTTTTGTGCATTCGACGAAAATACCTCTTTTATTGCGCCGGTTCTATCTAAGCCAACAAAATTAGTTTCAGTTCGGATTTTTAGTGTTAACCACCGCGACATATATATACTGCATCGCATATATAGTTCATGGGAATCGATGGATGATGAGCGCCTCCCGGAGCAGCTTATATATGCTTTAATCGAACTGGCTGTGGCTAAATTACAATTAAAGTATATTTATATTGATTTTACTTTGTGGTTAGCGTGCACAGCAATGTAGGACGAGGCCGGTTATACTAGGGTACTGTTCTTTTCAGCTTAACAGCTTAGCGACTTATCTTTGATTTGATATGTTTTGGGTTTTTAATTCTGTTTTTTCGCTATTTGGAAAGGTGGGTCCTAACTTTTAAAAAGCAAGTCAAACGAAATGAATCCGAATCTCGAAACTACCTTGAGAAACTCTTGAAATTCAGTCATTTCAGCCGTTTAGATCAGCCGGAAAGAACAGGCCCCAAGGTTCTGTTTTTTTCGGTTTACGGCTTTGCAATTTAACAACTTATATACGTTTTGAAAAAACAAATGTTTTTTTAGCCTTTTTTTGCTGTTTTAAAGATGGGTCCTCACGATTTAAAAAGCAAGTCAAACGAAATGAATCCGAATCTCGAGTCTATCTCGAAATTCAGTCATTTCAGCCGTTCAGACTGGTTCAAAAGAACATGACCAAAAAGATCTCATAATAATTAAATAAAGAACACAAGCACACCAGCCGGTTTAAATTAAGTAGGCCAGCTGATGATCGATACAACATACAAGGGACAACTCTCATGATTCACTCCACCAACATGCGATACGTGCATGGCCATGTGGAGCCTTGCAACTAAGTTGCATTATGCATGGCGTTGTGGCGTGAAATCTTTGTTCTTCGCACACAATTCAAAACGGTTTGCCCTGGAAAAACACACAATGGTCACTTGGGGTAAGCAGGAGGGCCAATACAAATCGCTGTGTTTAAAATGAATACGGCTAAAATGCTCGGGCTTCGATAGTTTAGAGAAGTGAGCGTTTGATTCGGCTAAAAGCTTCGAGAGCTTTGGAATCTTCGAAATAGTATTTTCGAGAAGCAAAATTAAAATTAAAGCGTTTGGTCGGAAGAAACGGTTTTGTCGTAAAAAAAATCACAAGTGACTGAAATTAAGAATCTCCAAGGTAAGAAATATATAGCTTGAATCTTTATCTTCCTCCCTCCCCTTAAAATAAATTGCATGTATTTTTTATAAACCATAGGAAAAGGTTCATTTTACATAACCGAACTATCAACAAAGTCCACTTTAACCCTCCAAACTATAAAATGATCCATTTGATATACCTCAGCTATTAAAACCACCTTTAATTCAACATATGGTGATTTTAATTAAAGATGGTTTTGTTATTTTCTAATTGACTAGCGACTATATATAGAGATCACACTTGCGCACTCGATCGAGCTTGCTATAGCATGGGGCAGCTGCTGGATTGCCCGTGCCTATGTAGCATCACGTGTAGATGTATGAACGTGCGTACTTACGTTGTTGGGGGTGGGGCAACAAGAAAGGCAAGAAGCTAACCGACCGTTGGTTATCATCACTGTTACATTAGCTCGATCTCTTCTTGACAATCTAGCTAGTCGCAGCTTTGCCTAGCTACTTGCATGCCTACGTTGCATAGTCTCCAAAGCACAGCCGTGCTCGCATCTCGTCGAGGCCTTGTTTGTTTCAGATTAAATTAAATTAAATGAAAGTTTGTTATTTTTGTATAAGTCAAATGGTGTAATATTTTATAGTCATTTTTTTAGGGTTTTAAATAGCTCTTCTTAGAGTTCGTAAAATTTATTTATTTTCATAATTTTTTGAATTCTTTAAAACGTTTTTTGAAAGGGTTACAAATTTGCTACAGTAAAACGCAACTCAACATTAATCTGAAACAAACAAGGCCCAAAGCATATCCCTCGAACATACACCACACAGATATTTGGTCACTGCATGACACGTGTGTCTCGCATTGCCACGTTTCGATGGCTCATGGTACGCTGAATTAATGATACGTGAGCGTGTCTTGGGTCCTATTCTTTGAAGCTGATCTGAACGACTGAACAGATGAACGACTGAAATGATTTAAGTCCGAGAGCCTTTTGAGATAGTCTCGAGATTCAGATCCATTTTGTTTGACTTACTTTTTAAAGCGTTAGGACCCACCTTCAAAACGGTGAAAAAACGTACTAAAAAAACTCAAATCATATGTCTTTTCAAAATGTAGATAAGTCACTAAGCCGTTAAGCTAACAAGAATAGGGCCTTAGAGTATCCCAACACCCCCGACACCAATAGTATTTTAGAAAGATATAGAGAGACGGTTGGGAATGCTCTTACAGACCAAGTTGACCATGAAAATATCAACATTCTACGGTCTTGCTAAAGCTATGAGGTCAAGGATATATATGTTCTAAGGATAATGGATGCGTGGCATTTTTCTTCAGAGACTTCCATTGCAATCTACTCAAAGACTGGGGCGCGGGCGCGTTAATTAATGATCTGTAGCGGCTGATGATGCGATTCAAGGTGATCAGGGATGATGGTTACTTGCAAGCGATTAGCACTTAGCAGTGCGGATTAACCCAGCACACACCCAGGCAGGCCGCATGCAGTTGAATCCGATCGCTTTCGAGGCTATAGTTCGTGAGCTATTATGGAGGCATGGAGCCTAGCTATCTGCGTGCTGTGGCTGGAGCTCCATCTCCTTTTCAACGGCCACGTTTGCAATTCCAGAATAATTGCAAGAAACGGAATGATCGAGCTTCCAGATGCATGAGAAACTTCGAGCACGCGCATTTAGGCATTCGGTGACGTAGCGTAGCGTTGTGAGCACGCGCACAACGCCAGAAATTTAAATCCACACGCAACGCTACGCTACGCAACTCCAAAACGCGTATATGGCTACGTTACGATTTTATCCCCCTTTGGAAAACTGAGGGAAAAAATGCTGCGGGCTTTGTCGTGAATGAGGCCTAGTGGAAGAAGTCCTCGCGAACTACCTTATGGTTGCAAACCTGTAGGGTGTGGTTGATCTGCATGCATAAAAAGTACGGGTACAACTTGGGACTGACATCATGCGGAGATTTTTTAAAGAAAATTCTGTGTAAAGATAGGAGATAGACGGAATGATGTCTTAGGCCTAGTTCTTCCCAGCTTAACAGCTCAACAACTTATCTACATTTTAAAAGGACATATGATTTGAGATTTTAGAGAGATATACGTGTATTTCTTCTACACGTGTATCTAGGTTGTGCTTCTGTGGTTTTAACCTGTTTTATCTATCTCTCAGAAGTTGTGCATGTTATATCTTGATTAAAATAAACCTGAAAGTGCTAATTATTCCAACAAAGAATCGAAAGATCGAGCTGTGGTTGATCTGCATGCATAAAAAGTACGGGTACAACTTGGGACTGACTCATGCGGAGTTTTTTTAAAGAAAATTCTATGTAAAGATAGGGATAGACGGAATGATGTCTTATGCCCAGTTCTTCCTAGCTTAACAGCTTAACAACTTATCTACGTTTTAAAAGGACATATGGTTTAAGTTTTTTGGATCCGTTTTTTCGCTGTTTTGAAGGTGGGTTCTAATGTTTTAAAAAGCAAGTTAAACGAAATGGATCCGAATCTTGAGACTACCTCGAGAAGCTCTCGAAGTTAAGTTTTTTCAACAGTTCAGCCGTTCAGATCAGCTAAAAAAACAAGACCTTAGTTATGTATGAATTTTATTAAAAAATAGTTAGTATTTTTAAGCACAAGGAGAAGCACAACTAATCCTATAGCTCTTTTTCTAAAAATGATATTTTGTGCCCCAAACAGGGCATACTTTTGCCAAGAAAACAAAAGCACGCACCTAGGTGACATGACCCCAAAAGTTTTATGAAAGAACATATTTACTGTGTGAAGGCAACAAACCATTTTATTGTCATGAAAAATTAGGCGAAGGGGTCTAAAACAAGCACGCTTTTCCCTAGACAAGTTATTTTTTCCCTCTATCTTTTTTGCTTTGTTGATAAATCAAACTTCGAGAGCTTCTCAAAGTGATTTGAAAAGTCTAACACTCTTTGTATAACCTATTTTTTAGATCTTACTTTAAACACCAAAACATTCATCTACGGTTTCAAAAAAGGCAAATATTTTGATTTTTTAATCTATTTTTTCTTAATTTGTTCTCGAAGGTGTGTCCTAATACTTGTTAAACAAAATCTACCAGACTTTCTACATCACTTTCGGAAACTCTCGACATTAAGCTTTATCAACAGATGAGAAGGTTAACAAATGAGAAAAACATTGTTCTTTCTGGCTTAAAATCAAATAAAATCACAACTTGAAATTTGTATTTTTGTGCAAGCTATATGTTGTAGCAATTTGTAGCCATTCTTAAGACTTTTATTGGTTCTTGTCAATACTCCTAAAAACCAATTACAATATATTATCCAACCATATGTGCTTTAAAACAAGAAAACTAATTAAATTCCACCATTGAGGATCGACTGTATACAACCACTACTTAGGCGTTCCCCTCACGCACTCGTCCTGCTGCTCCATTATATTACATGCAAACTTTAGAGGATGCTTACAAAATTATACACCTCCATTCAGAAATATAAGGTGCATTTTATTTTGTCATGACAAAACTTTAATCAACAATTACTCTATTAATACATAATTTTTATGGTACAAATTAATGTTAGCAGATTTGTATTAAAAAATACTTGCATATGATTTTTATTTGTATCACATGAATAACTTGGTAATATAATAATTGCTGATCAAAGTTTTAGTTTAACAAAATAAAATACGAAGGGAGTACTTACTATGCTCGTTTATACATAGGGGAGCGTGCACTTGTAAAAGGCAAAAAGAAAATCCTTTTACACATATACATATTTGGCATTGAGAATCATGAATTTAGGCATTCTTCTGGGGCAACATATCCAGTGCAAATGTTTATTAGGTGTTAATATGCTAACAGCAGATCTAGGCCATCAGATCCGCAAAGAGTGGCTCAGATCTGAAAAGGTGGAAGCTCCTTTCCGTTTAGAAACTCAGAGGGTTTTTCGTGAAAGTGTTTAAGTGGAAAAGGTGGCTTCCACCTCTTTAGATCTGGACCGCTCCTGATGGATCTGATGGCCCAAATCTGTTATTAGCATGTTAGCACTTAATGGGCATTTGTACTGGATACGTCGCCTTCTTCTGGCGCTTGTGCTCAAGGTTGCATGCAAATTTGCTTATCCGACCCTTAATAGACAAATAATAATTTATGCAACTTTCCAGCCGCATGGAGTGCCAGACAGCTGCGGGAAAACCGCGGCACCTATTGGCCCAATCACTTCCTAAATTCCAGCGCAGCCTAATCGATTGATTGACACCACCAGAATTACATTAATAGGGTTTTCAAAAGAAATAACCATAATAATGGAGAAATAACTGCTGCATACTTAATTTTGTTTTTTCTGAAAAGTGAAACCTCAGTTGTCACAAGATACATACCAGAACGCTAGCACGATTTGTACGGTTCTTTTGGCCATTTTGCCCTTTAAGAAATCCATAGTGTTCCCAAAAAAACACTTGTGAACGGGGAGCAGAACACGGCCGCAGCCACAGGGGCACTGCTGTCATTTCCTCCCGTATCATTAGCAGGCAGTAAACAGGTGTCACAGCAATGGTGGCAGTATTTCGAGCGAAGCGAGGAGATCACTAAAGATGCTGATTTTCCTTGTAATTTTTTATGACCCGATATTATTTATCTAGTTTTTGATTCATTCGGCTAAAAGTTGCGGAAAGATTTTAATCTTAAAAGATTGTGACAACTCGAAAAACGTCTTAAAATTTTAAATTAAATTATAAAAATATTATTTTACAAACTTTAAGAATGACTATTTAAAACCTCATAAAAATAAATACAAAGTATTACGCCATTTGATTTATATAAAGATGATAAATTTTAATTTAATTTAATTTAAATCGAAAAAAGAACAAGACCCTGGTCATTTAAAATGAAGATCACTCGTCCCTGACAGTGAATGTGGAGGGAGACGGTGCGCAGGAGAGAGAAACTGCTGCTCCAGCTCCACCCACTCCTCTCTCTCTCTCTACATTATTTTTCTCTCTCCCCCCCTCCCCTTCCCCTTTATTTTCTCTCTCTCCCCCTTCCTACTCTGTACCAGAGTCTGCTTCCCTTGTGTGCGCTTTCTCTCCCCCTTCTTCTCCACTTCCTCTCCCCCATTCTGCCAAGCTCGCGCTTCCTCCTCCCGCATTTTTTTTTCCAAGAACGTGCCTGCCATCCTCCAAGTCCAATGGTATGCAGAAATGCTTCTCTCCCGCCCCCAAACCGCTCTTGTAGTCTTACTTCGACGATTCTTCTTGCGTCATTGCCGGGTTCCTCCTCGATATGGCTGTCCGTCCTTTGCCCCCTGTTTCTTCTTGCTTTCGATGGGCACAGAGAATTTGTTTGCGTCAGTTAATTTGCGAGGTGGTTTCATGAGGATAGAGGACGCTGAAATAGGCGACGGAATGGCTGCAAAAAATGTCCCTTTTTTGCATCGAAAGGTGACGGCTTTGGTGGTTCTTGGTTTGTTTCTCGGGATCTAGGGATCTGTTACTTTTAGCAGGCTGCTAGTGCTAAATCTTCCCCTAATGTATGTTTTTGCTTAGCTATCGCAACTGTAGTAAGTTTTTGTTGCGCAAAACTTATCAGGCTATAGTCTGCTTAAAATTATGGTACGAGGCATGGCTTTCGTTTCCTTTCCTAATTAAATCACCTTTGTAAACCGTAGTTCAATAGTTTGTGCGATAGGTTGAGAGAGGATTTTGAATTATGAAGGAACTATTTCATTGCTCTTTGCTTATGACCTATTTTGTGTTCTTCGTTTTTTGGGGCCTGCCGTCCACAATGGAAATAGCAAAGGATTGTGAATCTTTTTTTTTTTGGGCACAATTAGTGATTCTTCTTATAAATAGCCTATTAGCACTCAACCATGATGAACTTCAAATTGAAAAAAAAATGTGTTACACTAAATTTTCTTTTAGGAATTCATTCTTTTTCTAATATGCTTTTGTTGCGTCGTACCATGCACGAATTTTAAATTTCTAATTAACTCATTTTTTAAAACTATAATTGACCCACTGTGATGTTTCTGAAGACCTTTCGTCTGTAAACTCATTCATCTTTCGTGATTGGTATTTGGGTGGTTTACCATCGTTCCGTTTCTTTCATCTGCATTCCATTGATTTGAAAATTATTATCTCCTGACCACATGGTGCTGAAAATTTATCTGACGCACATTAGAGTTTTTATTATTTTATCTCCTTTTTCAGGAGTTGACGCAAGGGTAAAGCCGTAAAGGGTAGGACTTTAAGTTGTACCATGAGAAGAATAGCTGTGCACATCAAGAATCAAATATAGCCTCATCTGCCGGTGGTTGAACACCAGGATATTGTTGATTCTACTGGTTGAAAACATGGGTTCGAGGTTTCCGTCGCATCAGCTGAGCAATGGCCTGTATGTATCTGGCCGACCTGAGCAACCTAAGGAGAAGGCCCCAACCATTTGCTCCACTGCGATGCCATACACTGGTGGCGACATCAAGAAATCTGGTGAGCTCGGGAAGATGTTTGATCTCCATGTCGAAAAGTCTAGAAAATCTGGTCCTCTTGGCAATGCACCGTCGAGGAATGCTTCATTTGGAGGCGCTGCTTCAAACTCCGGACCTGTCTCTAGTGCTGGTGGTCGGTCCAACTACTCTGGTTCTCTTTCATCCTCAGTTCCTGGCGCTGGTGGATCAGCAAGGGCAAAATCTAACTCCGGGCCGCTCAATAAGCATGGAGAACCAGTGAAGAGGTCTTCCGGTCCCCAGTCTGGAGGAGTGACCCCAATGGCTCGTCAGAATTCCGGCCCTCTCCCTCCCGTGCTTCCTACAACTGGACTCATCACATCAGGGCCAATCTCCTCTGGACCACTGAATTCGTCTGGTGCTCCAAGAAAAGTCTCTGGACCTCTTGAGTCTGCTGCATCCATGAAGATGCGGGCTACGGCTGTTGCACACAACCAGGCTGTTACCAGCCTCACCACTGAAGATGGTTTCTCAATTAAGGGAAGCTTTCCAAAGCTTATACTCTGGGTAGTGATTCTACTCTTTGTGATGGGGTTCATAGCAGGTGGATTCATTCTTGGTGCTGTTCACAACGCAATTCTGCTGATAGTAGTTGTGGTGATTTTTGGTTTTGTTGCTGCACTTGTGATTTGGAATGCTTTGTGGGGAAGGAGAGGTGTGATTGGGTTTGTCAATCGATACCCTGATGCTGATCTCAGAACTTCGAAAGATGGACAATATGTCAAGGTTACTGGGGTATGTGGAATGCTGGTGATCTTGTTCCCTTTAATCAATTGCCTCGCAATGTCATTGTTCAGTCTATCTACAAAAGTATACTTAGTTCTACTGCACTGTTTATTAATAACACTATCCTGAGTGTTGTTGATGATTAAATTTCTTCTTGTTTATGCTGGCACGTAATACAATTTACAGTCTATCTCCTATTATCTAATGTCATCTTATTTTCCTTTAATGTTCTTTTTTGTCACATGTGCTTCAGACATTTATATGAGTTCACAATGTACTGTTATATGACCAAATCACCAAACTACTCTATTTTGATATTCTGGGTAGCTGTACCTGGTAGTTATAATTAGATTCGTATAACCATTGTTGCAATGCACAGTTTGTTTCCAATATAGTGTATGTCTTCACTTGTAGGTTCAGTGCATATTCCTTTTCTGTCCTGAGAATATACTACTTCAAGCATTTGCTTGTTCTCTTATTAGTTAGCATGCACTAACCATCAGTATGCTAAACTTCACAGGTTGTTACCTGTGGAAATTTCCCCCTGGAGTCGTCATTTCAAAGGGTCCCAAGGTGTGTTTACGCTTCAACTAGCTTGTATGAGTATAGGGGTTGGGATGCAAAAGCTGCTAACACCCAGCATCGCCGGTTCACCTGGGGATTACGGTCAATGGAGGTGAGTTTTGTTTCCATTGGGAAACAAGATCTTCTTGAAAATGGATATTTAAAATATTTGATATAGTCAATTATATTGCAGTAAAAACATTTTGAAATGTCCATTTTGTTATTATGTTACTTTGATTGTAACTTACCTTGACCCCTGACATTTCCCCTGTGACTATGACAGCGACATGTGGTTGATTTTTACATCTCAGATTTTCAATCTGGGCTTCGAGCATTGGTGAAAACAGGATATGGTGCACGGGTGACCCCATATGTTGATGAATCTGTTGTAATTGATATCAATCCTGACAACAAGGACATGTCTCCTGAATTTCTAAGATGGCTACGGGAAAGAAACCTCTCAAGTGATGATCGAATAATGCGCTTAAAAGAAGGGTATTCTCTCTTTCAGTTGGTTTTAAACCTAGAATGCTCAAGCTAGAAACTGTTTCCTTTTTTTTTTCAAAGATCTACCAGGTTATATAGTGAATCATTGCATTTTACTTCACCTGGTGCCTGCAGATACATCAAGGAGGGCAGCACTGTGAGTGTGATGGGAATTGTTCAAAAGAATGACAATGTGCTGATGATAGTTCCTCCTTCGGAGCACATTTCAACTGGTTGCCAGTGGACCAAATGCATCCTCCCAACGAATCTTGACGAACTGGTCTTGAGGTGTGAGGATACTTCAAATATTGATGTGATAAATGTTTAGCAAGATGGGTGCCAGAAGAGTTGCTGCTGATGAAAAAGTTCCTTGTTAAAACTTTTTGACTTTGGGTTTGGGTTTGCTCCTTGTAACGTTAGAATTGAGTAAAATGTACAAATGCTCGGTGTGATTATGGCTAGTAAAGATCGAGGGTGGCTGCTGGTTTGTTTGTATAGTCTTCTTTTCTTTTGTATTTTCTCATTTCCATTTTTGGTTATGAGCTCTGAATACTTGCGTAACATGATGGCTTTGATTACTACCATGGGGCTGTTTGCAGATTGAGTCCATATGACTTTTGACATAGATTTCTAGCACTGCTGATAAAGCTCTTTCATGTTCCGCTTCTGTATCTTCGTATCTACATTATGTATGCCCTTCATCTCAATGTCGTATCTGATAATTGTTCAAGGCCCATTTTTCTTCTCGGAAAGTGCTGTTCTCTAATTTGCCTGCTTGATGTGGATTTATTTGTGGCACAAAGATACTTTTTTTTTACGTTTTCTTTTAACAAGGTGTGAGGTATTGAGCTGATGGATCAGAAAAGAGACATGGCGACAAATCTTATAGGTGAGTATCCTTGCAGAAGTTGGCAACCTGAGTAACCTCTATTTCCTTTTTCAAGCAACCCTCACCGTCTACTTGGTGGTAACAAACTCCTGCTTGGATTGATTGACCTACCTTTTGGTTGGCAGGTAGTCGTTTGATCGAATGGCAAAGCTGGATCGGGATCTCGTGGAGTTCCTGATTCTTCTTGTCCATTTCTTGACAAGCAAAACCTCAAGATCTGACCACCATAAGCCTTTCTGTTTTGCTTTAGAAATTTGAGCCAATACCCAAAGCTATGTTCAGGCGAGTTCAGCATAATGTTAGATTGTCAATAGTATGAAGATGAGTGCAACATAGCTACTAGTTTCATAGTGCCTCAAGAGAGTGTGCAGGTGCATCATCCGTGCATGTGTAAATCCGTCTATTTTGCTGCCACTGCTGGTTGATCCAAATTTGCTGGTTTCCAGTTTGCACCCTCATGCTTTGAACTTCTGGTTTCCGTTGTTGTAAGCAACGTCATGGCCCCCATGACACACCTGCATTTTAAGTTTTAACCTAATGAATGGGAATATTAGCTGGGATGGTGATAACTAATCTGCTCAACTCAAAGTGGTGGCGGTGGTGGTACGCGCAAAACAAAGTGGTGGTACATTCAATAGGAGCAATGCTGAACAACCTGAACTTTACTAGTTCGACCCTCTTTGATTCTTTGTTTTAATTTAGTTTTTCTTATAGTTGAAAAAACTAATAACCTTTATACAAAATGAAAACGCTAAACAAATTACTAAAAAATATTTTCAAATCTTTAAGAAAACCTACAAAATCTGGATTTTTTTTAAAAAAAATGTTATGCTGCATGATCTATACAAAAATATGAAAATTTTCAAATAAAACGAGAATTAAACTAAAACAAAGAATCAAATAGGGCCTACGCCAACGAAGACACTAGGCTGCTCAGCCACACCAGTACAGCAATCTCTTCAGACTTGAGAGTAGAAGTGTGATCCGCATTGACAGTTGACTCCGCTGAACCGTACTGCATTTACCTCAAAATGGCTCGCGCGCGCGCGCGAGGGAGAGAGGCAGATGTAGCTTTCGTACTTGCCCATGGACAACAGCCGGGCGACTTGTCCAGGACACTGGGGACCTGGTCCCCTGGTCATGCAAGTTGCTGCCGCCTCCAACAACATTTTACGCGGCATAACCACAGTTAGATAAAAGAGAGGAGAGATCAGCAATAACAGTGCTTCTTGAGTCTTGAGCGTCATCTTTGACTTCACGTTAGAGTCAAAGTTACTGCTGAAACTACAAGGCATAGCTATTTCATTGTATGGTGAATGGATAGAACTTAGCTTACGAGTTAGGATAGATCAGTTTGAGAACATTCCAAAAGCTTCACTCTATGAATCTAGGACCGTCTAACGCACAATCGCTTACGAATAAATTAAGTGTCGGTCGATTTTTGATAAAATTGTAGTATAGCTGTACTAAAGTTGTACATTGTTAACAACAATTTCAGTTTACTAGTGTGCCGTTTTAGATTAATTGAAATAAATATGATGACATGAAACATAGCTAGACTAAAGTATGTAAACACGTATATTTAGCAAATTTACATATCAATACAATGTAGAAAATCAACGAATAAAATAGTTAATAGATAATTGGTAATTGGTAATTTCATACTAAAATTGCATCTTGGTAAACATTGTAATTTTAGTGTTACTAGAGTGCAGCTTTAAAGTGCCCGATAGTTATAAGGATTGCAGACGTCTGAGAATTAGCAAATCTGTTTTAAAAAATCACACACACACATATATAGTGTTTATGGCATATTACATATCTTCAGACTTCCTATCCAAGACCTCTGGCATAGAAGATAAGCAATCTATCTTTTCAGGTATGTCTCAGGCTTTTCCAGCCTGCAAATTCATCGGTTTGCCAGTGGCACAAGTCTGCAACAAACATGGGGATTTTACAAGATGAAGGAACATGCAGAGAAGGTGCGGCCCATCGAAGAATCATCGACAACAACACGATTACAGGGAAGATAAAAACAAGATAATAAAGGCACCAGCTCAGGCCTAAATCAAGGAGCCAAAAAACCTTCAGAACCCAGCCCTTCAAATCACCCCTGATCTTGGTGCCGAGGGGAGGATCTTGCAGGGCCCCTAGCTGTCTGTCACAACGCATATCAGAAACAGGAGCTCCTTTCTCTTCTTCCCTTCCTGTTCTGCCTCCTCCCTTTTGCTGAATCCATGATCCGACACTCATTCCTGGAACCGGTCCCGAGACCGGCAGATGATCCAAGCAAGCACCCGGTCCCATTTGCCCGTAGAATTAATGCGCACATGTCAGTAACATGCGTGCCGATGCTGAAGAACTGCACTGGCCAGTGGTCACAGAAGCAAGGAGCTTTGCCAGTAACCATGGAGCTGGAGGATCCAGTCTCTGTGCTGTGGGGTGGAGCTGGAGCTGGAGCTGGAGCTGCCACTGTGACCCAGACACCATAATGAGCTCGAATTTTTTCGAATAGGATGATGAAGCTCTGATCCGCGTGCGACGAATCCAATATCTGTATATGCGCACTGTCCTCTTGTCGTGTGCAGGGCCAGCTTGTGATCTTGGGACGCAAGAGATGAGAGATCAGGAGGAGCAGGTTCAGAAGGTCCCCGGGGTGCGAGAGCTTCGTCTTCTTGCTCCGGCGACAAGATCCCTCTTCTCACGATGGCATCGCGCGCGATCCCATTGTGGTGGGAGAGGGAAAAGATCTCTACTTGTTCATGGCGCAGTCATTGTTTGGGAAGTATCTGTGTATCTGACAGAGGAATGGCGACTTGAACTCATGCGCGGACGAACCCGCCTTTAATGGCGATGTCGAGCTTCTTCTGCTCGCTCCTCCACTTCACAGACGGATTGGAGACAGTCTGACAGATATGCTTCGTACACAGGTGGATTCTGGTAGCTAATTGCTTAGCAGGCGCCACTCTTCCAAGTTGCCAAGCTAAATTGTATGTAGATGATCGCGCTATCGAGCTAATCGTATCATTATCACACAGCAAAATTCAAGTAGAAATGTTTGGATCGGTAGGAGATGCAGCAGAAGATCCTGCTCTATTCGGCTACCCCCCGCCTCTATCACCGTTCATCGTTTCATGCGTGTGCGAGCCAAAAAAAACATTTTATAATAATTAATCTTAAAAATGACCATTTTATAATAGTATACATCTAATTCACCGTTTATCAACCCGGTGTCAAATGCTTTCAAAAGAATTTTTTTACCGTCGCGTTATTCCTAGTTTTTTCTACACAAGAATGTCTACAACCTTATTCAGTACATTTTAAGCTATCTCCAACGCAAAACGTTTATAGCAGGTGCTTAATAAGAGAGAGTGCTGCCACGTCACTAAGCATTTATGGAGAAAAACTTATTTCCAATGCATAGAAGCTTGTATTGGTGCTTAGTTCCTATAAACATCTCTCTAAGCATGATGCTTAATTAGGCACCCATACCTCTCTAAACACCCATGGAAGCACATTCTCTATTCTACATGGCAAAAAAACTCGGTTTTTTCTTTAAGAACCTGTCTAAGCAACTGCATTGGAGATGGCCTTACATTAAAATCAAAAGTACATTTGAAAATTTGCCATTTTTATTATTTACTTTAAAAGCCTCACTCGAAAGGTCACACTCTTTTCAGATTAAATTTTTAATAGAAAAGGACAAAACCTACTACTGGTAACATTTTTTACAACCCAAACAATACACTACTTTCTAATCATTTTTTGTGGTATTTTAAATGGATCCCCTTAGAAGTTCTAAAATATTTTTTTCACCATCCAAAACCTTCCTCGACGATCACAACTTTTTAAGACTAGTGAATGTTCGTGCATTGCAACGGAGCCATTTAAAGAGGAAAAAAAACCATAAATCAAAGCAATATAAAAAAGTTGTAAAGGGTGGTTTACAAGGTAAAATGCGCCAACCTAAGCTAGCAATTGTGACAAGATATCTAAAATTGGAAAATATGTAGTGCAGTGCCAATACATTGCTACATAATACAGAGGAATAAAAGGAACACATAAATTAATACAACATGAAATTGTAAGGGTTTCTAAAATTTTGTGAATGGTAACATCCGATTAATGGTGCAATAAAAGGAGCACCAATTTATTGATCTTACAGAATTCATGACCGCTCAAAGTTGATGGACTTAGAGATTGAACATTGTTTAATCAAAACGCTCTTTAGAAGAGATGTAGACAACATGTGCCTAAAATGAATGGATTGCATAAGAAATGGGATATCACGAGACATTGACTAAACTTTTATAGCCCGCTGAAAAATGTGCCATTTTTTTTAACAATGAATTTGGCGTCATTTTTGTTGACTACCTATATTACCATTTATCATTCCATGCATGCCATTACAAAGGGTTATATTTTAAAAAATTGCAACTTAACAATGGCACGAGCTACAAAAGATCATTACATATGGCATATTTAAAACATTTGTGAATACTAACATTCGACCAATGGTGCAATAAAAGTAGCACTAACATATTGATCTCATGGAGTTCGGAGCTGCTCAAAACTTTTTAAAAAAGAACAACTACTCAAAGCCAATGAACTTGGAGCTCAAACCTTGATCAGAACGACATTTAGAAAGATGCGTAGAAAATAGGAAAGATGCGTAGAAAATAGGTGCATAGGACGAACAGATTGTAAAGGAATGAGATGACTACACTTATATAGCTTGCCAAAAAAATTGGCACCATTTTTTGAACAATGAAATTGCCGTCATTTTTTGTTGTATGACAAATTTTGCACAATCCAAAAATTTTGGCACCTATTTTCTTCACATGAAAAACTTATTTTAGTATCACTTTCCTTGGTTATAGTTGCATATCAAATATTTACTCAATCACATTTTTTTTTTATTTCTCGATCACCAATTTGGTGTCTACTCCCCCGGTTAGTTCCTTTTCAAATGCTATTAGTTTCCTTCTTAGTGCGGGCCAAAGAAATTTGAATCTACATACAAGGTGCCATGAAAAGGAAAAGTAGGCACATGATAGGTGGTGCTATCAAATGAGTAGATGTGCTTTATTTTTTTTTTAAAAAGAATTAAATGAAATAGCAGGCGGGCGGGGATAGGTGGAACTATTCAATGGATAAAACTGATTTGAAATTTTTTGAAAAGAATAAAATGAAAGAGTAGACGTGGAATATTAATAGGTGGAACTATTAGATTGTGGACGTGATTTGAAATTTTTCAGAAAGATTGGCTAGCTATGATTGTTATGATTTCAACGAAGTTGTGAGAGTAGAGATAGGCGATAGATATTTAAAATTGAGAAAGCTTTCGTTGGCACCATCACAAAGCTCTCTATAATATTAGAGACAGATTAAAAATTTATAATCTATTTTCTTCGGCAGTCTGCACCATGGCCAAAATCCCCTCCTTGGAGCGAAGTCATGAACAGCTAGGGGCGATCCGCTCGCACAATACTTCACTGCCATGTGGGGCATCACCAAGGATCACCGTCGGATCAAGATCTGGCGGTCGAGAAGCGGAAAGCAGAGATCACAGCAGAGTTTTTTTTTCCTTTTTCTTTTTTTGCAAAAGGGTCCTTGAATTACTGTTTTTTACAAACAGCTTGACCTTTCACTTGCCACCCCGACCGGCGCCGGCGGCGATGGCGGCGACGGTGCGGTTCGGGCTGCTGGTGGCGATGTTCCAGGCCATGTCGCGCGACCGCACGGCGGCGAAGAAGCGCAGCCGCCTCCGCGCGTTCCTTGACCGCGCCTACGGGGCCAGCGGCCGGGACGACTACTTCGGCGCGCTCCGCCTCGTCCTCCCGGGGCTCGACCGCGAGCGCGGCTCCTACGGGCTCAAGGAGGCCGCCCTGGCTGCAGTGCTCGTCGACGCCCTTGGGATCGCCAAGGACTCGACCGATGCCGTCAGGCTCACCAACTGGCGGCGCGGCGGCGGCGGCCGCAACGCCGGCAACTTCGCCCTCGTCGCTGCCGAGGTATAGCTGCGCCCACTGCCCCATTCATCAATCACTCTCTCTAGGACCGATGAGTCGCTGCGGACGGGTTGCGGTCGGGGGTTCGATTGCTTGTGCGAGTAGGGATTAGAGGTAGAATTGCTGCTTTTAGTCGTGGCCTCATGGGATTGGAATTGCTTCTCCATATGTGTATTGTCGGATATGGTTAATTGGTTAGTATGTCCGTCGTGATTTGGTGCACAGCGATGTGACAAAATGTTCTATTCGTTCAAGAGCGGAAGCTTTGTCGGTTTCATTATGTTAGATGGATGCAGTTTGTGACTAAAAAGGGTAAAAAATTGTTGATTCAGTTCAAATGTATGCAGTAGCTATATATTGTTTGATCATAATCCTTTTGACGCTTTTTTTTTTAAAAAATAGTTTGATCAAAATGCTGCTTTGACTGTTGAGGTTTTGAACAACCTTCCTTGCATGCTCTTGTTTAGGTCTTCGCTTCTCGTAATTTTTGGTTGTTACTCAGGTACTGCAGCGGAGGCAAGGAATGACTTCCGGTGGATTAACAATTCAGGAGGTGAATGATGCACTCGATCATCTAACTGCGACTGAGAATAGGTAGCTTATACATCTATTCCATTGTTGTTTGTCTATTGCTGAAAATTGAGGAGTTCTTCCTCATTCTTTATAGGTCTGAGAAGGCTTCAATTCTTTCGACTCTGATCAAGAAAACCAATGCCCTTGAAATGAAATGGCTTCTAATGATTATTCTAAAAGGTGAGCTTGCTCTACGCATCGTTGTTTTTGCGCTTTTATATATATATTCTGCTGCATTTCTGCATTGCCGGTGATGTTTTTGTGCTTTATCATAGATTTAAAATTGGGGATCAGTGAAAAGAGTGTATTCCATGAGTTCCATCCTGATGCTGAAGACTTGTTCAATGTCACTTGTGACTTGAAATTGGTCTGTGAAAAGCTCAACGATCGAAGCCAGAGGCACAAACGGCAGGTGAAGTTCATTGCTTGTACTTTGTTTCTCACGTTGTACTATTTACAATGTAACAGAGTAATTCCTGAATTTTATTATTGGTTCCAGGCTTTTCTTCACCAGTTCTTTTTCCATGTGCATGGACATGCAATTTTTTGGCTTCTCTGTGTGATTGGATATCTGTTATAATATTTTCTTATGGCTCCTGCTTTTCTGTTGCTGCACTCTGCAGTACTCTTAGATACAATTTGTTTTTTACATGGAGGTACCCAAGGTTATTGTTGGGTGATATTTTACTGCTGTATGACCAGGATATAGAAATCGGAAAGGCTGTCAGGGCTCAGCTAGCTATGAGAGTTAGTAATGCTTCAACTGCTTGGAAGAAGGTCTTTCCTCACATTTCTTTTAGCTTCTACTGTGACAGTGAAAGATGTAGACATTGCTAACGAAATTCCTTCTTTATATTTCCCTTCTGCATCACATATATTTGCTTGGTCTCATGCCCCTCCTCTCTTCAGCTTCATGGCAAACAAGTGGTTGCTGAGTGTAAATTTGATGGTGATCGTATTCAAATTCACAAGGACGGGGAAGAGATCCATTTCTTCTCAAGGTAAATTAAACGGTTTCCTATTTACTTGTGTATTCTTCTGAAACATATTGGTTTCGTTTTATTTTCTTTTGGGTCCGAAGAAGTTTTTATTGTTGCACCTCATCTTGGTTCACTTTTTTTTGTGTGTATATCAGGAACTTTCTTGATCACACTGAATATGCACCTGGAATGTCCAAGGCTATTAAGGAAAATATCCTGGTTGATAGGTAATGTTATTACCAGTGAAGAGATTTCTGGAAGATCGCAGCATTCAGTAATCAGTAGTATTCTTGCTTTACTTTTGGGTAGCAATACTTAGGCAAGAACTGGGGCCTGACTTTGCATGGAAGAAGAAATATCCATCTTATGGACTTAGTCTTATCATAGTCAAAATTCCAAATAGATGAAATCCTGTCAATGATCATATCAACATGAAATTAGTTTGTTTCCCTCTTTGGCTATAGTCAACTAGTCACAGATGAACCCGAGCACGTTATGAGTTGTTATGTAATTTTCTTGCTTCATGGTGCTATTTCTTTTGACAATATAAGCTTCTTTGTGGAATGTTGTTGATCCTTTGTTTAGTTTTTTTTTTCACAATACAAACTTCTTGGTAATTCATTCTTAACTCTGAAATGGATTTCTATGAATCCCTAGGTGTATTTTGGATGGAGAAATGCTTGTTTGGGACACTGCGCTTAACCGGTTTGCAGAATTTGGTTCAAACCAGGAAATAGGTTTCTAAAATTTCTTTGGAGTTTTTGTAAAAATTCACCCTTTTTCCATCGAATGTTTTATAATGAATTTGACCAATGTTTTTTGTACAGCCAAGGCTGCAAGGGAGGGGCTGGAGATTGATCGACAGGTTTTTATCATGGCTTTATTCACTAAATGTTGTGTTTTAGTTTCAGAGTGATCCTTGTGTGGAAGTTCCTACCTAACTTAATTCATTTCTGTGCTTGCAGTTGTGCTGTATCCTTCATGTTTAAGTAGTCCTTATATTCTTCCTTTCTGTCTAGAGATAATCTATCTGTATCAATGTCCTGAAATGTCTTGCATATATATTATTAAGTTTGTTAATGCTTTGTACATTTAATGAGACCTGTTTTTTTTTT